>NQII01004498.1:63785-79561 GCA_002778355.1 Clitarchus hookeri
TCTCGCTTCCCCATCTATCTTATGAATGCGGGCACGAGTACAAGATACATGTTGCTGCAGACAGCTGGGAACGAAACCAGCAACGAGCGCTCTATGTGCTAAGGAAACAAAAATGTCACCCAGCCTGGCCTTAACACATTCGAGTATCACTGCAAACCATATGCACTATTTACACATGCGCAAACACCGGAAAAATTCTTAGAAGGGCCAAAAATTATATATCAATGTTATTCCTTATGTTAAGTTTATTAAGTACAACAATTTTTCAACAGGGTTCTTTTTAAAAGAGTTTCACTGTAGCTTCTTGTGGTGCAGTTATATACTGCATATCATGAATGTTGATTTGGTGGAAAAGAATTTATTTGTGGTGAAGTAAGCCATTTTAAAATAAACTTTTGAGAAGTTATCACCCTTTTAGCTTAAGTAGATTATTGTAAACACATATGTGCGCAAGTACAATAATATTGGTAGCTTGTTATGAAAAGTAATCCTATGTATTAATGTCTTATAAAAAAAGTAATGTTCAAAATTAGTTGTAATGGAAATAGGTTTTGTGTTGTAGATGATAGTGAGTATTGGCATATTAGTAAAGTATTTGTATTTCTACAATATTCACATAGTTATTATATTGATGCACTGATATCAGTCATTTGTTCCAAGGCAATGAGAGCTATGTGAGATGAAGGATTCACAATGTGTGGAAAGTAAAGAGTAAGAAGGTCCCTCTAAAGTTTTAATTTAACTGTTATTCAATTCTACCCACCCAGAATACAACAAACTAACGCAGTTATTCCATATTGGAATTCCATAATAACACGTAAGGGCTTCTCAAAATGTTCCGGAAACTTTTTTAAAGAATGGTCGTAATTTAAATGTAGCATTCTTTCTGGTGGGTCGCTGCACAAACTGAAAATAATCTCTTGTGTATGGTGTTGTTGAGTAAATACTTTTGTAAACTTTATTAAAAATCAAAAAATCATGACTTGGCTTAAAGAAAGCAACACGTTAATCCCATGGAAGATCTGATAGCTCTGTAGACTATTTATTATTTGTTTAAATAAAAAGCATTAACTTTGAATTTATTACATGCAGAACAAAATATTTATCATTGCTTCAATTTATTTTACATACAGTATGATATGTATCATATCTGACGGTATATAATTTTGTCAGACAGTTGTGTTTCCTAATAATGTAAACCATGTTTTAGAACAGTCTATAAACTAATCACAATATATCGCCCCTATGAATTTTTGTAATTCAGTTAACTATTAAACATACTCTTCAGTGTTATCATTGTAAGTTTTGAAGGACAAAATATTGAGTATGAAGTTGAAACTAATGACATAATTGTGTGACCCTGTGGTTGCAGGGAGGAAGAGGCACGGCGGGAAGAAGCAGCAGGGGAAATTCAGTCGAAGCTGCAGCGACTTAAGCAGGTGCTGGAGGAGATGCGCGTGGCTCACGAATCCCTGGTGGCCCGGGACAGGCAGCACGAGAAGCTGTTCCGCAAGAACGTTCCCCCAGACCTGCCCACACTCACTCTCGACCAGCTTTCCAAGGCCTACAGGTAACTCTCTCAGTGCTCCATGGCACAACTTATTCATTACCTGAATGTAGTTTGAAGGTAAAACTGCTCATGCATACAAGCAATGATGATACAACTGACGCACAATGTGGACTTGGGGTGGTGGTCGAGCTTCTCCCCTGCAGGAACTTGGAACAGTGGAGCTCCGTTAATGGGGTATTTTAGCGTCAGGGAACATCTGACGGGAGCTCAATGGCTCGTCGCTCAGGTCCAAGAGCTGCACAGGTTGGTGCGTGCCGATTCATTGCCGGAGAAGGAGCGTATGAGGTGGGTGTACTGGTAGATTTTGCAGTTGGCAGACGTAAAGGAAAAGTAACTAGATGAGCAACGGAGGTGGCGGAAGTAGGTTGGGTAGGCGTAGGATATCGTTTGGGTGGGGTTGGTGATATGACCTGAGGAACAGCGAAGTAACCTGGCTGGTTGGCTGGTGTGGAACTCGAGTTGCTGGTTCTCTGTGGTGGTTCACCACGTGCAGGCCGAGATGGTGTTACTGTTGCCTGATCGCTGCAGGACTGCCCTCTATCTGCAAGTGCATACACACTCTCTGATGTTGGCCGCTTGCACCACAGTACGTCTAGCCTGAGCGGCGACTGTTTTTGCAGTCTTCGCCCTCTGTACTCTGTGGTGGGGCATGAGGTAAGGTAGAATCTCAGACTTAGGCTGGGCCGCGGACGAGAGCAAAGTGGCCTGTAAGGTGTGTTGGCGATGAGAGAGAGGGCCTACCAGAGAGCTGGAGCCTCCCTCTGGTACCGGTGCTTGGGAATCTGACCACTCCCCAAAGGAGGGAGTCCCTCCACCTGATGGTGGCGAGTCTCACTCCCTATCTCAGTGGTTCCTGTAGCAGTGGCTGTATCACTGGTAGTCAGACTCCCAGACTGAGATAGAGAGCACTTCCCGGTGCATACTAAGTGTGATCCAGAAGGGCTACGGGATTGCAGACGTGTCCAAGCCTGAGGGAGCAGCGTATAGTTGAAAGGAACAAGGGTGATCTTAAGCAGTAAAAGACTGAAGTAAATTAATATATGGGTTTATTGCTAAACTGCATATCTCAGCCGGTGCCAGAGATGCCTTAAGTGCAAAGAGTCCTAACTGCTAATCTAGCATATTAAGTGCGTTATGTGCATGGGGAACAGTGGGTGAGGGCGAATAAGTAGGTGAGTATACAGACAGAAATTTTCATTTATCAAATAGACAAACATTTGATAACCACTCAAATAGAAGGCTCATGTATGTAAGGTACTTTTTGTACATATGTAGAGTCATAATTTCACGTGTCAATTTCATCAAATACTAACTTAAATAAGACCCCCGCCAAAATAATTGAACCGGAAACAGGTGCTTCAACACCATCTTTTGGTAATCAAACACGAACAGTCTGTGTGTTTCAGCACATGCCAGGAAAGTGTCAGGGATGTTTATACATACAGGCCATGGCTGGTTACTTTGCTTTTCCAGTTTGTCCAGGCACCTGGTTCATCTCTAATGACCCTGCTGATGAGATGTTTATAAATAAAATAAACTGTCTTGTAAATAACCAAAAGAGAATAATGTTATTTGTGTTTTAGTTACATGTTCAAATATTGCACTTAGGCGGCGCCCCAAGATGCACCAGCGTGTGCTGAGCTCAGCATGGATGGTGAGCGAGCTCTCACATCTCTGCTTGTCGACAGGCAGGCCTGTGTTCTTACCCCCTGAAGCTGAGGATTTCCTCAAGGGACTTGATGCCCTAGACAACTTCTCAGGGGCACCTCCTAACATTTCGGAGGATGTTTGGGCAGCCTTTGTGCACAGTAGGAGGCTCAAGATTGAATCAGAGCTGAAGGTAATGTGTGATATATTGTACTTTCTGGACCATAATTTATTTTTTTCCCCCATTTATAGTAGATCTAGTCGTTTAGTGTAGCACTGCTGTCAAATATGAAGTTAATAAAGTATTTAGATTTTTGACTGTTTCAATTCCATTTTGGTTGTTTTTTTTTTGGTTGTGGTAGTACTGAAATTTATTTTTGTTTTATTTGTAATAATGTAGGTACCATATTTGCCCGAATAGAGGAGAACTTCAAAAATAAGACAACCCCTACATTTTAAATTTGTTTACATAAAAATTTTATTTCTTCATTATTATTTGGATATGTATTTTAGCAGGATTATGCTATCTCGACACTAAAAGTCTTCGCAGTTAACAATATATTGTATACACTATTCCTCAAATTCATTCTTTTTTAATGACTGTGCTTCCACGTGGAAAATGTGTTCTTCCACCTTTTTTGTGTGTGTGTCTATTCACAAGTACTNAATTATTTGGATATGTATTTTAGCAGGATTATGCTATCTCGACACTAAAAGTCTTAGCAGTTAACAATATATTGTATACACTATTCCTCAAATTCATACTTTTTTAATGACTGTGCTTCCACGTGGAAAATGTGTTCTTCCACCTTTTTTGTGTGTGTGTCTATTCACAAGTACTGCCCTGTCAGTACATGTGCATTCTTTGCTAATTGTAAAGAAAAATTTGTTATTATTTTGAAGATTTCCTTAAGTGGTTTGTACGGTAGTGAAACATGTATATTCAAAAAACACTGAGCAACACGTGGTACTACTCAAGCAAAAACATAGATCTAAAAATTTTTAGTATGCAAAAATAAAACAACCCCTCCTTTGTTTGGAAGTAAAAATTGGAATAAAACATATTATAATCAAGCAAATACAGTTGATTATTTTCTATTCTTTTTTTTGTTCAGAACTGTTTTATGTACTCTCAAGGTAATTCATTAAATGGCCATGATGAACTTCTGTGTTAGAGATATTCTCCGTTGTGGTTAATAATGTTTTTATTAGCTAAAGAAATGGATAATATTTGTAAATTGGTAACAAAGTCCTGGTGGCTTAACAAATAACTCGCCGGCCATCCTCTGTAGCTACGTACCTGGGTTTGAGTCCCAATGTAGTTGCCCCTAAATTTTTGGATGTGGGAAACATGGTTGATATTGCCAGTGGGGTTCCTCAGGGTTGTCCCATTTCCTCTGACATTGAATTTCATCACGTCTCGTACTCAACTTGTTAAATAGTTGTAGGCGAAATGTTCACAATGTGTTTATTTCTGGTTCGCAACTCTGTTGCTGCCGCCATGACTGCAGTTTTCCTACTGGATAACGAGACAGATGCATTGTGATCTTACAGCTCCTTCCCCATTTCACCTGATCTCATGTGCTTTGTATTGCTTTCTCCCTTCCTTTTGGCTCAATGTGAATAAACAGAGCTATATTGCTCTGCCACAAACAAAAATGATAGGTAGCTAACAGAACTATGTTGATGTGCCATTACAGGTAATATCTCATAAAAAATAGACGTCGCACAATCAACATGATTACCAATATTGCTTGCTTATATTTGTAGTTGCTTTTCTATAAGACTGTGATGTACAGGCTAGAATCACTTCTTGTTTTTCTTTTTCTCGGTTTATAGTAGACTTAACAATAATTTTTTCCCAGTACTGTAACCATTGCCAGCCATTTCACTTATCTTATTTCTGACAACATCCTTCACGTGGTTATGGCATTTACCAGCAGTCAACTGGCTTACTGCTGATTCAGTTATATAGTAAACTTCCAGGCACTATAACATCTCTCAAGTCTAATAATAAAAAAAAAATCCATTAATAATCTCCCACTGAAAACATTATTTATACTGTTGAGGAATTTGAGGAATTGTTATGTCAACTGTAAATGCTTTGCTCTGCAGCATGTTGGCCTATGTTATGGCCTTGCCTATGCCTCCTCTGGTGCGTGATCCAAGATTCTGCCTTCAGGCTGGAATGGCATGTTTTTGATTATTTATAGGCTTGCGTAATATTCGGTATACCGAAACAAAAACAAAAAATGACAACTTTTGTTTACATTTCAGTAAGAAATTTGGTTGCCGAAAATTGTAACAAAACTAAAATTCTCAATTTTTATGAATATTCGGGTGTCTAATGAATGTTCATTTACTGCACCAGCAAAGGGAATTTTTGTCTTTAATTCCACTTTTTTGTTTTTATTATTTTATAAGTAAAATAAATATATAAAACATAATTATAAAGAATAACTTGCTAAAATGTTATAAAATTCGTTTAACTTTCGTTAAGGCTGAAATAATATGAAATTATTTTTCATTTTAGTTTCAGTTTCACAAAAATTCGCAACATATGTTTCATTTCCGTTTCGTGAGAAAAAAAAGTCTCATTCGCACAACCCTAGTTATCTAGTTTGTAAACTGGTTCCCATATGATCCAGCTCATGTCTTAGCCAACAGTGGTTGAATGCAGGTGAAGAACTCGGGGCTGGAAGTGATGGAGGCAGAAGCTACAGTGGCCAGTGCTCAGAAGCGATTGGCTGACCTCGAGGAGGAGGTCTCAGTACTGCAAGGGCAGCTTGCTGAAGTTCGTGCTCAGAAACTACACATTGTCCACAACCAGGAGGTATTTTAGCACAATGAAAAAACATAACTTAAAAAAAAATACTCATATAGTATAATTCATTACTGTTGTGTAATCGAATTAGTATATTACAAAACAACACTTAAAGTATATTTAAAGTTAAAAATGTATTTTGTATTAGTATGTCTTATCAATAATGATTTTTTTTCCCCTCCCATTAATTTACTATGGGTTCATCAAATTTATCCCGAAGGCTAATGTGACATGGGTATAGGCCATAAGTTTATAGAGTTAAATGTGTTTTAAAAAGGTCTTTTGCCCAATTGGTGACCCATTGCTGTGGCCATTAGGATGCTTGTTCAAACACCACTGGTGTAATGAGAGAGTATGAAAAAAGCACAAGTGAGATAGAGTGTTGTTACAGCAGCATGGTTGGCAGTGCGTGATAACTTGTGCGCTATTTCTCACCTGTAGATTGTATTTTATCTGCATGCCTTACGCTACTTCACTACTGGAATATTGTGGTTCGTATGGTGAGTTCCGTGAGCACCTGTTGTTCTAAATCAATATTTGCCTTGTGAGCTTTCAACATTCTGTTGTGTGTTATTGTTGAGATTCTCCCATGCATTGTAGTGCATACCTTGGATTTAAGGCTTAGGATAGAAATATATAACAGTCTGACAGTTAAGTAAAGTAGCAAGGTCTAGCACCACGGTAAAGACAGGTTCCAGAGGCATGTGATATTAGTTACTGTAACCATGGCGACCTGTCAGGACATTTCACTGCAAGGAAGGGGCTACTGGCGGCAGCAGTAAATTTGCCAACTTTGCCATGACATGAAGAACGTCAAAATAGAGGGTATAACACTCTTGGTAGGAAGTCCCGACTGTGAGTCTTGGAACCATGCTCTCAACATATCAGCATGCTGAACATTGAGAGATTGGCCAAACATATCTCATGACAGGACATTTTTCCAAAACAGATTACACTCTAAGTGGGTCAATTTGACAGCTTCAGGTGCAAGGTTCATTTTAAATGTTTCCTTACAGGATGTCCTTGCTAAGTATTCAATCTTGCTGGAATCCATCACTCTGGTCAGCTCCAGTATATTCAGAGAACCAACTAGGCTGTTAAAACAGGAAAAATTCAGTGGCTTGGGCATCAGTTCTAATGCTGCACCAACATTCAATTCTCTTGGAACAGACCACAGTGAACTCTCAATGTACCAAAAATGCATGTACCAATAAACCGTAACCAACATTAATTTTCAGTGGTCCCAGCAAAATTCCTGTATAAATAATGATACAATTTTCCGCTTTTATCGTTTATCAGATATTGCGTCAATCAAAATATCTTTCGGTCCCGTCACTTAAGATTTCCCCCAAAAATAATTTTTAAGCTAGTTGTTTATGCAAACATCCAACAACTGGGTGTGAAATACGTTAAAACACGCTGCCGTTTTATCTTCCCTGCGGCGTATTGCTGATGGTTCGGAAACTCGGACTCGGCGACACGGCGAGTCTCAGTTTGGCATGTTACCTCCCCTTATGCACCTAATGGGAGAGGAAGTGGTTACCTATCAACCAGCGTAGCATCCTTGCATTATCTCTTTCTCTCTTCTTCCACTCTCTCTCTCAGCTGCACACTTTTCTTCCTTTTGTTCCTCTCCTTACATGCTGTCGAGAGGGGAAGCAGTTATATGGCAAAAACAGTTGCATCCTCTCTCTCTCTCTCTCTCTCTCTCTCTCTCTCTCTCTCTCTCTCTCTCTCTCTCTCTCTNTCTCTCTCTCTCTCTCTCTCTCTCTCTCTCTCTCTCTCTTGCTCTGCCGCTCGCGCTTGCCATTATACGAATGGCATGCGGGCAATCGGTAGAGTGTATGAAGCATTAACTAAAACTAATCATGTGATCTCAGTTTAACGAGACATTGTCATTCTGTCAAATGCATTGCACCACACAACGGTCGAGTACGCTGCAGATTGATCTCTAACAAGGTCACGGCAGTCATGAGTATGCAATAGTAATCTGACTGTAAAAATTTTATCGAGATTATCTGTTGCTGAAAATAGTTGCACCTATTTTCACTAGTATTTCAAAATTAGTGGTTTTGCCTGAAAATGTTAGACAATTAATTTTAACGAGGAATCATTTTTTACACATATGTTTTATTTTGTACAGCGCTTGTGGCATGTCAACTTGTATTTGGTGTGTTCCATGGTCAAAAGTGGAACAAAAGCTTTTGGTTATTCTGTGTCAATTCAAACGGCCACGTGGCAACATAATGACCCTAGTAAGAGTTTCTTCTTACTGCATGGCCGTGAGCAGAATAACGGCCTGGTGCCCTGGGATATCAACTGCAACTCCAACACTTGAAAACTCACAATTTTTTGACACTGATAACATAGCATTACATAATACAGTAATTAATCTAAAACCAAAGTATACGCAAACAGTGGATTTATCTAAGCTACTCATTGTATGTGCCTCTTAAATAAAAATGCTTCCTATGGTTTTGCAGATTCAGCTGGTTATGGAGCAAGGCAATGTGGAAGTGCCAATAACTGGATGTATGTCAGACTTTGACGACGCAGTCCTTATTGACCGTGCCACTGTTGAAACCATCAACCAGGCTATTAAGGTAAATTTATGAAAACTGTTCTCTCTGTCAGGCTATGTCAAAATTAATGCCTCACCTGGTGGGTTGCTTGAGCGCCGGCGATTGTGTGTATGCACCTCTCCCCCAGGGAGAACGGAATCTTGGTGCTCCCTAAATGGGGTCTTTAAGTGTGAGTGGGTGCAGTCAATGGTTTCTTGGTTTTACTGTTTTGATCGGGATCTTGATTGATTGTATTTATTTCAGCTGCTCTTGGGGCGTTTGGTTCCTGCTTTGTAGTACACCTATCCTGAGCAGCAGCTATCTTAACTGCCTTCCATCTCCCAGTCTAATGTGGTATTGGTAGGATTAGCAATGGATGTGGTGCGAGTCCCGGGCATCGCCTGGCTTGCAAGCAATAATGGGGCCTAGTTGGTGGGAGAAGTTGCTGGGTGGGTCTTAGGAGAGTCAAACCATCTCTCTCTGGTGCCATTACTCATTTGGTTTTGACGTCTTTCTCTTTCCAAGGGCTTCCAAGAGAGGCTTCACTACCGCCATAACCAGACACCTGCAGGTAGATTGCGGATCTTTCTGCAGAAGATGTCTTGCTTAAGACGTGTCGTTTGTGTGACAGCCTCGTTATGACA
Organism: Clitarchus hookeri; assembly: GCA_002778355.1. Classification (NCBI taxonomy): domain Eukaryota; kingdom Metazoa; phylum Arthropoda; class Insecta; order Phasmatodea; family Phasmatidae; genus Clitarchus; species Clitarchus hookeri. Next base: position 73,032 of record NQII01004498.1, read on the forward strand.
GCATGCTGAAAAATCGATTACGTTTCTGAGTGACTGAACTGCCTCGTCTTGCCTAAAGCGTTGTTACTATGACGTGTGTTCCTCATAAAATTTGCTTATGTTGGTACTACTGATGCTTTGGATCTTTGCTTATTGGCCGGTAAACAAGACAAAGATATTTTCATTTCTTTAAAAATATTGCAACCTTTCACTTCAAAATGTAGTTTAACTTCTTTAATCCATTTAGGAAATGATTAATTTTGACTCCAAAGCACCATCAACATATCCAATGTAATGCACATTAAATATTGTATCAAAATGTAAAATTCATGCACTATTAATAAGCATTAAAACGCTCCTCATGTAGGCGTATTGGGCCTAGCTCTGAGATGCATCTAAACTCCGGTCCCTACCTTGGACGTACACTTAATACTTAGCAATAGGGTATGTTAGGAAGAAAAAAAAAAGTAAAAATAGTTTGAGGCTGTTTTGCACCAGTCAACCTTCCCGGTGTTACTTTGCCCATGAGACTTAATGTCTCGCCTTCGCAGAACGTCACACTGCCTGAAGAACTAGAGACTTTTTCAAGGTGCAACAGTCTTATGCTGTTCAGTTGAGAGCTCTACTCTGCATGACACTGCAGCGCTGCCCGTCAGCATACATAAGCCCCCGTGCGTCCAGCTACCTTGTATCTTACTCTCAGCTATCATGAGAGCGAGTACCACAGTCTTGGGGTTGCCCTCACCCCCTGCACTGCCGCATCTTCCGAGACATAAGTAACTATACCAGTTGGCAACTTAGGACCGGCCTTTCAGCCCTTTGTCAGGGAACAGGCTGGGTTATGTATGTTCGATTGAGCAATCAATAAAACAGGCATAAATTTGACTTGGTCGAGTTGTCTCTTCCAGCACTCTGTAATTCCTACACCTTTTCCTTTCTCTTTCCGGTTCATCACTTGTCCTAGTAAGAATTTTCTAGGGTTAGCCACGAGCCAAAACCTCACTCCTTTTCTCTCCTATTGATAACTGTTTCAACGTGCTGCTTAGGAAATTTGCCTTTGTAGGCCTCATTAGAGCAGTTGTCTCTTGAACTATCGACCTTCCAGTAAGTGCCTGGGTCAGACCGCGACGTTCCACCGCCAGGTTTCTTGCTTGGAAACGATAGCCCAACTCCCAACAGGAGTCCTGCTCTTTGTGAGACGAGGGTCAGATTGCGACGTTCCGCACACCAGGGAGCCACGGGAATGGACGCCCTTTGCAGTCTACTGTAACCTCCAGCTTGACTTTCTGCATGGCAAGTCTCTGGGTTGAAGACCAGTAGTACATGCCTCTCATTTCATCTGACCTCCGCATCCTTCATTCCATCACCTTACTGGTCCCCCACTATCAACTTAATTGGTTACCCCCACCACCTTATATCTCATTATAGGGTTGGGCAGGGCAAAGATGCCAAGCTAGGGTTAGCTGAGGATGGGGTACGAAGGGAAAGCGACCCAGTTGACAACCAGGTATACTCCTGGAAGAAAGAGGAGGCTGCACGTCAAAAAGAGTCAACCACCAGCTCAGCAAACTCCACTTCTACCCTTTGTCCGGCCAGCTAACGTTACCAGTACTGAGGGAGAGAGCATTTTCTCTGTGGGTAAAAATAACACTACCTGAAGAACTTTGCAAGTGGGGCTGTGGTTAGGCCCGGAAGAGTACAGCAGAACATGTAAGATATAGTAAGATGCGAAATTTGAAGGGGAGATTTTCAAGTTGGAGAAAGAGACACTTGCATATACCAGTTTATTGGAAAGAGTTTAATCCACATACCATATTTATCCACATATCTTAACACACTTTTTAGTTTCTGTTACCATTATTTAGGTGCCAAAAGATGGGTTGCATAAGATATATGAGTTACTTTTCTGTGCATATTTTTATGAACTGATTATATCTGTAACTACATTGAAAGCAACTATATTCAACATAAAAGTGGTTGGCATTTGAGCTGCAATGAGATAAGAGAAGAATTTGTTTTGTAACAAAATACTGCTGTTGGCTGAAGGGGGAAGGTAAAGGGCCAGAGGTAGCAAAAAGGCGACAGAGACAACAGAAACCAGGCTGCCCTCTCACACTGTTTGTTTTCAAATCTTCTCCCTCTAGCAGAATGCGGGAGATAGCCATAGCCAACAGTGAGCAACAGTTAGTTATGAACCACTGGTTGACAGCCACGAGTTGGTGTAAGATACTACAAGGGAAGGAGAGGAATTGGGAGAGGTTTGCGTGCAGGTTACAATAAAGTTGGCAAAAATTGTATTCATAGCAGTACACGATTTATTGTCGTCGTTATTCAGCAAATTGAGAATTTACACCTGGATGTTTTTTCTACCACCAGACTATCTTAGTTAAGCGAGCCTGTTTATTTTGTGTTGCTCTACTGAGTTCTAATAGGGCGCAGTAGAGTACGGAATGGCCGAGGTGATGCAGCGAGCATGGTGGCCGAAGGTTTGGTCACTATGTCCTACTGGGTGGTGGTAGCAAGCCTCTTCTGACGATAAGTAGATGGTTTTTGAGGTTTTGTTGCAGGCTTCTTGTCTCAGGAGAGAGGCGAGTGGAGAATTGAGGCTGGAAAATAATTGCAGTTACACTGGTCTGTTGACACATTTATACCCTTGCTGTGGTAGGGAGCACCGCTGGCGTGTATGTGGGGCAGAGCCATAGTTCATATACCCTCATTCTGCTGCAGCCGCATGTGAGTAGTGTGCACCGAAGGAGGTGGTGGCAGGGAGAAGTCCAGTTTAGTCCACTGACAAAATCAGGATGTAAGATTATGATGAAAGTACGGGTGCAGCATTTGGTGCAACCCTCAGTCTATATAGCGATACCTGTGTCCTTCCGGCCTCCTTAGTTGTCAAACAGAATGGAGGTGGTGAAAGGATCTCAGTGACATTTGTCTTTGAAATAAACATCATGCGCCAAGGTTGTGGGAAATGCTTATGATGAAAATGTTGAACTGTTAATTTCTCATTAGGTTTGTCATTCTTACCTAGTTCATTCAGATTTAGGGAAAAGTGTTACTGACTGCAGTGGAGAATACTGACAGCTACAAGTTTTTTACAGTGTCAAAACTTGTCTTTGTAATCCATACTGGAAAATGGTTTTTAATATTGTTTGCAGATCTATACTCTAGGTTTTTATAAATACTCTTAAGCAAATCAGTGTGTATGAAAGGCAGAAATCTTAAGTAAAAACAAATATCTCTTCAAACCAAATTAGTTTTAAATGAGGATTTGGGGAAAGTTTTTGTAATGTATGGAAAAGAATGACACTTTTAAATTATGGTTTTGTTTGTTATGCATTTCTTAAGGTTCTAAGTTAGATCAAATATTCTTTATTTAGTCAAATTATCTTTTTTCTGTTTTATAATAGTACTTAGTAGAGACAACTGAAATACGTTTTTTTTTGTTTTATACTCAGTATAGTATCAATTGGCTTAAAATAGAGAAAAACTCTTAAAATGTTTCCTACTGAATATAGGCTTTCAATCGTGAAAACTTTCTAATATGGTACAATTCCTCATGTGTTCAAATTTATTAAGCAGGAAAACTTCTTAAATACAAACCTCTTGAAGATGTATTACTGTAGTAGAATGTTTGTGTTCATACAACTTTGACAGTGTTAATGCATTCTCAGGTTTGATAAAATGTTAGTGATTGCGATGTGGCCACAGGAGGATACACGGTGGGCTTGAAGAAGTGAGGTGGGTTTGAATACCCTATATCCCAACACCAGATACTCAGCTCTACCAGTTTAGCACAGTGCAACTTGGGAAACTTTTCACTAGCAATACTCTATGTGAATTGTGAGTTAACATGATGGGAATCAACATGTCTTATTGTTTTTATGGCACTTTTTTCTGATCCACTAAATAAAAAGTATTTGGTTTTTTTTTTTTATTATTATTTCAAAATTTAAGCAAATTTTCATGTTTCCTAAACAATTTCAATGCAGGGTTTTTTTTTTAACATATTGAAAAGTGCAAATAATACAGTTAAGAGCCATGAAACACAATAATACCCTTTAAATCACACCATCTCTATTCATACTGCCAAAAAAGTAATCTAGAATCATTATAAAAGTCAACATTGCCTCCCTCAAAACCAGTACATATTTACCACTGCCAATATGAGTTCAAATGGTTCATGACAGATGAATTTTCTAACAAATTCTCCTAGGTTCTGTAATTAAAGGTGGTTTCTAAGATATCTGCAAGGTTCACTGTATGTAAATGTAATGTATTTGGCAGGGCTTTCAAAAGGACTCGTTTAGCTTAGAAGCAGTTAATGCCTTATGGTGGGGATGGTGAAGTGTTACATATGCGCAGGAGAAGGGCAAGATGAAGCTGGCTGTGATGCGGAAGAATGCGAACGTGCGTCGCGTGATCCTTCACAGGGAGTGGCAGCATCGCAAGCTCAGTATGCAGCTCGAGGACCTTCACGACCACATACGCACCCTCGAGAGCATCAAGGTAGCATATTCTGTGAACGATTCTTGCTCTGGGGTCGAGTGGTTGACTGAACTACTGAACTATTGCTTCAGACGTACACTACTCCAGAGCATTGTTGTATGTCGAAAAAACCAAGAAACAAAAATTAAACACTTCAGTTGATTGGGTCAAATGAGGTACATTCCAGCTATGGGAAAAATACAACAATAAAAAATAGATTTACCCCATGGATAGAATAACCCTAGTTGATTGAGTTGTTTGAGCTGGACTGTTTTTGTGCAGTGAACTTTTAAAATGAACGTGTTCATACAAACTCACTTATATTTAGTGAACTTTGAAAGGAACTCACCAGACCTTTATTTTAAGAACTTGAACTTTTATCAGTTCATAAATTTAATGAACCTTATTAAATTCATGTGACTTTTTAAAACGTTTTCATATGCCTCGCTGATTGTTTGGTGATCTCTAATCCTGCATGTTGAGAGCAGATGAACTTTGATTACTTTTTCAGTCGCTGACTGTTAGTCAAACCTAGTGTAACGAGGACAAGAGAACTTGATACGTGTTTCCCGTTTCCATAGGCAGATATGGAATTTTAGCATAGTTTTAATTATTCTGATGAGCATTAAAAAAATTTTCTCCATCTTGAGTGGAACTCCATTAGCAGTTAACCGTTTTAAGAGTCGGTGGGAGTAACTTCTTTTTGCCATGCCTGATGCCAGAAATACGTGCAGTTGTATTGTTGCGGTTAAGTACTTTTTGCACCGCTCACTAGCTATAAGGTGGTAGGGTGCCTTATCGCAGTTGTCAGATCAGCGGCAGCACGTGAAGCACTGGTGAGTACTATAGTCAGTGTTTGTCAGCAATAAGGAAACTGTTCAAGTAACCAACAAATGTTTATGTTTGCCAGTCAGTTGCTGGAATAACTCATCTTGAATTCCATTACCAAAAAACTCCATACAAAACTTAAACAATTCACGCTTTTCTATTCCATGTTACAAGTAGAATACAAATGACAGTTTAATTTACAATACACAACAGCAAAATTGTGAGTCATTCCCATGACACAACCAATGGTATGTAAGTGGTTCTCAATTTCTGCTCGTTAAGGGCCAAACCAATAATTTTTTTGTATACTGAGCTAGAGTCCACAAATTTTTTTTTTTGGTAAATTTAAATGTATTCACAATGAAAAGTAATTACGTCACTATCTAAACACCACTAAGATATATAAAAATTATGTGAAAAATTATAAAACAACCTAGTCTTAGTAATAAATCAAACAGTAAAACGAGAGTTGAATCGTTCAGTAATTTATACAAAATTGGAATTATAGGCTCTAGCAAGTTGTTTAACAATTCAGTTATAAGAGACTAACATCCTTTGCGGGCCATATTTCACGTGCCTCTTGAGAACCACTGTTGAACATAAATTACATATACTGGTTAGAAATCCATCTAAGGTAAACTAATACAATGAGACACATATTTCCAAATTACAAGTAAAATATACTTACTGAGGTTTGCGTGCTATTTACATTGTCTGGAAATTATACTTGTTTTTTGTACTGTGCATTACAAAATAGTAGCTATAAAAATAGTTATAACAAAAACATTATACTCGATTCCAATGCTTAAAATTTTTTTGCCTTCTTAAAAATAACACATTTTTCATATATGTTTTTTGTACTGGAAACAAATAACGACAAATAACAAACATTATTAAATTTTTCACATAAAAGTTTTGAGAAGGGAGGCAGTGACAAAAACTTTGGCTGCCAGAAATGAAGCTTCTCGCAATTTACTTCCTTGTTTTTTCCCTCATCTGTTCTGCTGTTATGTACACAGGATATCTTATCGGCATTGACCTAGACACGTGACGCTTACTGACGTATATAAACATGACTTTGCCTAATCTTCACATGTCATCACGTCACCCCAGGCGGGGTTTGAACTATGAACGACTTGCTACCAGAGCCTACTAGCACGCCCCTAGGCAAGGGGCATCAACGGACATGTCAGCCAAGATTGTTTTCGCCTTTATGTCAGACGTCACGCCAACCC
>NQII01004498.1:79651-103935 GCA_002778355.1 Clitarchus hookeri
CCCCCCACGTGTGATAGAAGTCAGCCAAGCAATGCAGCGCTGCACCTGAGCTTGCGCATCGGACGCAACCCCGCATAGCAGGGAATCTTACTTCCGCCTTGACTCGAGAGATGGCACCAGAGTACGGCTCCGCCTACAGACGGAGGAGCTACCCCCGTCACCCCCAAGAGCTGGTGGATATATGTCCCTGCACCGCCGCAGAATGGCAGTTCATTCTCCGCAGCTCGCTCCACCACCTTGTGTGCTGGAGCTCTCTGCAGACACAGACGTCCTCGTGGAGGACCACTGCTAACTACCAGACATCTTCGAGACCTTCACGGGTCAGTTAGTATTATAGCTACCTAGCCACATCTGCTCTTGTCTAATTTAGACCCAGGTTCCCTTTACCTGGTATTATCATAGTCTACTTCCATTAGAGTTTCTTGTTGGTTAGGAGTTAGTACGGGCCACCGTATCTATTACTCACGGGAATAAACACGTCTTTCTATCTAACCGCCGAGTACTTATTTCTAGGGTGACTGTGACTTTAACCCCACTAGATGCCAGCCCACCAGGGAAAAGCAGGAGACCGCATCATTACAACCCATTTGCCGAACCTAGAGTAGGACTGCGGGCTCCCTTAACTGGGTGCACTTACATCTCAAACAGACCCATTAGACAGCCACCCATACCGTGGAGCATCCAGCTTGGAACTTGGGTCAGATTGCGACGTTCTACACTCAAAGTATCTAGGTAGAAGACCAGTAGTACAGGCCTCCCATTTAACCTGACCTCAGCCCTCATTCCATCAGGCTGTGTCTACCACTTACTGGCCACCCACTATCAACCTAATTGTTTACCCCTACCACCTTATGCCTCATTATTGGGCTGGGCAGGGTAAAGCTGCCAAGCTAGGGTTAGCTCATGCTGGGGGTACGAAGGGAAAGCGGCCCAGTTGACAACCAGGTATACTCCTGGAAGAAAGAGGAGGCTGCACATCAAAGACGGTCAACCACCAGCTCAGCAAGCTCCACTTCTAACCTCCTCTGGCACGTACCACGCGCAGTATCTCCACTGCCACCAAAGAAGTTAACTCCGGCCAGTTAACGTTACCAGGGTAGTCAGGGCCCTTAACGTTACACCAGCTTACATTCCAACCAGGGCACTTGTCCATTGCTCTCTTGCATGCCACCCAAAGCTCAACACACAATTATTGATGTGGCCAAAGTCAGCAACTCGGGCACCAGGAAAAACCCCGTTCAAGCGACGACCGCAGCCTCACCGTCGTCCAGGGGGAGGAGTACCTCGGCCTTACCCTCCAACAGCAAATCCCACTTAGGGTTAATTACGAGGCCACAAGTTCTCTTGCAAATTGCTAGTAAAAATTAACATTGGTGGTAAATGGAGGCAAAATGACTCCCACCGACTGTTAAGGCTGTCCGTTTGCCTTATTTAACACACCTTTGCAATCAGTTTATAGCCATATTTAGGGTACCACTGTTTACATATAATGTGAAAAGAATAAGTTTTAATGTTTGTGTGTGTCTGTAGTTTGTTTCACCTAAACCATTCATTTGAGTTTTTTATTTTTTGCAAATTAACTTTTAATGAATTTAGTAACTTTTTAAGAAGAATTTAAACTTTTAGAAGTTCATTTTCCACTTAAAGAACTGAATTTCATAAGCTCGTTTTGAGTTTGAACTTGTACAACACTGGAGTGTGCCTACCATGGCATCGCACACACATCCTGCTTACTAGCTCCTTAAGCACAGCTAGGTGCTAATAATCATCCTCTTCATCACCAAGAACACTCAGACCCAGCAGAAATCCCTCTTGAAATTGGATTTCTCTAACATAGAGATAGAGATCACGATTACCTTGACACGTTATGTGTTGGTTGATGCTTCTGCTTCCAGTGCAACTGGGTTCTGAAAGATCAATTCCACATTCCAAAGCCAAGTAATTCTGTTAATTTGGACCCAAACCAACTCCCTGCAACCTGAACAGGTATTCTTCTGAGGAGTGACTTTCCTTCCTCTTGTGCCTGCGTGCCTTCACGTGAGGTGCATAGGCCAATGCTTCCGCCCCAGTCCTCCTGGGCACAGAAATATCAGTTCTACAATCCACAGTATTGGCACCTATAAAGGAGTCCCGAGCTAGGTCGCTGCAATACATCCCTGCACGGCACAGCCATGGACAAAGTTTGGAATGGTCCTTGAGCTAAATTAACTACCGTCACTGTTTTCCAGTCGAAATATGTAGCAATGTTTAGTAGAACTGCTTCTCTGATCATCCCATATAGTGGTCACTTCAACTTAGCCACTGCCCATAGGAGGTAGGCATATGTGTAATGGAGACTGTACTTTATTTCTGTAGTTCGAATTCTCCAACCATGCAAGAGCTTCAGGAAAGAAGCTGGTGCTTAAAAGAAAAACAGTAGAATGATCCCAACCTCTAAAGCTGTGTTTGAATTTGTTATTTGATAGTTTAGGGTATTAGGAATTTAGGATGCAGAAATTTGAATGACATTCAGCAACATTCCTGTTGTTCAGATTAGGAACTGCATCAGTGAATGTTTTGCTGTTTCTTTGTTACTAAGGCAAGGAATAGAAAATAAATAAATTTTAGCAATTTCACTTGGAAAATTATGAAGTAGTTTTTATTTGCTTGTTCATTAAGGAAAAAATCACTTTAAAAATTGATTTTACAAACTTATTCTTTTTATGAAAATTATAAAAATGTGATTGCCCTCGATACAAATAAAACAAGTAAGGAACAAAATTATGCATCAGCAATTCATTGTTTATATTTCCTTCTTTTTGATTTGTCTTAATTCTCACAGATTGCATTAAAACAGGCATGAAATTAAATGCAAACAATAGCAAATGCTTTTATTGAGATATTTAATGATTTAGTATGCTTCTCCAGCTTCTTACATTTGCTCCTTAGTTATCCAAACATTTAGATTCCTTACTTGGTCACATAGTCAATTTAGTAACCTAAGTGGCTGATTCGAACATGATCTACGTGCGACACTTTAACGTGCTCTCCTAGATGGAGTGACACGGTGGTGGCAGAGAAACACTAACGTCAGCAGGCCATGAACTAGAGCTGTACAACTAGTCACAGAGCAAGTAAAGGAGAGGCGACACTATCATTCATTGCATCGAGCTCTTATTTTGAGCCACAAAATGTAAACAGGAAAAGTTATGAATTCAGATATTGGCTACCCTGATGAAACAATCTAGGCAACCTATCTTCGCCAAGATAAACGTCATCTAGGTGACGACTTTTGTTTTAAGTTTTTTCCTACTGTTCATCCAGTTGGAAACTGGTATAAATTATTTTGGGGGTTGACTGCCAATACTTTTTTACAATCAGGCATTGAAGACTGGCAACTCCCTCATTTTCTCAAACACCTTTAAACGACCTTCTAACAAACCAAATCGAAAATCAATGATCTCGCCTCGGTAAACATAACACCAGGCGAGTCACAAAGCATCAAATGGAACAAGGCAGCAACTGTGCAACTATCGAGTGAAGTTACATAATTGTTGTCGTGTAATTTGCAGCATATTGAAAGTGAAATTATATTTCTAACCACCTCGTGGTTATAAACTGAGCAAAGGTATTTTGGTTGTTCCTAAGTTTATAGCTTTTAAACATTAATAAATTTCCATTGTATTTTTGGTGTTGGCAACATGGCTGTGATCTGAGAAAATTGTGGCTTGCAAGGGCCTATCTAGTGGCAATGCCCCCCCCCCCCTTTNTCCCTCTCGTGCTACTAGCGTTCCACCACTTGCCGCTACCATGCTGCCCTCTCCCACAGTGTTTGTTCTCTCTCCTTGTGGTGATATCGTGGCTCATGCTGGGACCTGTTGTGCTGCAAGCATGCCAACTTAGCCCACGCATATACACCTCACTTATCGGCTAAGCTCATCACACAGCACTACAAATACAGCTGCATTATTATCACCACTCACATAAACCCTCACATCTCTGTAGTTATGCTAGCATTTGTTTTATGAAATAAAATGAAATGAAAGAAAAAAAAACTGTAGTTTATATGTCATATTACGCAGTTTTGGTTATACTGCTGTACAAAGTATTTTGTGAAATAGTATGTTTTAGTCATAATATGTCCTACATTTTTTTTTTTCAGGTTACAAGAGAAATGCAAAAGTTTCTGCGTGAGAAAGAAGTGGGCCGCCGTGAAGATAAAGGTGCTCCAGTGGAAAAAGAAATCCAACACATCAGAAAAGTAATGCATACAAGTCTACATTTAATGGTTTTGCAAACTCTTGTAAATCATGTAGATCTCTGTTACATTTTCAGAGAGTTAATGCTTCGCATGTATTGGATTTTTGTTTTTATTATGTCTCTTAAAACTGCATGCATATCCTGACATGCAAAGCAGCATTAGAATGCATTTTTAGCAACAAGTGGAGAAAGCCCTGAATTGAAATGTCTAAGAAATTTATGTGCAAGTGTAGCAAATTAGTATGGATCTATAAATAATAAATATGTAAATACTAAACTTAATTTTTTAACTTAAATTTTTGCACCAGTAAAAATGTATTTCTGAAAATGCATCACTCAATTTTTTTGTCTCTAACATAAAGAGCGTGCATCGCATGCCAGTCGACTTGGTGATGCAGTTAGTCGGGATTCGGGAAACTAAAAAGACAATTGCACATGTATAATTTCTGATGTAACAGTTAGGGAGATAAAGTGGTAATAAAAGGTCGTAATATTTAACACTGTTGGAATATTAACTGATTATTGTATAAAAATGGCATTGCAAATGTATATTAACCATTTTGGTAAGGCTTTATGCATAAGTATTGTGCATAAATCCCCATTCTGTCATAATAGAACCACCCATTTGTTGTTATCATGAAACTTTCTCGCTTTGACCATTCTTCACCGTGGAAAATTTTGAATCGTAATTCGAAAATGAAAGCATTGCACACACATTAATAGTATATTGCAGGCATGCAGTGTAGCTGAGTTAGACCTGTGCATCCCATATTTATATTGTTTTCTTTCTACTTTCATACACATTTCCAAGAACACTTTACCTATGAGAGTAGAAAACTTTTTGTATTTGAATAAATGTTGTATGCGTGGGAAGAGAAAGTGTGGCGAAAGTATATCACAGGGGTAATGTTTGCTGCAGTACTACGAGAAGGCCTTGGATGACCTGAAGGGTCAGGTGGTACAACTCGACCGGAGGATACAGAGCGTACGCAAGCACAACGAAGAGCTGGACAGGAAGGTTGCCACAATGAACGTTGACGTCAACGAGCAGCATCTGCAGAGAGACCTGGACCTGGAAGCATGTGAGGCAGAGGCGACTCAGAGAAGGTAGTTCAAAAATGTTTTTTGATTTAATTGTTGCCTAATGAAAATATGCAATAATTTTTTAACTTAATTACAAACTTAAAACTTACCAAAGTTGTATGATGACCACATGAACAAATTTTTACAGTACTCCAAGGCTCCTACATGTGCACCAGCAGAGTTTAAAAATGGAGGAAGCTGGACCTTATTTAACTTCCTCTACTGCTTTACAAACTGCGCTGTTAATAGAATGAAACTTAGATATACAAATTTTAGGGAGGATTAGGTTTGATAAAGAATACATTTTGGTTAAGCAATTGCCGCAAGAGGTACTGAATGACTGAAACTTGTTTTCAAAAATTTTTGGTGTAGCCTTTTATTGGAATGACATTAACAGCATGAACATAAACATTGAAATACTAACAAATTATATTATCTGTGACAATTTGAAAGTGGGAGCCAGGAAGCCAGTTATTATTTTGTCTCTCTTTACATTAAAAAAAGTTTATTTTGATATGGCATATTTCTCCCCCCAATCCCCGTTTAAAATTTTTATTGTACTTTGCATAGGTTTGTTTCTTTACAATCACCCTTGAAAGATCCATTATCAATTTGGAATGTTACTTTGTTACAATCTTGCGGGCACTGTTGCTTAAGTTACATTATGAATGGATCACGTATTTACACTGAAGAGCAATGAGACCTCTTTTAAGACAGCTAATGCCAAGTCTGCAGAGTAAACTGGGGTGTTACTAACCTACCAGATTGACTGCAAGGTATTAAAAAATATTTTTGTTAACAGGGGGTTTGTACTTCAACCAGTCATGTGTTTGTCAGGCAGTTTGGGGTGAAAACTGCTGAAATGCCTGGGTGCCAGTTAGCTCGTGCTAGCTAACACAATGAGAAACTTGAGCTCTTAGGGTTTTATGTTCGTTGAGCTGGTGTGGCTCATAGACACAGACAACTGTGGTCTTACCGCTACACTAGTGTATGCAGTGCTGTTGGGGTTGCACTTTGCACGTGTTACTGATATCACTCAACTTGGCTAACAAATAAAAACTCGCGCACATTCTGCCTTCGCCGTATTTAATTCCAGAGTCATTTATGAGGTGCAAGTTCATGACTGCTGAATTACAAAAATACCTTCAGATTTGCAAGTGCACGGCTAAGTGGCAAGTCAAAAAATGTACTATGTGGAATAAATTGCTTTAGTCCCGTGCGATACACATGACCGGGATGCTCCTGAATACAAAACTCTGGAGTTGGCCGGTCCCATACAAACTGCCACAGCTTATGAGGACCACTAAAAAGCCACTTAAAAAATCAGCAGATTCCACAAAGTGAGGGCATTCGTGGAGACTAAAACAAAAGAGCTTCCAGAGAAAACTTAATGTAAAACAGACACTACATAATCGGATAAATAAAACATTGCAGGACCATGCTTCTGCTGGGAAAATATCTTAAACATAATTTTATTGTGGTTTTACTTATTTAATAAACTTCACTTGCTTGATGACATATAATGAAAGACTTTGCTGTTTATGTACGTACAGTAAGTGCAGCTAATATGGATGTATTACTTAAAATTTTAACATTAAGCAGTGGTCATATTTTTCAATTAAAATCCCTGGCTCCAAAAAAATACTTTAATCATAACAGTATATTGTACAGCGAGTAATTAAAACATTCTTAAGACTTGTCCATTGTTATATGATAATCGTAGACAAATATGAAGTGGTGTTACTGACTTTCAGTAATGTTATGTTACTAGTAACTAAATATTTTACTGCCATTGTAGCAGCGTGTTATGATGCATAGGAAACTGGCTGATAGTGGTTGACCCGTGTTTCAGAATGACTTCGATTGTGAAGCGCAGCCAACTGGTGAGGAAAATCCAACAACAGCACAACGAGATCCTGATAATGCAAACAGAGCTTGAGTTGCTGCGTCTCAAGACATTCCCCACATTGCGTTACAAAAGCTCCTTCTGATGTGTGGCGGCAGCTTTCCGAACTTACTACCTCACGGAGCTCATTCCTTTTATAGCAGCAGTAGAATCGCTGAAATTTAAATGATTGAACATTTTAAAGAATATCTGCTTATAATAATGTTTCGTTATCAAATGATTTTTTAGAAATTTGTTGTGTTCTGTGGTATATGCATGTGTAAATGTGGTGACTAAGAAGTTTATGTCTTAAAAAAATTATGCACTTGTAATGTATGTTTCTATGGTAATTACTGTTCTTTACCCTGTTACTCAAAAAATAATTAAATTTTGCAAATAGGGATAGCAAAGTACTGTAATTGAAATTCATTTAAGTTTTAAACAATGAAGTAGCGGAGATACACTCCTTATTTTTACAGAACAAGTTTATTATTTAGTGCCAAAGAAATTATTAGCTTTCTGTGTTATTTGCCCAGGAATACAGTAGAACCGTACTGAAATGACTCCTCACAGTTTCCAGAAATAAGGTCACGAAGTTTGGACGCTATACATATTTCAAGAGATTTTGAACCAACTTTGACCCACCCCCAAAAAAACTTGAGCATAATAAGTCTTCAAACAATAATCCAAAACCAAGAGAACTCCAAGTCGTAATAACACAAGCAAAGTGAAAAAGCAATTGTGTAAGAGCACAATTGCAGACAAAAATGTGATGGTAAGTTGCGTCAAGCGCGACAACATTCAACAGCGGCATGAGGGGTGAAGGAGGGTAGGTGGAGTCAATGGATACCTGCTAAACTGGCGGCCTAGCAATGCGCTGCATCCAGTACAACACTCACCAAGAGAAACACAGTGTGCAACAACCAAAAAAAGTGCAAGAAGATTATTTTTTTGCAAATTTCCCTCAAATTTTCTACTTTTTTCACCAAAATTTTTTACCGTTTTTCAAAAATGTGTCTTTATAGAAAGATGGATGCAATAAATGGGGTCAATACAAAGAAGTTATACTGTACTGGTTTCAAGACAATCAGTACTTGTCAGAACGTTACATGGGAAACACTGTCTCTTTTTCTGGCATAACCACAGCTGGCCCTGACCAGCTGGTCAGTAATTGGTCAGATATGTTATATTATTGAGTTACTTCATAATGTAAAGTAGCCCAACAGGCAAATGAGTTTGATAGGTTACATTACTGATGTGAGAGATCGCAAAACTTCAACGTGGGAAAATGCTTGTTTGGTAGAGTGCAGTGTTTCTGTAGTTCAGAGAATGTGCATAGAGCCGTACAAAGAAGGGCAAACCATGCAGAGAGAAGATTGTGGATGTCCAATGCTGAAAACTCCATGTCGCATGAGAATGTCATCAGGTGACTGATCAGCTCCATAATCTGCATTATTGCAGTTGTTAAATGTGATACATCATCCACCTACTGTTGTAACTGGTCATTCCCATTTACAGTATAAAATCTCGTCACAAAGTAATTCACTTTATACTTTTCACAATAAAGTACAATCTTCGAATCCACGACGGATGTGATATCAACTACTTGTTCAGCATAAAGTGCTTTTCAGTATTAAGTCTGAAATTAAAGTACTTTTGTGTGTGTGTGCTTTGTATTAAGATTTAATTGTGTGTAACAGTTTGGGAAGCGTGCTGTAAAGCCATGCTGTCCATTAGAAGGCATCTGGGTTGCACACTGCTCTCTCCTTGAGCAGCTTTTGTGATGTATGCATGCACCTTCTGTGTCTGGCAACAACAGGCATTGATGTGGACATTCCTTCATTAGTAAGTGCTTCAGATCAACCCCACTTGTCACACTAAACACTTTTAATGTTTTTTTTTTCTTTTCAATGTGCTGTTTTATTTCGTAGATTGGTAAGCTATTATAAAAATGTATCAATTTTTAATTTTCATGCTTTTCAAGGAAACTGTTGATTATCATGAGTAATACCATTCTAGTTTTATTCCCTTCTACTGCATTTAACGTTTGATCCTCTTGATCCAACCAAAACACTCTGCATCCATTATATTATTATATTGAGTACTCACATGCCAGGTCACATCACTTGTAAGGGACATTTATGTATTGTCACAATCTACTTACAGTAGTCACCCAATTTTACAAGGTATTACGGTTCCCAAGAATGACTTTGTAAAATTTCAAGCATTATAATTGTAAAATCAAAACTGACCAATTTTGACCCCCCTAAATATTTTAAAAATGGTTTTTAAATTGTGTTTATTTCATTAAGTCCATATTTAATTGTTTCTGGAATAAAACCAACATGTTTTGTAAATGAAATATTAATTAAATTCAATAAGCAGATATCTTTAGAATGAAATGATATCCTAAACATGTGTACTTTACATCCCCTTGTTTTCGAAAATATTTTAACGTTATGCTGCGCTTTTACGTAGAGTGAAGTCCATTGTCAGTGGCTTTTTAAGGGAAATCTACATATACTTTATTGAAATATTGATTTATTGTATTAGATACATGTCTTCTGAATAAACTGATATCTTGGAAGGGCATATACAACTCCCCCTTGCAGCCAAATAATGCGTGAGCACAAAGCCCGAACACATGTGGCAAGCTCAAGTGGAATCTTATGAGAAAAATCAGAGATTTCGTTTTGAATGATGAATTATTGGTCATAAAGAAACAATCATAATAACTGTATTTTTTCACTTCTGTCTCGAAAATTACGAGTTTTTAAAATTAAATGTTATTAATTAATGAAAAAGGCCGAGCTCTGCCAAATAAAACTATTGTCTTGTATAGTCCATTCATGGGTGAAGGCGCATACCATTGGAGAATGTTACAAACACCCAGTGAAGCTTTAAAGGCAGTGACTGGGTCTGTGGGCAGGCAGCTGACCTGTAATGGGCGTAAGGCTTATGTCCCTGACTGCAGTGGGCAAAGCATTCCTTTCCTGCATTGTGTCTTTCTGGGTTATCGACAGGCTGATGACCTGTAATGAGAGTAAGGCTATTATATGCATGGCTCGAGATGCTTTTGACTGCCACTGCAGGAAGGGTAGCACTGCGCCATTCATGGATCTGGAATAGGCTGCTTGAACTTGAGTTTGTGGTGGCCTTGATGCCATCAGTGGCCAATACTGACAAAACTTCCAAGTGCCACGTGAAGTAAGTAGAACCAAAGGGCGATCGATTTGGCCCCCACTGGAGGTTATTTCTGGTGACCGCTCTTCGTATTAAGGTTAGGATGTTATACTCTGCATGCTATAGGAGATCATTTGGAAAAATCTCCCTTCCAGTGTAAGTAACGAGATGTAGCTGTGACACTATGGTGCTGTCTCCTGGAGAACTTTCAAGATGTCATGCATGTTATGTATACCATTTCAGAGCACTCCAACATACCTAAAAATTACTTTTTCAAAGCACTGTATATCTAAATACATGCATCAGATCCGTGCAAGTACTCAAGAGCCTTGCATTAAACCTTGCTACAGATCTTCCACCAATAAAATGATAGGGTCACGGTTTTAAGTCCCATACGCACACAAACTTTGCACGCCAGTTCAGAGCCTTGCACATTGTGGTAATGGCGCACTTGATGTGCATAACAGTGTAGCCCTTATCACTTCCACACTTGAGGGCCTCGAACACAAAAAAAAACCCAAGTAGGTGGGACCCTTGGAGCGACATTCTCCCGAAAATTACTTTTTAGAGTAGTCCAGTACCCAACAGCGTTATGTTCAGTATTTTACAAGATCTCACTTTGAGTCAAAGGTCTTAAAGTGAAACTGTCTCGCACTCACAATCAGAGTAGCCTGCCTTAAACTTCAAAGCCAGAGTTACCAGTCCCTACAATAAAATTCGTTATTCTGGTCTTTTACAAGAGTCCACAGCCAGATACACACTTAGAGCCACTACTTAAAACAATGTTAAGTTGCTTTCCCAAATGCGTTTAAGTAACTTAATATGGCTGGAACTACTTCCTTTCCCATGCATCAAAATCACCAGTCATTACCCAAAAGTGACTGTCTACGTCACACCTAAACGTCCATTGAAACGGGAAAAAATGCCAAGTGTGCCAGGGGCCGCAGTGGCGCAGCAGCTACAGTGCTCGCCTCTCACCAAGACGAACTGGGTTTGATTCGTAGCGGCGTTGCTCCTGGATTTTTGCACGTGGGAATTATGCCAGGCGGGTTTTCAGGGGGATCTCCTGTCCCTCCGCCCTTGCATTCCGGCGCTGCTCCATACTCAGCTCACTACACCCTCATCGGCTGTCAAGACCCTCTCTTTTCCACACCAAGGTTGCCATTCCGCAGAGACATTGTAGTTACTCCAAACACATAACTTTGAAGACATCAAAATTCTGTAATTTTTTTAGAATAATGTTTTTCACAAAACTTTGTGTCCGCTATCTTGTATACTAATATAAAGGCTGGTCGTGAATAGGCAGGGACAGTAACCCTTGGCTAACTAGTCCTCCCCACTCCTCTAATTATTGTGAACCTGGCTAGGACCCGCACTGCCTGGCCCCCTCGTCATCTCCTCGTCTCTGTCCATCACGCAATGATGGTAGTGACAGATGTTAGCTTATTGTGACATAGATGTACCTGGAGACGTGTGACATTCCCTCATCAGACTGGCCAGACATGTTCCCCTCGTAGCTATTATTACCGCCAGGACTGGAAAAAACTCTTCTATGCATGTCTTCAGAAGCATCGGGCCTCACAATTCAGCACACCGGACGCTCCGGGAGTCGACTAGCAGAAATATATCACGCCACTAGCACCCGAACGCGAAAGTACGACCAAGAAGCCTTACCCTTGCTAACCACAACACCCAGGGCCACTCACCGGGCACCGGGACACTAACCTCACAGATCCAGCACTCCACTAGTACCGGGATGCGTAAAGCACAGATCCAGCACTGTGGTGGCTAGGGCATGATCCAACACAACGCCCACCTCACAGTGTAACATATGCCTGATCCAGCATGCCACTGGCTGTGGGATGCGTCTGTGAACAGATCCAGCACACCAGAGGCTCCGAGACGCATCAAGCAGTTGAGTGTGGTGACCGTAGGTCTCCGTGCTGGATGTCAGTACGATGCGCCTCACGATCCAGCATGCAGGTAGTTCCGGGACACGTCAAGCAAGTTCCACCACCGAGTGTGGTGACCTTGGGTCTCCACACTGGACGTCGGTAGCATTTTGGTAGTTCCCGGACGTGCAACGCACGTATCCATAACACCACCAGCACTAGTATGTGCAGGCACGACCCAAGTAGTCCATGGTTGCCTGGTCTAACTGGGGTACCCCGTCCGCCCTTCTGTTATGGGGCGAACCGCGACTTCCTTCCCTTTCCCTGTTCCTGACGAGGGTTACGCCCAAGTACTCCCAAAGCCCAAACAGGGAAACTGACTACCAATGACTAAGTCACAAATAGCTTAGAGCACAGGGTTTATTTACTATGTTGCCTAATTTCCCTATGACCCCGTACATTAGGACAAGCAAAAATATGATCATCTGATTCTGCTCGTCTTTCAACAGCCTCTTTGGCATCGAGTTGAGAACTTGCAAAGTCACTGCATGTGCATTGCCAAATGAATTACGGAGCTAAATATGATGGGAGAATAAAGAACCAAGGGTCAGCATGCAGAATTTGCGAGAGCGGGTGCCATAACTCACCCAGAACTCGTTTATCCGATTCTCGTTACGACGCGAGAAATATTTTGCAACCTACCTTAAATTTAAGAGGGAAGTCGGAGCTCCTAGTGAGGGATGGGACCCAAGTGCGTCTCAGGGTGGAGACCCATACGCCCCGTACTATGAGAGTGTAGTGGAGAAGTTTTGGCGACTCTTAGGGAGGTTTCTGGAGTCGGTTTCTAACTACGAGGTATGTGCATCGTGGGTATACTGGCATTGGGCAAATATGGCCACGATTGGGGCCATTGTTGCCTCCCATGCTAACTTCTAACCTGAACTGTGAAGGGAAGGGGTGAAACCTTCATAAACACCGCAAAAGCCCCTTCCACAGAAAATAATTGCAAAATTGCATGCAATTTATGAAGCAGAAAATAGGTTTCTACTATAACAGCGGATGGGAAAGAACCAATTTTTATTAAAAAGGTGTTTAAAAGTGTGGCGGGGGTTACTTTCTTTCCTTGTTTCTTGGTCTGGAACTATTTTTGTTTGTAACCAAGGAGTGGTAGGTAAAGTTTGCCTTGGGAGAAAAACAGTAAAGCTTGTAAATATTTGCCATACTCAATAACAGAAACTCTCAGCACGGTCCTCTCATCACGACCTCAGAGTCCAGAGATCTCATCACGGTGACCGATTGGCGTGTCATCTTCTCGGAGATCATTACATCACTAAGAACCAGTGGAATATTATTTGTACATTACATTTTCATGACATGCCTAATAAATAGAGACGTGAAAAATTCGCGTTAATTTTTGGTACCATGCTACTATACTGCTCTGACCTACATAAGCCTACTGGAGTGCAATTCGTGATTCCATTGGTTACTGATAACTGTACAGTGTTGTGTGTGACCGCTTCACTGGCTATTGGTTACTCAACCGTTGAGCCTTTGCTATTGGCTGAAAGCGTCCCTGGGACGTGTCACGCAAGTTGTCGGGCCAATGGTACAAGTCAGACGAGCACACAGCATGTAACGTTCCGGATTTTCAGGGGTTATATATACCGTTAGTCACATATATTATAATTATATATTATTACAGAGTATTTATTTATGTTGCCGATTCATTTAGTATAATTTTCCTATTCAGTTTTATTATAGGAGTTAAACAAAATACAGTATATTCATTGGTTATTTTAATTGTTTATTGACATAGAGATCATGTGTAAATATATTTAATTTGTTTCTAGACGATATTCAGTATTATAATTTTGTTTCTTATTTTTCATTTGTTCCTTAAAGGGTAGAAAGTATTGAATGTACTCGTATATTAAACAAATGCCAGAAAGAAAATATACTAGTCTCTCGTCTCGCCATTGCTGGTTGGTGGAGAGATGTGGCGTGGTCAGAAGTAAGCCAATTAGAGGACAGGTGACAACATAAGTAAGGCAGAAGTAAAATCGAACTTAAATTTTCTAACAAAAATCATACCACCACCGCGGAGAATATACGTGCGTGTCTACTAAAAGAAATTGAAGTAATAATTAACAAAATATGTTTATATAAATGGTTTAGTTGCTACAAGATGTTTGAATTTGAATAATTTAAAACTAATGATGTTTATTTATTATGTTTTGAGAAGATATATGTTGTGGAATTTATCTGAAAAGAAGAGTGAATTATTTATTTTTAATTCGTCTGAGAATTGTCTACTTTTGTGTGAGAAGATTAACGAGAATACGGAAGTAATTTATACAAATCTGATTCAACTGAAATGTTATAAGTGTCTTGGAGTTCAGTCTGTAGCTCTAGAACAACGCGAATTTTGCGGGTCGTTAGTGATAAATAACAATTCAACACAGTAATCTGAAATAAGCTCGTAGCCCCTGGGTGAGCTCTATCCTACAACTTGCCTTACACACGCGTAGAACCAGTTGCAGGAAACCCAGGCGCTCCTAGTTCTTAAAGCTTCCAGCATACTTCTTGGACGAAAACAGAGAAGCAGTAAGTTTAATTTTTTTTACTTCTCATTCCAGATTTCCAGCAAAGCTAGAGAACAATAGCCAGAAAATAAACAGGAAGAATAAGTTCACAAAATATTTTTTTTTCTCGTTATAACCGGATGAGAATAATTTTTTATTTGGAGAAAAGTGAGAAACGAGCGGAAAAATATCACAATTTCATTTTAACGTGAATATATTTTCCTTCATTTAGTGTTTTTTATGTTACCAATAAATCCATTAGCGACAATATTTTACGTTGTCGAATTATGTATTTTATCTTGTTTGTGTATTTAAATTACATTTGAATATTTGGCACTTGTAAGTCTACTTATTGCATCCAACATGGAAAGTAAAACTACAAAGATTCGCCTTAATGATTTTTACACAAATTCTATATTATTTGTACAATATTATCTTAAGAACAGTTTATCTCGATGGAAAACTTTTTCCTTCTATCAACCTTTGATCGCGTGTTGTTCCTTTGCCAATATTTATCTTATCAGGTTCCCTACATTGAGAAATATGAATAACAGAAGAAGGTACATTTATATGATGAACTGAAAAATCATCTATAGAACACATATTTAACACTTACTAAAAATACGTAAAAAAAATTTAATTTGTGACTTTTTAAACTCATATGCAAAGGAAAGGATAGATGGAAACGGAAACTAAAATGACCCAGCTAACGTTGATATTAAATCTAAGAAAGAAATAAAAATGTAATTATACGTCATATTGAATTTTTTAATTATGTATATTATATATATACATACTGAGCCTAACTTGTTCTGCTTTGCAAGCTTGCTTTTTGCAATTTAAAAAAAAAATTGTATTTTGTTCTATACAGCCGAAATTTTTTGAACATTTTCGGAACATGGATTTAAAAATAGATATTAGTATTTCTGTAGCTTGTTTAAAAAGTATAACATTTATGCAAAAAAAATTATTTCGCCAACTCTCTCATATTATATCTGTTTGCTTACTGTACAAGGAGATAAATGGTGAAATGTTCTATATCCCTTTTTCCTCAGAAAAACCCGTAAGCTATTCCATTTACTTACTTCGTGTGGGGGGACTTTTGAAGATAAAGGCCAGAACTTCAACCACAAAGCAAGGAGGATTGTCGTAACTATGTCTTAAACTCTAATCTCTTAATTTCGCCGTGTTGTCCGAAATGAATAAATACCGTAGTAAATTTAACCGGGCGAAACGCTGTATTGTTTTTGCTTACATGTCGAAGTGATTAATGACATTTAAAATTATTTTCTTTGTGCTTATTTAACAACAAAATTAATTTCTTTCACGGTTAGTCTATTCCTAATATACAGGTTGATATTCAACTGCAGGTACAAATGCATTTCCCTATGCGAAATGAGAGAGTAAATATAATACGACCTATGTACATCAGTAATTCGTAAGGGAGGTAGGTGCTCTTGAAAAACTAATATTTCTATTGGTTTTAATTTGAAATAATAAATCCTACTTGAGATTAAAGAACAATCGCGTGAATACCGATGTCTTGTATCGAGATATGAAATCTGCGAACAGTTGTTAGGTGATATCATCCTCATTCATTAAGAAAATAAAGAGTGCCATGTTATTATCCAATAAATGTGAGTAACCCTTGGATGTGTGTCACTTTTAATTACGTCATAATCATGTGTAGATTAAAAATGTACAAACAATACATTTTCTTGGTGTAACTCTGTCAGGCGAACGCTTGTCGAGGAAACAGACAAAGTTTGTAAGGGTGCAGTTGGTTGCCTGCCAGGTGTCCTTACATAAATACATACACTTGTGTTTATGCTTGAATTATTCGAATATTGCGGGGCTTAGAGAAGTTAAGCAAGTTCACCTTCTTCGTCTGGCATGCTTAATAATAATAATAATATGTCCTTGAAAATAAGCATGCTCACATACTTAACACGTGTGTGAATATTTATATGTACAGTACATTATATACACTAACGTTTGTGAAAAATGCAACACCAAGAAGGATATAGGGGTTTGAAATGAACTTTATACCGCAGATTAGGTACATGACAATGCACAATTGATAAGAATTACGAAACTGTACATGATCTCTGTCCTTGAGAATTCAGTATGGTGTGAAGCCCCCACGTGCTGCAATCAGAGCCCCTAAACGTCGTGGCATGGAATCAAAGAGGACCTGGATATGTTCCTGGGTAATCTCCCTCTATACTGTTTGTATGCGCGTCGACAAAGCACCAACAGTGGTTGCTGGAGGTCCGTGACGAACAAGTAGCTGACCAACCATATCCCAGACATGTTCGATGAGCGACATGTCAGGCGATCGTGCAGGCCAGGGAAGCAGACCCGTCGTTTATTGAAGAAGGCTTGAACAATCCTCTCTACATGTGGCCGGGCATTGTCCTGCTGAAATATGGCATGTAGAGTCGCCTGAAGGAGGGGCAGTACCTCGGGCTCTAAAACCTCCCTGACGTGGTGGTTGCTGTTCAGATTGCTCTCAATACGTAGGAGTCAAGATCGTATGTCCTATCCACTTGGTGTTTGTCCGCTATGCCACTTCACAATGAAGGCTGCCAGATTGCAGTCACCACGGTAGCGTCGAACACGTATGCGGCCATCACTGTAGGACAGGTTGAAGCGGCCCTCGTCCTAAAACACTACATTTTGCCCCTCAGTACGCCAGCGATGGCGTTCACGTGCCCATTGCAGTCTGAGGCGTTTGTGCTTTCTCCCACCAGTCGAGCCCGCAGGAGACGGCGTCAAACCATCAACACAGACATTTCCACACGCATTGCAATGCTCCAGTGTCGAGCCAACACTGTGTACGAGGCTATACGGTCCGTTACGGTCATGCGGACAAGATGGCGGTCATCCCGTGCTGTGGTCACATTGCGTGGTCCAGTACCAGCTCGTTACTGCGTACGACCTTCTTCAATCCACTGGTTTCACACACGCATCATTGCCGTAGCAGCATACCCTGTACGNCCCCGTGCTGTGGTCACATTGCGTGGTCCAGTACCCGCTCGTTACTGCGTACGACCTTCTTCAATCCACTGGTTTCACACACGCATCATTGCCGTAGCAGCATACCCTGTACGAGCCGAAATGTCACGGTATGACAAACCCGTTTCCAGGAGAGCGATCATTCTGCCCCGTTCGAACTCACTCGCATGCTGATATGGCGCCCTTTGACGTCGACGAGGCATACTGGCACTTGCTTTAACTTCGTTTGACGGCTCTTCACTGACTGAGCTTGGCATAACACTGACCTTTTCTGTCACACAAGAGAGGGCACTGCTGGGCCTCCGTGTGCGCCATCTCTCTGCAATCGTAATCACTTATTGCTGGTACACTGTTCTACACATTCTCTGAGTTTGGATTCATTCGGACCAGTATTTCTGGGCGTTGCAATTTTCACAAACAATAGTGTAGATTGTCATTATAATAGACTCTATACAACGTGTGTTTAAAACAGCATTTACAGTATATGTAATGATTTTAAAGCAGAGTATACTGCATATGCTATATACTTACAAAGAGTGTATCAGCTGCTCCTATAGGTATATATAGAACCCGCAAATTATAACTTAGCGCGAAAACAACTGTTTTGTCTACTTGCCCCCACATGATAGCCTGCTCTTCACTGAGAACTTTGAAGGTGGGTACTGCCGATGAGTTTTATAAAACGTGGTTAGAAGATCAGTGTAAATGTTTGTTATGAACTTCAAACCACAATACCTTATGACTTCTGGCCCCTTTTTGCACTGAAATATGAGGCGATGCAGAATAGGCCTAACGGAACATTTTAAATCTTAGCAGGTTGCTCATTTTCACGAATTAATACGTGCGGCTGATTCACATTGTTACGTACGTATATATAATGTGCATTTTCATATATATGAAAATGTACATTATATATATATGTACGTAACAAGGTATATATATATATTAATATAAATCAGTTAAGATATTCTAATACTTCGTACTAAAGACGACGTTATCAAACTACTGGTAGATTAAATGAGGAAGCTTCATGTATCAAAAAATTAAGTCTTCAAATATGTTAAACATTTACGTTCGTTTTAAATATATTCGTGTTTCTTGTGGTTTGTTGTTCTTGTACCACTGTAATATTTCTGCTTGTCTGAAAAAAGAATTTGTCTGCTGAGTTCTGTGTAGTTATTCTCCTGAACAGCACAGACCGATAAACAGGCGTTAAATTGGCTGCCATCTGCAAGGAAATGAGGGAAGTTTAGAAAAGAGGTGGCAAAAAACTTTTTTCTTTTTTATTAACCGCCTGCGGTAAGGATTTTCAAGATGCCGTGGGAAATGTGATTTACGAATATTATCCTCGCTTACCACCATACATTACTTCTTTAATATTCGCGCCTGATGTATATTTATACGTATTTATGGTTATGTTTTCTGAAACTGTATTAAGTCCTGTGGAAAGAATCTTAAAAACTTGGGAATGACTTTACGTTGCTAGAAAGTAAAATTTTATTTCCTTACAGGATTGGAATATCATTACAGTATTGCTAATGCTAGAAGCATTTTTTATCTATCCTGAAAATACACTAGTTTATCGCTTTCGCCTTTTTAAAATTTTTCTTTCATAAATAACAATTTAAGATCATCATTAAATATGCATCGTTTTTTTTTTACGCAACAAGAAAGTAATTCGACTGTAGACTTCACAGGGGTAATGATAACTATTTTAGTTTTCATAAACTTGCATGTATTTCCTCACTACCGCCAAAAAAAGTCATTTATTAGGCGGGAATGGGAGACGGTAGGAGAAGCCGAGAAAAATACGAGATATAAATTTGGGTTATAATAGCAGAAACGATATTAGGCGAAAATATTAATGACTAAGTTTTTATGTATGCCACATTCTTAATGACAGTGTCTGCCGTCACACATTTCATGCAAATTTTTTCGGAAACATACAACAATGGTTTTAAATTGCGATTAGGGCGAAATGCTTGTGCCTTCAGAATAACGCGATAACTTGGAAATTCATGGCGTCTTCTCCCTCCCGCTTAACCTCATACAAGTACATCGAGAAGATGGCCTGCAAACTAATGTATTTAGAAAGGGAAATGCTAGACAAGATAACAACTTTTACTAACTTTATAAGAAAATATTTTCCTTGTTTCCTAGACTGATTCATTTCTGTCAAACTATTTCTTATCATATGGGACAGAACATTTCATTACGACGAAAGTAATTATGCATTAAGAATGTGTTGTAGAACATATATATGTTAAGATAAAGGTATTTATAATGGCATTATTCAACAGTGGCTTATGTTAAAAAACAAAAAAACAAAAATTGGTAGGTGACATTAAAAAACATGCAAGCTGTAATAAAACTTGTCTTGATTTACTTAGCCCAAGATAAGAGCTGGAAAACCCTGCCTCGGCTGGGAATGAAAGCCACGATCTAGCCAGCTTGGACACCAATGAAAAATACTGTTTAAACAACCCATATGCCTATACTAAATCAAGCTGAGGTTGGCATAATATTTTCTCATTGATATTTCTGAAGGTTGACTGAGAAGGTCCAAAGAAGAATGACTTCCATCTTATGTTTCGGTGAATGTATGTTATAGGACAGATATGTTTCGAGTGGCACTTAAACAACGAAAGCATCTCTGTCTGATAATTCATATTTTCAATTTACTTGCAGTTAAATTTTCACAACTGCGTTCCTTTACATGTGAACTTTGGGAGGCACTGAGAGTAAAATATTCTCCTTTTCAGTTTCTGGGATGTTTTGGGTACACGTTTGTGGCGTAGCACAAGATCTTGAGTTGAAAACTTTCAACGGTGCGAGTATGAACCCAAATTACTAAAATGGTGGCCTGCAGTTTCCCCTTCCCCCAAAAAGTTACGTTAATAAGCTTTATGTTTAAGTAATTTTTTTTTTTACAAATTTGTATTTGGAGCTATAACACCGCGGAGGCATGTTCTTTTTATACTGCATTTACGGGATGTCTTCAAGTTACAAGATGTCACGCTAACACCAAGGGAGACATTGTACTCCAGAGTCAGGGATACAGAGAAGGGCGGATACAGTGAAGGCGGATACAGTGAAGGGTGGATACAGTGAAGGCGGATACAGTGAAGGGTGGATACAGTGAAGGGTGTATACAGTGAAGGGCCCGTCAGCATGGCGGCGATTAGCACCTACCAAAAGGCCGATGCCTCAACTTTTGAGAAACGCCTCAATGCTGAATTGGGGCCTTTTTTTCGGGAGTACGTACGTGCGGTACATTACAGAACGTAAGTATTAGTGGAGGTATAAATACAGCCCTTTTCCCTGCCGAAGCACTTTCTGCGAGTGCGTGGAACGGTTTGAGTTGAGTTGAGTTGAGACAACGAGGTCTTGAGAGCGGACGAGTGTGGAATGAAGTAGAAATGGAGCACCGCCTGAATGCAAGGGCGGAGATCCCCGAGAAAACCCGCCGACCAGCGGCATCGTCCTGCACGATTTCCACTTGCGAAAATCCGGGAGTGGCCCCCGGCCGGAGATTGAACCCGGTCCGCCTAAATGGGAGGCGAGTAGTCCAACCCCTACACCACCGCGGCCCCGCGAGTGCGTGGACGACACGGAGACTGGCGATTTTGGATTCGGCGAGAGATAGTGGTTATTGCCTGCGCGGAGACAGCGATATGTGTGCGCGAGTAACCGAGGATGGTCAATGGGGTGCTGTGACGTAGTCCATTCATGGTGACTTCCAACTTTCCTGAAGCCCTGCTGAAGTTCTACTTCCATGATATTCCTCAGCCTAATGGAAACAAATCTCAACCAAGTTCAGAAAATTGCACCAAAGGGACAGAGCACCGCGTTCGCACGCACTCTGTGTAATAACATTTTACAAAAGAACTATTTCTTACTAGGCATTACCAACACACATATTTTATCCCTGTTTTCATTTACATTAATTATAAATTAAACATAACATTTATTATATAAAATATACGTACAAGTTCAATTGAAACAAAAATAAGGTATTTTTATGTTAACAGAAGCATAAAACGGTTCTGATGCGTGACCTTTTTTTTAGGAAACAACAAAACACGTCTACATAGTGTGATTTTTCAAAGGTTTCATTCTAAAAGTGTGAAGAAACCATGAACAGACTATACACCTACGCGTCGGAGCTGTGCTGGAAGGAGTTCACGAGGAACTGACCGGTGCATTCTGATTGGTTTAGAGTTTTTCACCGTATAATTTTTGCTGAGGGCTATGGAAATGTCAAGTAGTACGCAAATATTCAAAACATAAAACCAATAACAGAATCTAATCTGCTTAGGCAGTATATTTTAATTGCTGATAACTATCACACACATCAGTAGTTGATACAACCTACAGTTTTCGATTAAATATTTTCCAACTTCTTGCTAGAAATTAGGGATATCGTAAAATCAACACATCTGCTAATATAATTGGCTCAGAGTTAATAAAATAATATTAACTACAATAATATATTTAAAGTTATATGACTTGAAATAAACTATTATTTGAAAACAGTGAACAATTCTCTTTTCGAAAACTATACGTGGCATTAACCATTTCACTGTTACGGAACCTCATCGAAATATATTAAATAGTTTAAATTCAGTTCTTGAATTTACTTATCGGGAACTCACACGCCTTGAGACCTTCCGTTAACCTTGACAGGATTAATTTAATTACTTAACTGACGAATCGAATACGATATTGAATAATGGTTCATTGTTTGAACGTAGGACTATAATGTAGAAAGTGACATTACTTTGTGAAACACATACGTGTAGAACTGTAAATAAAATATAAAATAAAATGTAGCTCTTTTATTTAACTAAGACCATCACGAAACTTGTCACGCCCAGTCTTAGGCTATGTAACAATAAAATAATTTTTTTGATAATGGAGGAAATTACACTAACTTTAATTTGAATTAAATTTATGTTTATTAACGCTATTGATTTTATATTTTAATTTAACCGGGAATATCGGCACCGGCTTATATTTAAATCAATCGTAACTTACCAGCAAAAGCAGCAGAAATGGGCATTCCTTATTCGGGATTCCAACCCACAGCCTCTCGCGCCACAAGCCGGTTAGCGAGCAGCCAACTAAGACGTGTAAGTAGGTAATTAAGGATTATTCTCATTGTGACGCGCACACTCAGAGATTAGATGAGTGGTTTTAATGCTGTCTTTACGCCTCAACGACCATAGAAATTTAACGGCAGCACGCGAGTGTGATCGGTATTGTCCCATCTCAACACTGACCCGGTTTGTACCAAAAACAAGGGTGAGAAATGTCACCTGTAATAATTGATTGACTGTACATATTACGCCGGGAAGTTGACTTTCAATGTGTTTTGGGGGAATGGTTTGTATGCGGAGCTACTGGCGTTTGTGTAAAAAAAAAAAAAAATCCAGCACACACAGGTAAAGTTTTTAAAGCGAGAATACAACGAACTCAATTTCTGGATTACAAAAACCCGTGTCATTTTTTTTCCCAAAATGTACGAAAGTTATGTTATCATTCTAGTTTTTTATATGTTTTTAATTATTTGTATGACATGCATTTATTATATATAATATATAATTTGTATTATGTTATTTCGTTTTAAAAATCATCGGTTTGAGGAAACAGTAATAGAGAATATTTCTCTATTTTCACATTGCCTCGTAGGTCGAGGTTCATTCCGCTTGATCGCGCGGAACAAGGTGTCGCGCTTCTGTGTTGCTGACGTGCTGCGCCCTAGCGGCGACCCCGGCAATAACCGGAGAAGTGTTTTTCGTCCGGCCGTTGTCGATGGGAAGTGCGTTGTGAAGGGGGAGAGAAGGACGGGCTGGTGGAATAGCGAGATGGCCAGCAACAACAACCCCCTTCGCTTCCTCTGCCAATTATCCGACGAGTATACTCGCGATAAATATCTACAAACGCGCAAACTCACCCCCTCTAGCAACCCCCTGCGTCCACCCTCATCGCAGCCCATTCCCCTGTCCGCCCAACTGCCGGCTAGTGCTCCAGAGCGAACCCGGAATAATCGCCGACTAATGGAATGAAATTGACTGGAAAAGATATACGTCGAAGGGAGACTGCGGAAGGGAGGGGGGGGGAGATGTTATTNATTTTTTTTATCGCGCCTGATACCCGCGCCGTCGATGCAATCAATACGATTTGCTGGCGTGGCTTACGCGGGCGGTGATCGCATCCTTTCCGAGTCCGCTCTGTAGTCAGGGGCCGCGGTGGCTGAGCGGTCAGGATGCTCGCCTCCCACCAAGACGAACCGGGTCCAATACCGGGCCGGATCACTCCCGGATATTCGCAAGTGGGAATGGTGCCGGACGATGCCGCTGGTCGGCGGGTTTTCTCGGAGATCTCCCGTTTCCCCCGCCT
>NQII01004498.1:104019-136443 GCA_002778355.1 Clitarchus hookeri
GGGGGGGGGGGGGAGTGCCCCTCCGCTAGAGTGTGAGAGCCTGCCCGACTCCTTTCTCTTAATCTTCCTATCGGCAACTTCCTTACGTAGCCAAGTAGAAATTGCTCTAGTCGATCTCTTAACTCATTACTTTGTAATATTGATTGTGAGTAAGACTAGAAGGCGTGAAACATAAAATTATTGCTTATCACGTTAACTGAAATCTACAGGTTTCTGGCAGCTAACATACGAAATCCAATAAAGTTCAAACCCACGCAAGATTTTTGTTAACTTTGTGNAAAAAAAAAAAAAAAAAAATATATATATATATATATATATATCGCCAGAGAGATGCACTTCTGATGAGACATTTCTGACGTAAATATTTGCTCATGAAATTGACAAAAACTATACACTTTAGTTAACAAGTTTAGCATTAATTTATGTCCCAGGACCATATAAACCAACCTATTGTTATTTAACTTATAACACCCCTTCTTTGTCCTGTTAGGTTAACATAATTAATCGTATTAAATCGTAACAAATTGAACTGAGATTGAGATTGTGCAGTGACGGAATGTAAATATAGGATAAACGGGATGACCACGAGAAAACCCACCCCACAAACTGCGTTGCACGTGTGGAAGTCTGGGTGTGACCCCGTCGGGAATCGAACTAGACCTCGGGCGAGAAACCGGGGCCACTAGCCATACGACTACAACGGGTGAGTGAGTGAGTGAACAGATTTGGGCAGCTCTTAACATCGAGGTCTTGAGAGCCAATGAGGGTGAAGTAAGGTGAGTACGGAACAGCGCCGGAATGAAAGGGCGGGTGAAACGGGAGATCCCCGAGAAAACTCGCCGATCAGCGGCATCGTCCGGCACGATTACCCCATGCGAAAACCCGAGAGCGACCCCGCCGGGAATCGAACACGGCTCGCATAGGTGGGAGGCGAATAGCCTAACCACTTCACCACCGCGGCCCCCTCTCGTCACCCGTCGCCGACTGCTCCCTGTTGCCTCGTTCTGGTTCCTGAGTACACTGATCGTTTCCGCGTCCTTCTCCTGTCGCCCTTATTTCTTATTGGTCCACAGTCGGGTGCTGCACTGAGAAGAAATATGGCTGTAGGAACTCTGTAAACAGTCAAAACACAGAGACAGCCACTTTATAGCATTGTAGGTACAACTTAAATATTGTTAACATAAATAGTNACACCACCGCGGCCCCCTCTCGTCACCCGTCGCCGACTGCTCCCTGTTGCCTCGTTCTGGTTCCTGAGTACACTGATCGTTTCCGCGTCCTTCTCCTGTCGCCCTTATTTCTTATTGGTCCACAGTCGGGTGCTGCACTGAGAAGAAATATGGCTGTAGGAACCCTGTAAACAGTCAAAACACAGAGACAGCCACTTTATAGCATTGTAGGTACAACTTAAATATTGTTAACATAAATAGNCTGTAAACAGTCAAAACACAGAGACAGCCACTTTATAGCATTGTAGGTACAACTTAAATATTGTTAACATAAATAGTAATAGCAACAGAACTGTTTGTTGTATTTCTGTCCGTGATTGTGTTTGATACTATACATATGGTTGTTACAGCAGAGCCCTGCGTTCCTACTACAAAACACGCAGTATATCCAACAGAACAACTTCAACAATATTTCGATATTGATCCCATAACGACTAGTATTGTAATAACCTAGCAGACTGTTCTGCTACTGGTACAGAACAGTTTTGTAATTGGTTTTGAGGGTAGTAGCCACTTTGAACAGCTCATCTAGAGATTGATGTGCAGACCCTATNGAACAGTTTTGTAATTGGTTTTGAGGGTAGTAGCCACTTTGAACAGCTCATCTAGAGATTGATGTGCAGACCCTATATCGCCAGTACTGCTGTTTGTGTTTTGTTGGCAACAAAATGCAATCACTTCCGGCAGCCTATACTACAATTACTAATCTCCCTTTGTCCATGTAGACTGACACATGTGTACTAACAAGCGACCACTAGCGGCCCTGCGTTCCTCGTGATTATGGTGTCCTATGAGCAGGCGTTCTCCACATGGCACGCCAGTTCCGTTTGCCTTCGTGATATGCAACCTACTGTGCACGCAGGTACATGAANCAGGCGTTCTCCACATGGCACGCCAGTTCCGTTTGCCTTCGTGATATGCAACCTACTGTGCACGCAGGTACATGAAGTTGCAGACTTCCGGAGCTGTCTTGTCAACTTCAATTTCAATTTTAAAATACTGGATGAATTTTCCGAACGTTTTGCTACTAGTATTTCCTGTTTATATTAGCCCATAGAGGCCGTGGTTTGAATTGTCACATGTAGTTTAAAAACACTTCATATGAGGATATTTAAATAAATAAGGCAACTAAACCACTTAAGTTACATCAAATTTAGATACCTTTACAAATTTGGTAAAACGCTTTTTGAATTTCTGTTTACTTGCAAGACGCGCAAGTCACTACTGGACTTAAAATTATTTTACTATCAAAGATATTGCCACGTATTTATTTAACCTCTTGTTATTTTAATTTTTATATACCCTTGGCAGCTTAAGTTGAACACGGGGAACAAGTCAGCTTTTACTTAAGTGCTTTCAATTACTTCGTAACACGACATGGCGAGGGGACTAATATCCACTCAAACCAAACAAAACAACAATAACGCCATCGTAATAACCCATCGTGTTTAACATTTTTTTTTTCGACAGGTAATATTCATGTGCGGAGCAGCTCTCGCCTAACCGTACTCGGTCGCTGTCACTACTGATCTGAACAGCCCCGCCCCTTCGTGCAGCGGTAATGAGCTCTACCGTCACGCTTGACGCGTTTTGTACTTATGCGTATTGTTTTCTCATTTGGATTTCAATATACCAGTATTTTTCTTGTGCAACTGTGGGCTATAACAGTACTTCGAGCAATACTGATATACAACTATTATATGTAAAACATCAGTGGCAATTACATCGGATATTGCTTTGATTGGCAAAAAGTCGGGAACATAACGATTCACATTTACATTAACAAGTACCACACCTACAAACACATATAAGAAAATGCGTTGCTCTTCCACGACATGAGTTTAAATAGCACTGGTTCATGTCATTTTGCCTAGCGGGTGAAGAGATTTGGGCGGCTCTTAACATGCAGGTATTGAGAGCTAGTTTTTGCCTGTAGCCCACTATTGGTCACTTTAAACTTTTCTGAAGCCCTGCTAAAGTTCTACTTCCAGAATATTCATCCGCCTCGTGCAAACAGAAAATTAAACCAAAGGGACAACGCACCACATACGTACGCACTCAGTGTAATTACATATTCCATTAGAACTATTTGTTACTAGGCATTACCAACACACCTGTTTTCTCACTGTTTTTATTCGTATTAATTATACATGAAATATTATAATTTATAAATAAAATAGTAGTAACATTTCATTTTAACTAAAAATAAGGTACTTAATATATCAACAGAAGTATAAAACGCTTGCGATACCTGGCATATCTAGGAAATAACTGAACACGTCATACGTGGGGTGATTTTTCAAAGGCTTGATTTAAAAAAAATGTGACGAAACTATGAATAGTCTATAGTGTGACGCAGTTTTGGGAGGCAGGAAATCTCACCGAGACCCTCACACCCAGAAGTCATTTCAGTTTGAACCTGCGTGAGGCAAAGAAAATGTACAAACAGGGAAGGCAGGCTCATAATCCGCAGGAGTGAAGTTAACAGCACTGTTCTCCAAAAAAAATTAATTATTTTATACTTGTGCGAAGCACTGTTCAACTTGTATACATTACTTATGAGTACTAATTTCCCGCATAAGAAAAATTTTTATCACATAGTTTTTCCATCATGACATGTCAAAACAAGGGTGACTGAACGCTTATGTCTTAATTAGGGTATGCTTAGCAATACTTATTTTACAAAAAAGGTCGTAAACTGTTTCAAATTCACAATACTGTACAATAATTTATATATTTTAAGCAATTCTTAAAAATTGCGAAAGCATTTTATAGCGTGATATTAAAGATTCCTTGAAATAATTCACGGTATCTTATTTCAATGTGAATTATCTCATTTCGATGTGTTGGTTTTTATTACTTTTACATCCCAAAAAACATTACAATTACGATTTTACAGGCCATTGTGTAAAAACGACATTCGCTTATAAAAGAGAATCAGCTATTCATAAAAACAAATTTTTTTAGTAGGTATCCTTATTTTTTTCGTACCTCTAAGCAATTCGTCCTATTAAGAGTTTACTTAGGCTGCCTGGTGTTATTCGACACATTCATGTATGGTTTTATGACTTTTAACAAACATCACATGTTACTTAATGAAAAAAGAATGTGCGCAAATGATCCCCTTATCTGGATCCATCGCGTGATAAAAGATGCTGAACTTGGCGAGTATCGAGAACGAGACTATATCGAGAGTAATCGATACATCGGACGAGCACCTCGCGGAAGCGGTCGTCCGCGCAGTTTACCCGCGGGAACAAGTGCACGGCCGCTTGGAGAGTTGTCGACTGCCTTTTAGCAGCCATTTTGCCGCAGGGGGCGGGCTTTAATTTGCATAGCGGGGAAAAAGCCGCAGAGGGCGTCATCTTGCCGTGCCTCTGGAGAGCCACACGGGCACAAAGGACAGTGGCAAACGAAAGGAGGTAAAAAATTAAACAAAGCACGTAGTTTTGAAGAAATATACTTGGCGCATCACAGTAGACAAACAACATCGGCACATATTTTATACAGTGGCACAACATCTCCAGCTTAAGGTGGACTCACGATAGTCTGTAGCATCCGTCAGTCGTCCGTCTTTCGTTTTCGTCCGACAATTGAGAGCGATTCACAACAATCCGTTGTTAGTCGATCCTTCTGTACGGCAATCTTTCAGTGTGACAACTTAATACCGCGATCTTTCTTTAGTTGGAAATACGTTTTGTTTGGAGATTAATTTTCGGGGAGGAAAATTTTGGGGAAATAATGTTTATACGCGGTGAGAACTTATTTTGAATTTTATTTTACATTTTATATTTTTTACTATACCACAAAAATTAAAAAAAAAAACGGAACAACCACTTTTTATTTCATTTCAAGTCGCATATTCCCGTCTAAGGAATGTCGTCAGAAGGCGGTGCTCATCCGCCCGTCCGTAGAAAGCTAAAGTTTGGTAAGTATTTGAAAGACGGATAGAAAAAAAAGTTGCGTTGCGATTGGTTGACGATCACGTGACCGCCGGACGGAGAGACGGGTGCGACGGACTATTGCGAACCCAGCTTTAGGAGGGGGCACGCCTCTAAGCACCCCTCTTAGGAAATTTTTGCTTCTATTAAAATTTTCATTTTTGTGCGATCAAAACCTAAATTGCACGCTTCATAAAATGTACATAAAGGTCCATAACTCGCCGCCGAACCCTCATACGCCACCGGATGGCATTTAGTGTTTGTGAAACCGGAAGCCGAAACTCCCATAACTCACTAGGTGTTTGTGAAGCAAATGCACCCTGACACTTTCTCAAATCATTGGGTCGGCGGCAGGGGCTGCGTACTGTGGGGATTTGGGCACCGGGCCCCTATTTAAGCGAGTTATTTGTCCATAACCCAGAAGCGGAAGCACGCGTAAGTATCAGAAATACATTATAACAATTCATTATCGATTATATAGTACTTAGAGTATATCAACGCATCTCGGTGTTCAAAAATTCTTTTGGTGTCCATTTACTCTCATTCTGGCGTCCTTCTTACTAAAGTTAGGGAAGTGAAATGTATATCCCCCCCTCACCTTAGTTGCGCCACTGATTTTATAAAAGGCGAACTCCCCTGGCCGAAGTTGCCAAATCGCCATCAGATTATTTGGTTGCAGTTTCAAATTCCAGATAAGTTATGGATGTTTGCGTCGTTTTAAGTTTAAGTTAGGGCAGTTTATTGTGTCAGTCACCCATCTCTTTGTCTCCCGTTGGGCGCTAAGACATAAAAACAAAGAGTTTAACTTCAGAATTTTTTTTAAAGGAAAGAAGTTCGTACGCTTTTAAGTTTAGTTTAGTGGCAAATAGATCAAAGTTAATTGAAAATGGAAAACGAAACCATAAAAAGTTAACCAAAGCTAAGACTACCCTTCCAAATTACACCACTAAGGACGTTATCCTTGAAAATCGGGCGTTGCAAGTCTACCAGTTATGAGCGGTGGAGATACTTCTTTGATATTCTTTAGCTGTTCTCTAACGCCAGTTAGGAGAAACATAAAATACTGATATTTATTTTTCCATTTATGCACAATAGAAAATGTTGTGTGTCCAATTTATATTATTTGTTAATATGAAAACTTCCGATTTTGTGCTAGAAGTCTAATTAGAAGTGTTGGCTAAATCCTTAACTAACTTAATCTTAACGCTAAAAAAACTGCCCACACATCTGTAGTTTACCTGTAATTCTAATCTGAAACCTCATGGAACGGCCACGGAGGTTATTAGTAAAAACAGTAAATTTAATATATATACATATATGTGTGTGTGTGTGTGTGTGTGTGTGTGTGTATTGAGGAGGGAAAGAAAGCCAGTAGTAAAACGAAAATAATAATAATGAAAAACGACAATTTCATTTTTTTGAGATCATAACCGTGACGTCCGTAATTCGAGTGAGACTTTTTAATGCATTATTAAACCAACTCGATTCCGACGATGTAAAATTAAAAATCTAAGAAGTGATGCACGGAACCTTTGAGATTCAACAGCTTTATAATAGTTTGCGCACCGGAAACTGATTAACGTGAAACATAATTTGTAATCGTGTAAAGCATATCTGAGAACGGAATAATTTCCAGTTTTTTTTTCCGTAGCTTCAAGAGAATAAAACAGATATATCATTATCAACCACGTAACTTGCGTGTCATTAAAATGAAACCCTGAAGAAGGTCAGAGCGACAATCGAGATTAATCAATGTCTGTTTTACGAGAAAAGCAAAATAATTATGTGCATTCTTAGGCGTGTTAATGTGCGTTAACAATTCACTACTGCTGCTATCCTTAAACCATATAATAGAACTGTCCCATATTAGTTAGAGAACATTCTGATAGGTTGTTATAGGCTGTTCACGGTAAAGTGAGCACTTTCGAGGCTTT
The DNA here is from genome assembly GCA_002778355.1 of Clitarchus hookeri. Taxonomy (NCBI): domain Eukaryota; kingdom Metazoa; phylum Arthropoda; class Insecta; order Phasmatodea; family Phasmatidae; genus Clitarchus; species Clitarchus hookeri. The sequence goes on from NQII01004498.1 coordinate 111,124, forward strand.
AGTTACCTTTTCCTTTCAGCCATTTTATATCCTCTAACAATTTAAAATAAATATCGACATGTAAGTAATAAACGCAGTGTGTATATTCCACCGCACTCGGAAGTTAGCGTCTAAGACTAAAATAAAAAATACGTATTGACTATTATTCCAAATGTTTCCTTTACGGTGAATAGCCTACAAAACTGTGATTGTTGTGGGAACAATCCAAATACCGTTGAAGTTGTTCTGTTGGAGGTAATATCTGTTTTGTAGTAGGAACACAATGTTCTGCTGTTGCAACCATATGTACAGTAGCAAATATATAATATAATCACAGACAGGAATGCAACAAACAGTTCTGTTGGTATCACTATCTAAGTTGACAATGCTTAGATGATACCTACAACTCATCAGGTGATGCTATTTTAACAGTATGGATGGTTCCTACAACCGTAGTCCTTTTCTCTGTGTGTAAAACCTCCTCGAGATGCAGTAAGAGATACTACACACCGTGGAATCGAAACAAACAGGCCTTGGATGCGATCCTGGGGAACTATCTGCCAGGATGCTGCTTCTACTCGGGTCCACGGTTGCGACTTTGTTGACGGAATATTTTTGGAACCACGTGGTACGCACTGCGTTCTGGCAGGCCAACAATATTTCCTCTAGCAGTAAACGTGCTGACACCAGCGCGTGGTGTCTGTTCCGTTCCTCAGGGCGAAAATGCGCGCACGTAGGGTCCATACGGAACAACGTTTCGCGGGTTCCCGAGTCACGGGCGTTCCACGCGAGGGGAACGGATCACGACCCCACACGCGATGGCGAGAGGGCCGCAGTAAATCTGTCCCGCTCGCGCGCTACCACACAAATTTCAATGAAGCCGCAGTTTCACCCTCCTCCTCCCCTCCCCCCACACCGTCCACCAACCAGGCATTACGTATTAACGGCACTGCTGGCCTCCATCGCCGCCATCTGTCTCCGGCAGAGGCGCGAACCGCGTAGAGGCCCGCGGCACAGCGCGACTCTACACTGAACGTACACTAAAGGTCGTGCTACAATCGACATAACCGTAATTGTACCAGTACAAATTGAATACCTTCTGTACAACAGTGAGTGATAAAACTACGCATAACAATGCCCGTAACCATTGCCAACGCATAACTGCACAGTAAGTAGTCGAATTTTTATAAATTTCTTGTGAAATAACCTATGTGTAACCAATCAAAATCTACTCTTACTAACTACACACGTGAAATTCACCTTCACAACTTTACATTTCTGGTCACGAAGATGCGCATACATCTGACTCCGTTTGTGGTATTTCTGTGTATTTGTTTCTTTAGCACGTGGTTTGTCAAAATGAGACCTGCAACAGCGAGAATAATTCTTCTGCGCCAATCACAACTGTCAATTAACGAGATGGACGCATACAAAAACGAGTTTGAAATACATAACAAGTTTGCCAATTTGTACGAGCGAAGCACGTTATACGAGTGAAGTACGCTTACATTGTTGCAGCTAGATATATAATTTATAATGTGACAGTAATTACACTGTTGGCCATTACAACTACAACACCAAGAAGGATGCACCTGCAGGGCCCCACGTTAGGGAAATACAAAGAGTAGGGCAGGACAATGAAGTGGTTAGCTGTTCAGCCGAGTGGCGCAGCACGTGCATCAGTGGCAACACTGATAAACGGTATATAAGTGGAGGTCGGGGAGTGGCTGAGAGGTAGTTCGTGTACACAGACGGAGTGAGCACGTCGCGTTGAAGAACACAACCATACGAACAGATTTCCGCATTTGACATTGGCAGAATCTTGGCCCATTGGGATTTTTGATTACCTTACCGCGAATTTGGTTCTCGCGTTGGAAGAAAATCAACAACAGAGAAGCGAGTATGGGTCGAGGAGGGACGGGCTGAGCGACGCGCAGGAAGCCAGCGGCTCCGTCGCATAAAAAAAGCGCGAGGGCAGAAATATGGTGCGCATGACGATTACGGACCATACAGCCACATCAAACACACTCGCTTAGGAATTCAGGCACGTGGCACATCAATCTGTGTATGCATGTATGGTTCGTTGCCACCTGCAGCATCAGGGCATCGCGTCCAGGCGCCCATTACTGCAGCTGCCAATGACAGATCACCACCGGTGCCTGCGGCTGCAATGGTGCGTGGAACGTCGGGCCTGGAGGGACGAATGGCGTTTCATCGAATGACGAATCCCACTTACCTTTGCAGCCCCATCGCAGATATGTTGGAGCCAGTTATTGTCCCCTATCTTCAGGGCCAACCTGGGGCTCTGTACCAACAGGACAATGCGCAACCGCATGTCCTACGGTATCTGGGTGACACCCATGTCACCGCTTCATTGGTCTGCGCATTCACCGGATCTCTCTTCCGTCGACTACGTGTGATCCATGGTCGAACCACGAATGGCCTGCTACAGGACTCCCGCGCTCACAACGGATGAACTTTGGGCGCGCATCTAACCAGCATGGGCGGAGATACTCCAGACTGATGTCCAAAGTGTCTTACTCTCAACGCCGCTTCGTGTAGCAGTGATAATTGCCGCCTGTGGTAGCCACACAGTTAGTCCCCATGTTTCTGTGCGTCGTAACGAGCTGCAAGAGTAATGGAGTGAAGATATTTGGGCTGCTCTTAACATCCAGGCCTTCAGAGTCGATGAGGTTGAAGTGAGGTGAGCATGGAGCAGCGCCGGAATACAACGGTGGGGGAAACGGAATATCCTCGAGAAAACCTGCCGACCAGCGGCATCGTCCTGCACGATTCCCGTATGCGAAAATCCGAGAGCGACCCCGCTGGGAATCGAACCCGGTTCGTCTAGGTGAGAGGCGAGTAGTCTAACCACTACACAACTGCGGCCACCTTCAAGAGTAAACATGTTACCGGTGTATGATGGGTATTCTGCCCAATAAATATGATTGTGGTAGCTTACGTCCGTTTTGGTGTTGAAATCTTAATGACCAGCATTTTACTAAATAACGTGTAATGCAATACAAATTAGCGAGTGTATTGGTATTTTATTTTTGTTGCATTTATCAACTACCAACTTCCATAGAGGAGTTCATTACAGTGCTGGAGGAAGAGATCTGCATTCACATAACATATAGGTCTTAGTTTAATGTGATACTAAAAAAGTACTTAAGGAATATAATGTGCATAAAACACTTCCCAGTCAGCCATCCAAAATGTGTCTGTGCTACTAACTTTCATGATACCTTAAAGTAAAGTTTGATAAACAATAATCTTCACGTAGGGTTTGCCAGAATCAGTAACCCCTCTTTTTTCAACCCTTAATACACTCCTGCTTAAATGTATATTCGTTGCATTAAAACTAAGTCAGAGAGAGTGTACAAAGATTTCAAAGCACTTCCTTGCTTAAAGAGTATTCTAGCCTCAAATCCTATCCACTTTGTTTCCAATAGTGCTACTGGAAAAAAACATCCCAATGTTGGATCACAGTGGGTGGTTACTATACAGCTGGCACGTAAATTGGAGCATTTAATTACTCAACGACAATAAACTTGAGGTAGACTGAATTTTGGCCTCTGGGAATGTCCCCAACCGGGCCTGTTTTTAAGGTTTGGGCCGCCCTGGGCACAGCAACAGTTAGCGATCCCCCTCCCCAAACATAAAATAACACTATAACAGTTAAGGGTTAGGAGGCATTATTACCTAGCTCACCTTAGGAATGCCTTCCATTATCCCCCACCTATGGAGTTACCTTGTTCCGGACTGACAACAGGCGACTGCAAAAGGGAATTATCATAGTGCATTGTTATAGTTATAACTTAATAAGGCAATTTTCAAGTAAACATCATTTTTACAGTATCAATGACCACACTTCCACCTTATTATTATTTTATTGTCATTCATAGCTACTATTTCATCCAGTTTATTGCGTCACCTTTGATTGGTTTTTGCATTATTTTTCGTTTATTTCACCTCAAAGATTTTTTTCTTTCAAAGTTTTCCCGCGGTAAAAGTCTTCAATGATACAACTGACATCTAGTTTCAATGTGATATCACTTTGCGTGCAAAGAAGCATGAGACTATTCAACTTTCCTTCTTTAGACGTTTATCTTTTTTCGTACTTAATAATTTTAAGTGCTGAAAACCATATTTCTGCTGAGTAATTGCTCACGGGCAATGTTATATATATATATATATATATATATACACTCATTCCTAAGCCTGCGTCATGCGCCCCACCAAACAAATAATTTATATACTAAACTAATAATTGAAATATTCAAAACAGTCCTTTGAAAGAAAAAACTTGTAAATGTAGGCCTATCAGATATTAAAAATTGTGCCTTATACATTTTTTACTTAATTTGCGTCACTCAATTTCGTGCAACTCTGGGCCCAGTTCCTATGGCCCCACATATAAAATAGGGCCTGCCCCCAACATTGGTTCATGATTTGTCAGCACCACTGTCAAAGTAACGTCGTGAACAGTAAAATAAAACCGAATATACACTGCGCAGGATATCCGAAAGCATGGTGATAGTTGGATCCTTGAACAACGGCAATTTGTGAGCTGGAAGATACTTGTCTTGTAACTCCTGTATACTAACGTATATAGCTCCTAGCCTCCCTCGACAGCCCCTGCCTTTCGACCTTCGTAGCCTTGCGACGTGACCCAAGCTTTCAGATATCTTGCGCCCAGTGTAAATAATATACACGATGTTGCTATAATATATGTCAATACGTCGGGGGAAACAACCCTCACGTCTATAGGAACAAAAAACGTTATATGTATATTGATCCGGAAACGCTTAATTTCTTTACTACAACTCCCATTGCATAACGAAAGTCGTATGGCCTGCGGGCTGGATCATGTTTGTGTGGAATTCCATCACAGCTGTAGCGAAACGACAGCCCCATACCAGACGTGTCGAACCGAGTGTAAACAGTCGTGCATACCTAATGCACAGGAATGTTATTTTTGGCCAGGACTGTACACTGTGAGGCTCAGTATCTCGTGGTATTCCCTCTGGACAAGTGATTCATAAACCATGCAAATTGTCTAGGTAACGAACGGTTTGAAATCACAATAGCTAAATGCAATACCTACGGTTGATATGTTGTTATAACAGAGTAAGCGGAGTGTTGACTGAAATACAGCATGCATCTAAATTTTCTGGTTTGCAACAACTGGAACCATTAATTAAAAAGGTTCTAAAATGATTAAAGTAAGTTAAATATTTTTAACAATGATATTTTTCAATTAGGAGAAAAAGGAAAAGGGTATAACGGGGCTGGGCAAATTTTGAAGTTTTATTTTTTCTTATACCTCCATCTCTACATGCGAGAATATGCTTCGTGAATAAGCCAGTTTCACAGTCCCAATTCGTGGTCATTATCTTGCAGTGAGCGATTACCTATTCGGGATTCCTTGGTTAAACGATTGCACATTTTCAAGGCCAGTTAACAATATGCGCTATTTACATTTAGTAAAATGTTAACAGGCATGTCCTTCCATAAAATAAAAAGTAAATTCAATAAAATAATATTTTCAGTTTTTAAAATGTAAAATAATTTACTTTTTCACTGTTTTTTTTTCAAACATGACATAATTATAAGCTCATTCATGTTCTTCATTTAAAGAAACTAATTAATAACATGATAATATTGGAAACGTCAGAAAAGAAAGTAATGTGTCCTGTACGACAATTTTAAGACAATTTCTTTTTTTTCTTCTACTGATTGACTTAGCTGGAGTAATATGAAAATTTTACAGAAGCCACGGTGTCACTACTACTAAAGCAGAACAATTCCTCAGGTTAGTAACTTTTTCTATTCATCGCAATTATACGCGAAATCCGTACGGCGATAACGGCAAAAATGCGTTTAGCACACGTGCAAAAGTCGTCCTAGTAGCCCCTTTCTCATACGGCCACAGTCGGACCAAGGTTGGACTCAAGTTAGTCTGCGAACAGTAATCATGATATATTTCTGTGTTTTGTCCGGTGGATGGCGGAAGCTAACAAGAAGCAACACACCTTTATTCCGTCTAGATGAAAATTATTTTTTTTTATGTTAGATGTTATGGGTTTTTCACTCCGGAAGGTATATTATTTTGAGGATGTGGAAGTGAATTTCAAGGGAAGCCTAATAAAATGTGAAAAAAATTTGTAAATTAAATAGTCTTATAAGACAACATTGAAGTTTAAATTGCAAAGTTAATCCATTACCTAACCACTCAGTAAATTTGCATGGGATATATGTAAATTTCAATAGGATTTTCACGGTAAAGTAAGCACTTTTGAACAACATTTTTTAAAATAATCACTGTTCATTACTACATACATGCTACATTACACACCGGCACGCAGGCTCCTGGCAGCGAAGTAATATAAATAGCTCTTAACATTAGACGTTCTATTTCACGAGTAATGTTTAATTTATGTTAGTGTTTCATGTTGTATACACCTTTGAATTGTGCATTTATATGTTAGTAACACGTTTTCATCTCTAACGTTTCCGCAGTTGTAAGCGTATGGCGCGTGAATAAAGTGAACAGGCTCATGAAAATTTCCATTTTACATATGGCGGAAGGATACAAAATTATGAAAAGGAAAACTAGATCCAAAGCACGGCATTGAAATGTTCTCAATTAAACGCGAACAGCACATTGTGCCTATATATGTATGTATATAGAAGGTGTTTTTAAACTACATGTCGAAATTAAAACCACGGAATCTATAGGCTACAAGAAATCCTAGTAGCAAAATGTTCGGAAAAATCATTAGCAATTTAAAATTGAAATTGAAGTCAGTAAAACAGCGCCGGGAGTCAGCAACTTCACGTACTTGCGTGCACAACAAGTTGCATATCACGAAGGCGAACGTAACTGGCGCGTCATGCAGTGACCGCCTGTGTATAGGACACTATGGAAATACGTGCAGACCTCTACATAGCCAATACTACTGTTTGTGTGTCATTGGAAATAAAATGCAATCACTTCTGGCAGCCTTTACTACTCAATTGCTAATCTCCCATCCTTCGTGTAGTTTGACACACGTGTACTAACACGCAACCACTAGCGGCGCTCACGTACCTCGTGTTTATGTTGTCCTATGTGCAGGCTCTCTCCGCGTGGCGCACCAGTTCCGTTCGCCTTCGGGATATGCAACTTGTTGTGCACGCAGGTATCTTAAGTTGCTGGCTCTCGGCACATTTGTGACTAACTTCAATTTAATTTTGAAAATTCTAGATGAATATTCCGAACATTCTGCTACTTACATTTCTGGTTTATATTAGCCCATATATGCCGTGGCATGAATTTAGACACGCACTTTAGAATAACCTTGCATATTAAACGATCAAATGCAAATCATACATTTATGGGATTGGGGGAGGTTTTACCTCACACAACAGTATATAAGGGCGAAATGGACCTCAAGAGTGGAGTGGAGAGATTTGGGCGGCTATTAAAATCGAGATCTTGAGAGCCGATGTGGGCGAAGTTAGGCGAGTATGGAGCAGTGCCGGAATGCAAGGCCGGGAGAAAACGCGAGATCCCCGAGAAACCAGCGGCATCGTTCGGCACGATTCCCACATGCGAAAATCCGGGAGCGACCCCGCCGGGAATCGAATTCGGTTCGCCTAAGGGGGAGGCGAGCAGTCTGACTACTACACCACCGCTGCCCCACGGGCCTCAAGAGGTTTGAGAACCCCTGTTCTAGGAGTTTCCCAGCATCGTTGCAACCTCATATCGTCTTTCCCGCGGCGGACAAAAAATAACGCGCTGACTTACAGACTTGCACGTGACAGTAACAAAAAAAAACTTTTACATCACACCCTCAGCAAAAAACGTCGTAGTTATAGATATTCCTTGTCAAACAACAGTGCAAAAAAATACGCTATCACAGTTTTGTATAGAAACACTTTTCACATAAAAAAAGTAACCATTATTGCAGTGTAACTACAACTAGGCCTACGTATTTAAAAACTGAATACAATTCACACGCATTCTAGGCCGAGAGCGGAGATATTATAGCCACGGCAGCATTTTCCTTTGGGTGAGTGCGATGTGTAACTTCTTCCCGGCATCCGGCATAACGCCACCTCTGATGGATCTCTCGTGACGCAGCAATTTCGGCCGTCCCCAAACGCAATCACGGCTAATTTTTTCCCATCCGCAGAGGCNAAAACTACACAGTGTCTGGGGCTAGGGGAGAGGAGGGGGTTGGTGGGTCGGCTTCCCGGCCAGCGATGTTTTTAACGGCACTTTAATTCAATCTTAGATAATCCAAAATTCATGCCAGCCATAATCCTGTCCTGCCGTATGATATATCGGCAAAAGGCCAGATTACAAGGCCCTGGATTGGTCTAGTGCTGGAGGGCGAGAGGGTTTGGAGAAGGGGGGGGGGGCGATTTCTGAATTCGGGGAGGAGGGGAGTTCTGGAGGGGAGCAGGGGGGAGGAGAAAGCACTGATTCATGGCAATTGCTCCGAGCGGCCCGTTTCCGGGCAAAATAAAGTCATCTCGCGGTAATGTTGCCCGGGGTCTCTCGTTGACACGGTAGCCGAGGACTGAACCTACTTATCTCTATCTCTCTCTCTCTCCCTTACTCTGACGCGCGCGTGCGGAGTTGTTTGGTAGCGCAACGGCCTCCCGACGAGGCGATCCGGGTTCGATTACTGGCGTGGTCGTGCCCGGATTTTCGCATGTGGGAAACGTGTCGGACGTTGCCGTTGGCCGGGGGAGTTTTCTCAGGGCACTCCCCGTTGTTCTCCTACCACTGCAGTCCGTAGCCACTCAACTCCAGGGCCTTGATTCCGTGTCACTCCAGCGATTACGGACACGTAAAAACAGTATCGATTATGTAAATGTAAGAGTCTACGGTTAAATGAGAACTTTCGAAATCAACCTTTGAAAAATGTCACTGCCCCTAACAGCATATGTTTTAACGGGCACACTGGCGGGCGCCCGCCCAGTAAAGTTTGTAACGACGGAGGGAAAGTAGTTACATCTATAAACGTTGGATTAAAAGTGTAAGGAAAACTTTTATGAATTATGAAGTGATTTATCTTGTTCTGTGTTTTTTTTAATGTACATAAATATAAAAATGAGCAAATTTGCACAATATTTATTTTTTTAATAATTTTAATAAATTCAGTTTTACTTGACGGACGCATAAATAAAGTGATCAGGTAAACGGATATAGTGGAAGAATACGTAATGTGCATACAAGTAGATTTTAAGAAGGGCTTTCAAAACACACTCAATTAACTTCGGGCAGTTTTAACACATTTGTTATTTTTAACAGTTCGACAACTTCGCGTGACCAGTAACTTGATATTAAGTCCTTAGTTTCGTTGCGATTTATGACGGTCGCCTGTCTATAGCTAGTATTTTCGCATCTGAGGCTCAGAAGCGCGGAAGCGATAGGGGCCACACTGACACCGCACATCAAATGCGCAATCGCCCCTAAGCGCAAGGCTCTGAACCGGTACGCAGTGTTTTCGTCATGTTGCGAATACCTATGGGACTTTTAAGTTGTGACCCTATAATTTTATTGATGTTTGTTAACGCTATAAAGCATCAAGGAATACTGGTAACAAGCTTCAGCACATCCTACATTCGTGGTGTCCAGCGGATGGCCACCAAAACCAGCTGTGCTAGATTCCAAAACAAAAATATCCCAGAAGCACTTTTTTTAAAAAGCTATATCTTTGGTTCACTATTTCGTGTGACAAGCACATGGCTCATGGTGTAGCGAATGTTAAGTATGTTCTCAAAAAAGCCAAAATGGGCAACCTTTATTTTTCATAAATATTTGTAAGAAAATTTTTTTATTAGAGGATAGCGGACCTCTAAGTTTTGGAGATAAATTACAAAAATTATTGATTGTATTACTAAAATTAGTTACTTAGGTGTTTGTTACTGAAAATGCCATCCGAGAACAAAGTTTAATTGGGATTTAAAAATCATGAAGTTAATAATGATCATCACATCTGTTTCCTTCCCTAATGTAATGGATCAGGAAACGATGAGGTTCGTATTAAGTACACATCTGCACTGGCCTTTCCCTGCATTTTAAAAGAGAGAACCTTAGCAGAGTCGGCAGTAGTGGAGTACAGAAACTCCTGGATATGAGAACGACCACAGTGGTGCAGTGGTCAGAATACTCGCCTCCCACCTAGGCGAACCGGGTTCGCATCCCGGCGAGGTCGCTCCCAGATGTGACAATCGTGCCGGACGATGCCGCTGGTCGGCGGGTTTTTCTCGGGGATCTCCCGTTTCTTCCCCTCTTTATTCCGACACTGCTCCGTACTCACCACGCTTCACCATTATTGGCTCACAATACCTGGATGTAGAGTCGCCGAAATCTGTCCCCTACACTCCGGATAACATGAACACGTCTGGTACCATACACGCAACGCGTATTATTAGAAAAATTTTTACGATTAAGTATACGTGTAATACACTCGATAAAAATAAAGCATCATTCTTCATAATGTAATCACTTGTCTTCACTTTACGTTTCCCACTAACGGAAAGAGCTGGATTCTTGCTGACACGTATATTCGTGAGGTGCGTAATCACTTTTGGTAAATAAGACTTCTTATATCCCGAGAACTAATAAAATTAAACGACAAAATCCAGACAAAAACTACCTCAAATATACAATGACAAAACTATATTAGTAAAGTCAAAGATTTGAAATATTTCTGCAATTGATTGGCGTTTTGAAACTATAACCGTGTACACTAAGTGTTCACAAAAATACGCAGTACGAAGTAATTTTATACTTACCGTTCCGTATTTCACAAATTTTTTCAATCATTTTTTGTTTCCGTAGCCNAAAGAGCTGGATTCTTGCTGACACGTATATTCGCGAGGTGCGTAATCACTTTTGGTAAATAAGACTTCTTATATCCCGAGAACTAATAAAATTAAACGACAAAATCCGGACAAAAACTACCTCAAATATACAATGACAAAACTATATTAGTAAACTCAAAGATTTGAAATATTTCTGCAATTGATTGGCGTTTTGAAACTATAACCGTGTACACTAAGTGTTCACAAAAATACGGAGTACGAAGTAATTTTATACTTACCGTTCCGTATTTCACAAATTTTTTCAATCATTTTTTGTTTCCGTAGTCAGTTTACTCATTTATGTACTTCACTACTGGACCATAACAAAATTTATATAGATTACGCTTCAAAACATGAACTAATTTTATCTATAGTTTTTTTTTTACATTACTAACGATTATTCAATACTGCGAATGTTAATGCTTTATACTTTCACAGTACTTGAAAATCGTTTAACGACTTCGACAACTTCGCGACAAAAAATATGCTATCCATTTTTTTGCTTCTAAAATTCAACCTCTCCAGGAACATNTTACTCATTTATGTACTTCACTACTGGACCATAACTAAATTAATATAGATTACGCTTCAAAACATGAACTAATTTTATCTATAGTTTTTTTTTACATTACTAACGATTATTCGATACTGCGAATGTTAATGCTTTATACTAACACAGTACTTGAAAATCGTTCAACGACTTCGACAACTTCGCGACAAAAAATATGCTATCCATTTTTTTGCTTCTAAAATTCAACCTCTCTAGGAACATTTTGTAGTACTGGGGGGATAAAGCACTCACATAATTACATGCGTAATGGTACAAAAGTGAGACCAAAAATTCAAATTGCGATAAATACTATTTTCTGGACTTTTACTTCGTAAAGTCGTAAAGAAAAATGTGCTTCCAACCCACACTAGAACATTGACGCCATAACCTCTTGTTTCTACGAAAACTTCTTTCTTACAGTTGAGTTGAAAAGTTATGGTCGGCGCTTAATATACAGGTCTTGAGCGCCGGTCAAGGTGAAGTATGATGCCGATGGAGCAGCGGTGGAAAGTTAGGGAAGGGGAAACGGGAGTACCCCAATTAAACCCGCCGACCAACGGAAACGTCTGCCACGTCTCCCACATGCGCAAATCCAGGTGACTCCGCCGAGAATCGAACCTGTTTCGCCTAGGTGAGAGGCGAGTGGCCTTACTAGACACCACCGCGGGGCCACTCGACACTATTATTGAATGGATACTGCAGAATTGTAAATCAACTATCTACATTATCAAACATTAGTCTACAGTCAACGAAGAGATGATACTAAAAAACAAACGGAAACCACAGAACAGAAAGACAGAGAGCTAAGAATCATTTAAGATATTTTTAAAAAAACTAATGGCGCCCTTTTAAAAATTGTTAATTTTTTTGAGCGATATCTACTTACGAATATTATTTAGGAAACATTTCACTCCCAAAGAAAGGTTTCTGTTTTCTGCTACCTACTATAACCCGTATTTCATGAAAACTAAAATTTCTAAAACAACCATTTTCTCTATCATTTTCAGGCATGCCAACTCTGCTGCAGAATTTTAAAGTAGTACAGGAACGTGCAAATATTAATATTTAATGAAATACCGTAAAATTATACGATCACTGCTGCAATTCTAATATATACGAATTGTTAACCGAAAGAGTATATACTCGGTAGTTTAGTGTCTTGCGCTTAGAGACGATGAAGTATGTTGCACCCGTGATTACGCCATTCTTCACGGTCTCACTCTTCTAAGCACTGAATACGAATACTGAAAATATTTGTTTTGTTTTCTATTTGCGTTAAGCACGTGCGAGTCTGAGATAGTCTGATGGTAGTCAATTTGATGTTCCGAAACATTTAAAAGTTTATCTAGATCGATGCATGATTGCAGGTAATCGGGGTTCACGGAAATGTTAATTTTACATGTGGCGGAACGATACAAATGGGTATAAAAGTATATTCTGTGAAGTAAATTCCATTAACTTTATTTTTGGCACATAAGACTCTTATAATGGTATTCCCATTTCAATAGCATGACTGTGTAGGAAGCCCCGGAGTAAAGCTCACTTTTAGGAGAAACAAATGTTTTTTAAAAGTTTTTAAATTTTAAATATGATATTTAGCCACTAATCAATCTTGTTTGTTCTGGGGAGTCTACGTTGCAACTTGCGCAACTGTTAAATGCTCCTGCAAGAGATAAAACTAGAGAAAAATAAGTTGGGACGAGCCGTTGAATTCTCTGGTGCGCCGTTATCCAAGGTGTGCGAGAACGGTTTTGCGAACAAAGACTTCAGGGACATCGCGTGAACGATCATGACACTTCCGTCGACGTAAAAGGAAGCCTGCAAGTTCTGTGCAGAAACGATCCGCGACCACGTGGGCCGACGAAACAGTTTTGGAGATTTGACTAACGTAAGAACAAGGGGCGACAGGAAGATAACGCACAACCCACGACTTACAAAAAAAAATTATGAAAACTTTCTCTTATATAAATGTTTCTTTTTAAAAAAAATATGCCTCTCCCCAAGCGTTTAACGAACGTCTTGTCCTGAAAGACTGTTTTTTTCAGGTCTACTGAACACTTCTGTTTTCAACCTTAGAAAACATAATGTAAAATGAAAACTTGAGGGAATAATNCTGAAAGACTGTTTTTTTTCAGGTCTACTGAACACTTCTGTTTTCAACCTTAGAAAACATAATGTAAAATGAAAACTTGAGGGAATAATATTAACTCTATATGTAAATAAGTTCCTGTATTTATTATTTATTCAGTTTTTTTTGTTTTATACACATCAAAATAAGAATTCGATAAATTATTACGTGTTAGTATTATAAACGGTTTCTCAGTGACATCAGATTGGCAAATGAGTGTTATTTATTTTATATCTGGGAATGTCAATTTTTACATGTAGCGGAATAATAATGAGATAGAAGTAACTACGCATGCCGTTGAAAATGTTCGTAAGCCACTCCGTGGTCAGTTTAACGTCGTAAAATATGGGATCTTAGTAAGCAATGATTACATTGACCTTTCTTTCTTTAGAGCTTAATGGGTAACAACTGGATCTTGCTGCGATCTCCTTCCAAGCATCTTTATTTCTTGCGCAGGCTGTTGCACATTTTCTTCATAAATATATTTTGTAGCAGTGAATAAACATTGTCGCAAAAATTATTCACTTCATTTATGAGAAATGAACTAATAAAGAGCGAATTAGGCCATACCGAAGTGAGTGAGGCATGCTAACCGCTTGGCTGTTGGCCAAGTAAGAGCAGTCACGAAATTACAGAAGGGTTGGGGGCTCGAGATAAGTATTTGAAATAAATTATGCACATCCACCGGTATGTCGTTCTTAGGAATTTCAGGCATCAAATCAACGCGTACAAGGAATACGCCTTTAGGTAGACACAGTTATGGGACGTGGGAATTTTCCCACCTGGTGAGAAAATATATTTTTGAAAAATAATGGGAATTTTTTTGCCATAAAAATAAATTCCCACCCAAAGAATGGGTTTCCATTTTTTGACATAAGTCAATAGTAAAAAAAAGTTAATTAAGAATGTGAATTTTTAATAGGCATAATTATTTTAAAAGGTGTCATTATATTTAAAGTTGTATGTTTTCTAAACTAGCATGATTTTGTGTGAAACTGTTTAGTTATTATAAATAGGCTGTTAAAAGTGCCATCTACCTTAGGAAATCAGATATTTGAAAGTAAGGGTATATTTTGTCTAAAAGCAGTTACGAAAATAGTGTTATGCTTTACCCATTGTTACAGGACAGAAATTCTATTGTTGATACTGCCTAACCGTAATAAGGGATTTCAAGTTATAAACTCTAATGTTCACGAAAAAAGAAAGCATTTGTAAAAACCACAATTTTTATCCCTCCTGAGTGTGTCAATCCATTTCAGGTGTCCCAACGAAGGTTAAAAAAAATCATAATTGGAACATTTCAAATGGATTTGTAACATTACCTGACAACTGCAGGTAACGTATTAGCGCTTAACAAAATTAATCTCATCTTGCTGGGAGGTTTCTGAAATATAATTGACCTATCGGATGTAGGGTAAGTTGTTATGAACTTATAATTTTCATCAAAACTCTAAAATGTGCTTAAAATGGGAAAATTTCTGGGGAAAACACTGAAGAAATAATTTACGGTTAGGAATCCCATTTATATGTTGACAATACGCCATGCAAATGACAAATACTTGTTGCGTTCTCGCAGGCGCTTTCATCCGTTGTCCGACTCCCGTTACCTTTAAAGTAATGTGCTTGCGAGCATTCGTTATTTATACATGGCATCACCTTGTTTTCCTGTCTTTCTTTCCACTCATAGAAATTTGCCTCGTTCATACGCGTAATATACATTATACCGTGATGCTTATTATGTCCTTCGAAGAACCGAACATTTACGTTTCTCAGTTTCTCGTTCTCCATCCAGTTTGTTACAATAACCTTCCACGCTTCAGAACGCTTACGGGCACCCGCCGAAGTCTCTAGTAGCACTTTATACGGCTTGCAAGAAACGTCTTTTGAATAGTGTTATCTTAACAATAAGATTAAATCGTTCTGTGNCTGGATCTTGCTGCGATCTCCTTCCAAGCATCTTTATTTCTTGCGCAGGCTGTTGCACATTTTCTTCATAAATATATTTTGTAGCAGTGAATAAACATTGTCGCAAAAATTATTCACTTAATTTATGAGAAATGAACTAATAAAAAGCGAATTAGGCCATACCGAAGTGAGTGAGGCATGCTAACCGCTTGTCTGTTGGCCAAGTAAGAGCAGTCACGAAATTACAGAAGGGTTGGGGGCTCGAGATAAGTATTTGAAATAAATTATGNCTGTTGGCCAAGTAAGAGCAGTCACGAAATTACAGAAGGGTTGGGGGCTCGAGATAAGTATTTGAAATAAATTATGCACATCCACCGGTATGTCGTTCTTAGGAATTTCAGGCATAAAATCAACGCGTACAAGGAATACGCCTTTAGGTAGACACAGTTATGGGACGTGGGAATTTTCCCACCTGGTGAGAAAATATATTTTTGAAAAATAATGGGAATTTTTTTGCCATAAAAATAAATTCCCACCCAAAGAATGGGTTTCCATTTTTTGACATAAGTCAATAGTAAAAAAATGTTAATTAAGAATGTGAATTTTTAATAGGCATAATTATTTTAAAAGGTGTCATTATATTTAAAGTTGTATGTTTTCTAAACTAGCATGATTTTGTGTGAAACTGTTTAGTTATTATAAATAGGCTGTTAAAAGTGCCATCTACCTTAGGAAATCAGATATTTGAAAGTAAGGGTATATTTTGTCTAAAAGCAGTTACGAAAATAGTGTTATGCTTTACCCATTGTTACAGGACAGAAATTCTATTGTTGACNTATTTTGTCTAAAAGCAGTTACGAAAATAGTGTTATGCTTTACCCATTGTTACAGGACAGAAATTCTATTGTTGACACTGCCTAACCGTAATAAGGGATTTCAAGTTATAAACTCTAATGTTCACGAAAAAAGAAAGCATTTGTAAAAACCACAATTTTTATCCCTCCTGAATGTGTCAATCCATTTCAGGTGTCCCGACGAAGGTTAAAAAAAATCATAATTGGAACATTTAAAATGGATTTGTAACATTACCTGACAACTGTAGGTAACGTATTAGCGCTTAACAAAATTAATCTCATTTTGCTGGGAGGTTTCTGAAATATAATTGACCTATCGGATGTAGGGTAAGTTGTTATGAACTTATAATTTTCATAAAAACTCTAAAATGTCCTTAAAATGGGAAAATTTCTGGGGAAAACACGGAAGAAATAATTTACGGTTAGGAATCCCATTTATATGTTGACAATACGCCATGCAAATGACAAATACTTGTTGCGTNGAAGAAATAATTTACGGTTAGGAATCCCATTTATATGTTGACAATACGCCATGCAAATGACAAATACTTGTTGCGTTCTCGCAGGCGCTTTCATCCGTTGTCTGACTCCCGTTACCTTTAAAGTAATGTGCTTGCGAGCATTCGTTATTTATACATGGCATCACCTTGTTTTCCTGTCTTTCTTTCCACTCATAGAAATTTGCCTCGTTCATACGCGTAATATACATTATACCGTGATGCTTNTGTTTTCCTGTCTTTCTTTCCACTCATAGAAATTTGCCTCGTTCATACGCGTAATATACATTATACCGTGATGCTGATTATGTCCTTCGAAGAACCGAACATTTACGTTTCTCAGTTTCTCGTTCTCCATCCAGTTTGTTACAATAACCTTCCACGCTTCAGAACGCTTACGGGCACCCGCCGAAGTCTCAAGTAGCACTTTATACGGCTTGCAAGAAACGTCTTTTGAATAGTGTTATCTTAACAATAAGATTAAATCGTTCTGTGNAGTAGCACTTTATACGGCTTGCAAGAAACGTCTTTTGAATAGTGTTATCTTAACAATAAGATTAAATCGTTCTGTGCTAAGCGAACAATTTAAGTTTTATTCTATTTACAAGAAACGTTCTCCCAGGATTTCAAGTTTCAAAAGTAGTGGCGCGAATGTTATTTAGAAAAAGTTTCTTTCGATTCATTGAAAAGTTTTCCCAATATTGAGGAAAATAATCCGAACGTAATGATAAAACGGGAAATCATAACAATGTGGAAATAATATAGATACACTAAAATTGTATTACCGAACTATAATCGTTTGCAACGTTTGTATAGCCCAAATTTTTGCAGCTAGATTAAATTCCAAGCCACGGTAAACAGTATTATACGGATAGATGTATGCGTACTTGATGCCGTTAATGAAAGACGCCAACAACCCACACACTCTGGAAAACATCTACATTGTTATTCATCGGTATTTTAAAATTCGAAAGTTAACGTATTTTACTTTCGCGTCTTCAAGCCATACGAGTGTGAAGGCTGAGCGATTAGCTTACGACTACGGAATAAAAACCGTGACCGAAGAAGCTGTGGTCGAGTATAGTGTAGCTGTTTTGCGTTTAAGCGCACTTTTAAAACTAACCTTTGAAATCAAAATGCCTACTTCTCATTGCATATATTTCAACGAACATGCCGGCTGGCCGTAGCTCCAGTAAAGTTGGCAATAATGCAGGAAAAATAGTTCCGTGTTAGATAAAACATTTTATTAAAATTTGTATTAAAAGAATAATGTATACATTTTGGGAAGTAGATTTTTTTTTNCGTGTTAGATAAAACATTTTATTAAAATTTGTATTAAAAGAATAATGTATACATTTTGGGAAGTAGATTTTTTTTTCTGTTTATCACACATAAGAGCAAAAATTTGTATATAAGTATAACATTTACATACCAAAAAAAATTTTANTTTTTTTTCTGTTTATCACACATAAGAGCAAAAATTTGTATATAAGTATAACATTTACATACCAAAAAAAATTTTAGAGTTCATACGGACAATACATGAATTGACATTACTGTTAACCGAGTCCACGGCAATGATAATTTTGCATGTCACGGAATGACACAAAGAGGTTATATAGTAGACCCTAAGCAGGTGTTTTATAAGTGCAAACATCCTATGTGAGCAAACACGAAAGCCATGTTAAATTGATGCTTTTGAAGTTTACTTCAATTGAGAACCTGAGTGCAAAATCGTTGCGTACCGAATAGTTTGTAGCCACCCATGAAGACGAGAAGAGACAAGGGGCCGTATACATAAGTTTATGAAGTCAAGTCAGATTATAACTTCAACTTAAATACCTAATACGTATCTCCAAAATTTTGTATGCGAAACGTGTATTAAATTTTTAGCTGTCCGTTCAATGTTTTCAAAAAAGTTGTAGTTTTAAGTAAGACTACAGTGGGCACGCTATCCTCCACGCAGGAAGCCTCAACCCCTACACTTAAACAAATTGTTTGCAAATTTACTAAAACTGTGTATACTTGTATTGAGAAAGCCCGATTGTTAAAGTATATGCATACATCTAATGTATGCTTCATTGAGAAAAGAGTGAAACGCGCAGTGAAGAGCCCAAAAGTTTAATATTAGCGACACACAACTTTTANGTATGCTTCATTGAGAAAAGAGTGAAACGCGCAGTGAAGAGCCCAAAAGTTTAATATTAGCGACACACAACTTTTATATAGGCTGTTTACGGTAAAGTGAGCACTTTTTAAGGCCATGCTTAAAAGATCCTTTCAACTTATTTGTATCCTTTCGGAAATTGTTAATTCAAAAATTGCCATTTGACAAATAAACACAGTATATACATTCTATGNGTATGCTTCATTGAGAAAAGAGTGAAACGCGCAGTGAAGAGCCCAAAAGTTTAATATTAGCGACACACAACTTTTGTATAGGCTGTTTACGGTAAAGTGAGCACTTTTTAAGGCCATGCTTAAAAGATCCTTTCAGCTTATTTGTATCCTTTCGGAAATTGTTAATTCAAAAATTGCCATTTGACAAATAAACACAGTATATACATTCTATGGCTCTCAAAAGTTAACGTCTGAGGACACAATAAAATATAAGTTTTTAGTCATTATGCCTGCTGGCATGGCCTTAAAAAGTGCTCACTTTACCGTGAATAGCCTATATATTTTCAGCCTGGCATGTGGTATATTTTTCTTACCATATACAGGTTCAAACTTCCCATTACAGTTTACGAAGTTTACCGAAAATAATGTCTAATAAACATATGATCTAACTTGGAGTATCGTCAGCGTGTACGGCCCAACTGCAGATATGACTGTAATGCACTCTCTTAGTGAAGGAGCCTCCAGCCAACACAACAGTTGACCAGACATGAACTCGAAGACTGGTTGTTATGGTATGGTCAGGCCTTAGCTGAACGGCTTGCCTGATCACACCTTCAAACATTAAACCTGGAAACGAGCGGGATTGCTACGCCACCATTTGGTCGTCGAACCTTGCGAAACAAGACAGTTGCAGAAATCCCCTCCACCGGCCATTGAGCGGGGCCGCAGAACCACGCGCTTGATATAGGCCGGCGTAACACCCGTAACGTCTGTCTGTCGTCTTTCATCTTTAGTCCTTTGGCGACCCGACCAGCGAAGCTGACCAGGAAGATGGGTGTGTCCGGCCGGCGTTAACCATCTCGTAGAATCAGCCTCCGGCAACATTGACAAGGTAATGACTTTCCAGTTAGGTTTTTATTAAAATGGCGTGAATTAAACTTAATGACTAATCATATTAAATTCAATGTAAAGCTCCCCTGATCAATAGGCATTTAAATGATAATTGTATAACCATAAATGTTAATAAAACTCATCTTATTTTTTCTGTGCTCTACCGAACCATGGGTCATTATTGAGCTACGTCCCTAAATACTTTTAAGTACGAATTGGCTGAAAAGCTTGTTCGTAACATGGTGCAGTTGTACTCCGACTCGACTAAAATGTGTTCCAGCAGAAGCAGGGACTGCCCCCTCCCCCCTCTCCACACAATGAGCACTTCTTTAATTATTTTAACCATACTCATTGGATTCTGCAGATTTGTTAGCCTCTTGCCTTCCCCGGGAAAACACTGTACAGAATCTAGCCGCCCGTTACTCCCAACCTCAAACATCATCCTTCCTCAAGGGAAGTCCGTTATATAATCATTCCAGAAGTTTCTTCCATGGCTGGGGTTCTCATATCAAACCCCAAATTATGCCATGCCATGGCTACTGCTACCGCCACCAGCAGTGATTGCAATCCACTCACGGTTACACCCAAATTTTCTGAAGCCCTGATGAAGTGATACTCTCAGGATATTACTTCGCCTCATGCTAACAAAGTTTAACCCAGCCTAGAAAATTACTCCAAAGGGACAACGCACTGCATTCGTGCACACTCATTTGCACGAGAAGTACACTGAGGCGACAAAAGTCATGGGATACCTCCTAATGTCGTGTCGGACCTCCTTTTGCCCGGCGAAGTGCAGCAACTCAACGTGGCATGGACTCAAACAAGTCGTTGGAAGTCCCCGGCAGAAATATTGAGCCATGCTGCCTCTATAGACGTCCATAATTGCGAAAGTGTTGCTGGTGCAGGAGTTTGTGCACGAACTGGCTTCTCGATTATGTCCCATAAATGTTCGATGGGATTCATGTCGGGCGATCTTGGTGGCCAAATCATTCGCTGGAATTGTCCAGAATGTTCTTCAAACCAATCGCGAACAGTTGTGGCCCGGTGACATGGCGCATTGTCATCCATAAAAATTCCATCGTTGTTTGGGTACATGAAGTCCATGAATGGCTGCAAGTGGTCTCCAAGTAGCTGAACATAACCCTTTCCAGTCAATGATCGGTTCAGTTGGACCAGAGGACCCAGTCCATTCCATGTAAAAACAGCCCACACCATTATGGAGCCACCACCAGCTTGCACAGTTCCTTGTTGACAACTTGGGTCCATGGATTCGTGGGGTCTGCGCCACACTCGAACCCTACCATCAGCTCTTACCAACTGAAATCGGGACTCATCTGACCAAGCCACGGTTTTCCAGTCGTCTAGGGTCCAACCGATATGGTCACGAGCCCAGGAGAGGCGCTGCAGGCGATGTCGTGCTGTTAGTAAAGGCACTCGAGTCGGTCTTCTGCTGGCATAGCCCAGTACAGCCAAAGTTCGCCGCACTGTCCTAACGGACACGTCCGTCGTACGTCCCACATTGATTCCTGCGGTTATTTCACGCAGTGTTGCTTGTCTGTTAACACTGACCATTCTGCGCACACGTCGTTGGTCTCGGTCATTAAGTGCAGGCGGTCGGCCACTGCGTTGTCCATGGTGGGAGGTTATGCCTGAAATTAGGTATTCTCGGCACACTCTCGACACTGTGGATCTCATAATGTTGAATTTCCTAACCATTTCCGAAATGGAATGTCCCATGCGTCTAGCTCCAATTACCATTCCGCGTTCAAAGTCTGTTAATTCCCGTCGTGCGGCCATAATCACGTCAGAAACCTTTTCACATGAATCACTTGACTACAAATGAAAGCCCAACCAATGCACTGCCCATTTATACATTTTGTACGAGATACTACTGCCACCTGTATATTTGCATATTGCTATCCCATGACTTCTGTCACATCTATGTGTTTCTTGCAAAGGATTACCAACACATATATTTTATATATATTTTTAATCGTATTATTATAAATGAAATATTATAACTTATGGATAAGATATGAGTAAAAGTTAAGTTCAACCAAAAATAAATAACTTTTTATGTTAATATAAGTGTATAAAACACTTATAATAAATAGGATATTTAGTAAAGAACCAAACACGAAATACATGGGTTTATTTTTTTGAAGGTTTGATTTAAAAAATGTGTGAAGATACGGCGAATAGACTATGCAACTGGCTGCCAGCTTCGTCGTGAGCGGGACCTAATTGGCGTGACGTCACGGCGGCGGTGTCAGGAATCAGCACCGGGTTGGCCGACGCTGCGGAAGAGATTCGTCTTGACAGGGCATCACTAACAAGCGGCGATTACCGCGGCCGAGGAGGCGAGCGGGGGGCGACGTAATTAGGTTAGGTCAGGGGACGGGAGCCGTAGGCGACTTTGTATTCATCTCCTGGTTACGTCTGGGAAGGGGGTCGGTGATGGAAAGGAGAAGGAGGGGGGATCACCCCGAGACTGCCGCGACTCTGGGCTTCTCCTTGGCGACAGAGCGACGCGTGCATATTCATGATGCGTCTGTGACATACGGGAGAGTTAGCACGATGGTGCGCTCCTACCCGTTAGTGCCAATTTTGTGAAATGAAGGATACAGAAACACCCTATTTTTCAAATGAAGCTAACTCGTGGTTTACGCGTCACTCTAAACATTCATTTAGATATCTGGTATTTAAGTAATCGCTCCAAATTTCTCTGCTCCCAGGCCTGGCGTGTCACTTCTTATGAATAGTGTAAACCCGCCTATGGAACAGTTTGAAAAGTTACCGAGTATACAGCATTAATGAAAAATACCTAGTTGCTTAAATACTCCCCTTTTTGGGTAGATTATAGATTTGAGTTTTCCTAGTATTCTATGCCCTTAGGTCCTTCTATATCTGCCATATGAGAGGAAAAATTAAGATATACCTATGGTGATATAAAAGACTACAAGGAATTCAAAAATAAATTAAAAACGTTACCGTAAATACTGTACAAAACTCGAGTATAATGAATATAAAAAAATACACATTTTGACTTCTCAGACTACGAGGTAAGAAAATTGTCTTCGTCCGAAGAGCGATAGTAGTTTCTTGACGCCTCAGCTCCTTCNACTTCTCAGACTACGAGGTAAGAAAATTGTCTTCGTCCGAAGAGCGATAGTAGTTTCTTGACGCCTCAGCTCCTTCCTGTCTTCAGGGACTTCAGAACATTGGTGGTACGGGTGATGAGTAGATTGTGCATTTGGTCAGGTGTCGAAGAAGTTCTTTAAGAGGCTGTGTGGCTTGAGGCTGCGAAATTACATTGGGTAATGGATGAGAAATTGCATTGACGTTAACCACTGAGCAAATGTGAGGGTGGGGGGACGCTTCACAATGAGATTATCAGGATATGGCAGACCAGGCATTTTATAGATCAGTTCCAAGAGTGTAATAATATGCATGCCCAGCAGGACCCTCAGTTTTTTTGTCGTGTATGGCCACACTGAGGCAAAAATTATGTGGGAAAATTAAACCCTAATGGTGTAACTACAAAAAAGAAGAGAGGTGATGAGGGCCTGAAGGATACTGAGGTATTCAGTCTGGGTAAGTATATGAAGGATGCATTTACTGGCTGTAACGTATTGCTAAGCAACAGTTATTTTTTTGCAGCAGCAAGGCGAATATTGATCACTTAACAAGGTTTTCAGTGTCGAGTTATGGCAATGTGTGACTTATGAAGTGGATGTTAGTAGGAGGGCGGGTCAGTCTTTGGTGAAAGAGATGGCGTGGGTCTCGAGAGGATCGGAGAGGACACTCCAGGCTGAAAGGTAGACATGTGTGTGTGAAGGGCAGTCTGGGTTTTGCACGACTACCAGTTGGGTCTTTGGATGTGTGGAGCAATGCCGTTTACGTAGTCGGTGTATGACAGAATGTCAACAATTTAAATAGAGAGTTTTTCTTGACTGGATAGACACCCCCTACCTCGTTCTTCGGGTAACAGCTTCCGCAGACATTTGAAAGTTTGATCATTAAGTGACAAATACAGGATTGCTTCCAGGAGGCACACCAGCAGGCACCTGCAGAGGAGCGCATCATTAAGAGCAATGTCAAAGTCCTACCTTAGGTATAACAGTGGCATGTTGCTTCTCACTGAAGTTCCAGATTATTGGACCACGTGATAAAATACTGGGTTGCATGAAATATATTTATAATTGGATTCAGGGACAGTGGAAGCCTGATGCAATACATTTGGAAATTAGGGAGGAGGAAGTAATAGAGCGGTGCCCTAGCAGGGAAATGAGGGCTTGGGATGTGATAATCAGTTATGGAGGCGAACCGTTGTCGGAATTTATGCAGTATATATCTTACTTTCGAGGGCATTGCCAGTAGTGCTTGTTCGATGTCCTAAGAAGATATCATTTTATTTATGTTCCTCATATCTGAGGCTAGTCTGATGTCATGTGAGGGGAAGATTTATTCTAAGTTAGTCACCAACATCTGTGCTGGATCTTTGGGCGTCAGAATCATCAGGCGGATTTTTTTTTCAGCGTGAGAGGATTGGGTGGGCCATTTGCTTCAATTTTCCCCCAGAACAATGACAAACGGTTGTACTCCAACTAAAATAGCCCCCTGAGTAAGCTGCAACTTAGAAAGATGGCATAACTGACCATTTGCCAAATGGTGCATGTTGTAAACCTCATTCGGTCGTTCAGTGCCTTGTCTATCTATAGTGACGTGCATTCCCAACATCAGATGGCATTGATGTACTGCATTAATATATATCATTTGGCATGGCTGAAGTTCAGGTGGCAAGAAAGTAATGATGATGGCAGTTGTTCTTGGATGGTGGTGTCCACTGGGAGATGGCCCAATGTTACATCTTACAGAACAGCCATGCGTGTTGCCACATGACCAAGAACCTACAGGATGTCGTGAGTTCACTAGTGACTTAATATAGTTAGAAATTAGGCCATTCATGTGGGTAACACAGAATTATAAATGTGTTGATCGAGCGCAGTAGGTATTCAGTGTTAGTTTGTTACTGTAGCAGCGACAGTTTGGACGAAAGAAGCTGATGTCCAAACAAATGCTGGTAAACATTGAGGATGATGCGGAAATTTGTCTCGCTGGAGGGAAGTATGTGCTGACAACAGTATACAGATTTGGAGTAATGGATGTATACAACCACTGCATTCAGCTACACTGGCATTAGCAGCAGATGCACAGGTACAAGTTAATGATCTTGACAAGCAGTACTGTCCATTCTATGAATGGGCACATTCAAACTGGTGGGAGATGTATGTGGTGTAGTGGTCAGAC
>NQII01004498.1:145531-202911 GCA_002778355.1 Clitarchus hookeri
TTCCTTTACTTTAACACCATTCTGTTGTTCAATTTTTGTGTATTATAAATTTTATTTCTATCCCCTATGATTTCGTTCTCTAATTTCCAAAAAAAATAAAATTCCATATTTTAAAACCCCGTTTTCATTTCTTTCAGTATGCCTTCGTTACCCATTTGCATTACTTTTTGCATGACTTTGCTACACACTCTAACCTTTAGCATTTAATTTTGTATGGCTTCGTTACACACTGCTCTAACCTTTTGCATTTCTTTTCGCATGGCTTCAAGTTTTTCAAATATTAAATCTAACTTTTTTCTCCTTGTTGTTTGACTAAACTTGAACCAAATTTTTGTCACATAGGTATTAACCAATTTTTTTCTTCTAACCTGTAAAACACATTGAAAAAAAATTTTCTTCTCGCTTCAGCTCTTGCATTCTTGGTGAGTTGCTTCTACGAAGTCCCTTGGTGTGGAAAATAGGTACATCTTCTGTCAACGTCTCAGCATACCTCGGGACCCTTCATCTCAGATCTCACAACGTCTTGAGATGTAGCAGAATCTCCTTCCCGGACGTGGTCCTTGCCTTTGCTGAAGTTCTCAGCTTCCTAAGTTCTAGACGTTCTTGAAGTTCGTGCTTCAGCCACACATATGGGTCGCCAGTTATAGCATTTCAGTTCATTCATTTATACAGAAATTATTTCAGTTTTTCCATATTTTATTACTTCATTATTCTTAATAAATTCAATTAATATAATCCATTTCTTCTCAAAGAAATTATAATAATTAAAATTACTCGTTTACCTTTTTACAATAAAAAATAATTAATTAGATTAATTTATTCTCAAACTAATTAAAATAATCAATGTTATTCGTTCATCTTCTTACAATAAAAATCATTTAAAACTTCTTAATATCATACTCACGACCATCCTTCTCAGTGGTGGTGTTATTTCTGCTATAAAAATTATGTTCCATTTTACTTCTGCCTAACAGTCATCTGTCCTATAATTGGCTGTCATCTGACCACGCCACATCTCTTCGCCAATCATCGATGGCGATACAAGAGACACTAGTATATTTTATTTCATGCATTTGTTTAATAAATGTTGAATAATTATTCCCTCTTGGGAATAAATTAATAATAACAAATAAAATTAGAATACTGAATATCGTATAGCAACTAATGGAATATACTTACGCATGATCTCTATGTCAATAAACTATTAAAATAACCAAAGTATATAGTATATTTTGTTTAACTATTATAATAAAACTGAATTAAGAAATTATATTAAATGAATTGACAACATAAGTAAGTACTACGCAATCATATGTAATTATAATATCTGTGATTACCGGTAAATATAACCCCTGAAAATCCTCAACGAATGCGGTGCGTTGTCCCTTTGGTGAGATTTTATAAACTTGATTAAGCTTTGTATGAACGAGGTGGAGGTATAGTATAAAAGTATTACTTTGGCAGGGCTTCAGAAAAGTTGGAAGTAACCATGAATGTACTATACCTGTCGGCTGCGATGCTGACTGTTGTGATGGCGTGGGCAGAGTTTAGTTCAACAGCCTGCTTGAAATGCGCCGTAACACATAGAAGAATAACCAGGAGAGCAACCAGCTGATCTTAGCAATTGAGACGATATTTCCCAAACCCGATGTCGGTGGCCACAGCAGAAATCTCCTCCGCCAGACTAAGAACGAGGGCGAAGTGGTGCGCGAATTTAGGCCAAAGTGACAGCTCGAGGGGCGTCTGTTCTCGCCACTGGTTATCATATTTGACCCTAGAAAGGGCGGGTGATGCGTCTCTTATGGCCTCTCTCCACTCATGGCGACCCAAGGCTACTCGTGCTACCCCTGTTTCTACAAATTGGACTCCACCGTCCGTCTTCCTATGGGAACCAGTCTCCTCGTCGCTGGTCAGGGGTATCTTCCGTGATGGTTTGGGCCGATAGATGGGAACTAGGCCCGACCACTTGGCGGGGTGTTGGACCACTTGTCATTCAGGCCTGTGGGGCCCAATACTGGAATTTCATGGTGAATAAATTCTACGGAATGGTAAAGGTCAGTGTCCAGTGACGGTTCCTCCAACTGTACTGCTGGTGGTAGGAAGCGGTGGTGACGGCTTGAAGGTTGCGATGACAGCACGGAAGACCTACGAGTTAAACAATGACAATTCTTCCAATTAAGAGCGAGGGCTGCTATCCCCGATTTCGGCATTCCCCGAGGAATCGAGGACGAATGCCGCTCCTAGCCGATCTTACTCCACCCTACCGGTGGGCATGCAGATCATTAGTGGGGCGGTTGGACATTAAAAACCCCCTAGTGCCATGGAAAATAAGTGGGAGCACGGGCTGATCAGGTTGGCCCCACCAGAGGTTCCCTCTGGTGTACCGATCACTAGAGGTTGGACTTGTGCTTGCAGTGGTTAACTCTGTATGCTGAAGGAGGTCTGGAGAGATTCCCCCTCTTAAAGAAGGACCAGGCGGTGAGCGGCAACCAGCTTCGGTTTTGTCTTGGAAAGACACCAGGGGTTCGGGTAGTACCCCAGCCAGACCACACGCTTGGTGTCTGAGGGCGAGGGTCTCAGAACCCGGGGTAAGGCGTTCATAGTCGTACTTGTGAATCAGATTGGGGCTTTGGATTTGGTTACTTCAGGTGTACGTCTGAGCCACCTGCGATGATAGGGCGCCATCACTCTTCCCCACCGATTGGGCGGTCGTAGCGCGGGATGGCTATCTGGCTAAGGGCTCTACGTAAAAATGTAAAAGCACGAAGGCTGATAGGCTAAGTATTTGCAATATTGTATTGTTTTCGTCACTACACTGACCACTGAAGATGCTCTAGAGTAGGGTCCAAAGACGTTGTCGACCACCGTAGTCCGTCCATAAACTAAAGAATAGGTAGACCGATCTCGCTGGCTGCGCACAATCNTAGACCGATCTCACTGGCTGCGCACAATCAATCTCCGTGTCCCGGCATTGAATTGCTTTTCTGCCAACACGTCTTCCAAAAACAGCGTGGATTGGATTTTAGGTTAGAAAACTGTTTAGTAAACAAGTGCTTTGATGTATTTATATTCTTCCTCTAAACAAATTGTAATGTAGTTTGGTTAAATTAAAATCGGCAAAAGTATCTTATTAATATAATAGTGCTTGTCATTTAAAAAGTAAGATATAAACAAACACGTTCATCACTGTTGACCTTGTGACATTGGCAGTTGTATTCCTTTGGGGTAGGTCAATGTAGGGTACATGCACAGAAGACGAATAAGAGATCTACCTCATCTTTAGTCTTTGAGTCGGTCTAGATAATGAGCCTTCGGCAACGTGCAAAGTAAAACAATTCGGTCTAAACATTAACAAACAATCGCGGCTTTGTAATGATATAAACTTTATATCTGTTTGACTGCTCCGAATTCTGTTAAACTATGTTTGTAATAATTGTAGACACAGAAAAGTAACTGAATAAAAATTAAATAGTTTAAAAAAAATGTTATATTGGAGCGAGCATAAATTTCACTTAATATTTCATTTTCAATTTTGGTACTACGTGTATTTTCAAAAATTATATTCACATGAAATTGTCATTTACCTTGGTAAATCAGAGAAAAAAAAAATTCACTTAAGATTAAAAATTATTTATTAGTCAAAGCCACGACTTCGTTTTCTCTTGAATTTCCGTTTCTTGCACCACACATTGTATACATGTCCGACTGCCCCATCCGTTTACTGTGCTCCATTACAACCGGACTCAAATTCACTTCATAGTGTATTGAAATAAATAAGCTAAGCTTATACAGTCTGAGAAATTTATCTTTCTATCCCGTCTCTAGTGCTGTCCTCCCACAACGCAGTTAAGAATATTCAGAAATACATAAGTGGATTACTGCGGTAACGCCTGCAAGGTATGTAATCTGCACGACTATCCCATGCATATGGTTTCCNGCTCAGAATTCTGTTAAACTATGTTTGTAATAATTGTAGACACAGAAAAGTAACTGAATAAAAATTAAATAGTTTTAAGAAATGTTATATTGGAGCGAGCATAAATTTCACGTAATATTTCATTTTCAATGTTGGTACTACGTCTATTTTCAAAAATTACATTCACATAAAATTGTTATTTACCTTGGTAAATCAGAGAAAAAAAATTTTCACTTAAGATTAAAAATTATTTATTAGTCAAAGCCACGACTTCGTTTTCTCTTGAATTTCCGTTTCTTGCACCACACATTGTATACATGTCCGACTGTCTCATCCGTTTACTGTGCTCCATTACAACCGGACTCAATTTCACTTCATAGTGTATTGAAATAAATAAGCTAAGTTTATACAGTCTGAGAAATTTATCTTTCTATCCCGTCTCTAGTGCTGTCCTCCCACAACGCAGTTAGGAATATTCAAAAATACATAAGTGGATTACTGCGGTAACGCCTGCAAGGTATGTAATCTGCACGACTATCCCATGCATATGGTTTCCNAAATACATAAGTGGATTACTGCGGTAACGCCTGCAAGGTATGTAATCTGCACGACTATCCCATGCATATGGTTTCCTATTGGCAGGCATTGCACGACACATTTTTAACACACTCCGACAGTAAACATTTGCATTTCGAAACACGGGATTATGGATAAATTATTCTTAATTTCGTCCTCTTTACGATCTCTGTAAGTCTCGCCAGTTATTCTGGAATCGTTCGGTATATAATCTAATAAATTCCATAATACGTCTCACATTCTATTGATCTGGGAACGTTTCGAAAGAACATTTAATTGAAAGGATATTCAGAGGTGTATGACAAGTAAGAGTACTCGAGACGTGGGTTGAACAAATAACTTTTATTAGTCTATGTATTACTGTACTATCCAGACAAGTTAGCAACACAATTTGATATTTCTAAAATAAATACAAACTTTTATTTAAAGAATTTTTGTTGACTAGCCTTTGTATTTAAATGTACAATCTAAGCCCAAGGTCCATCAATTTATTTTGTACTTTCTCATGCAATGGGCATCCACACATACGGAATGCTGGGTATAATTCATCATGTCATGTAAAAATTGTGTTCGCAGTCCATAAATGGCCATTTTTCCCATTACTTATAATTTTGGGGGACGATATTATTGTCCCTGTTAAGACAATAGCCATGCTTACAATAAAATATTGATTTAATTTGGAACTTTAATTATATTTTAAATAAATCAAACTTGGAATGATTCTATTCGTTATATGTTAAAACATACTGGTTGTAGATATAAACGAATTACACCAACATTTACAAACTTTACTATGGTTTTGTATATGTCGAGGGAATAAGGTAAGTTGTGCGATTTGTCTCTGTATTCACATTGTTTGCGTTATTATGTTCACTTGTAAACATGTTCCACAGAAACATTTCCGTGTACTTTTTTTTATATCGGTACAATTTTTCCGTCAAGTATGTACCCNTGTAAACATGTTCCACAGAAACATTTCCGTGTACTTTTTTTTATATCGGTACAATTTTTCCGTCAAGTATGTACCATAATTGACGTTTTCACAGTTCCTCTCTTTTTTTTTTAAAACGTGTTTGTAATATTTAAAGACATAACCACCCAACAAAAATTGTTTGAGTCTTGAAGAATTAACAATATATAACTTAATATGGCGTTCATAAAATTGCAATAAAATTAATGCATTTAAATTAAACAGTGACACTACCAATCAGTATAAAGTATGCATTTAACGAACAAATTAAAAACTTATTTTGATGCCTTTGTTAACATATGTGAGACATACTAGGAGCTTAATGAATCAGCCTTATAAGTCCTTATTCGGGATTTGGATCAGTCATGTTTTGAAACATAAATAAGCATAACGTTTTACGTAAATTATTTTTTGAATAAAATACCTGTACTTCAGCAGTTATGTCCACATTGACAACTAGTTCTCGCTCATAAGCGGCAGGTAGTACAGGATTATTTGAAACAACTTATCATTGAAAACTGAAAGGGAAAGGTTAATTTAAAAACATATTGTCAGAAATATAGGCAAAAAATTTTAAGTTTAGATACAATGTAAAATAGTAAGGTAATGTAAAATCTTGTATACCAGTGGAACACACAAAAGAAACCACTTATCCACAAGGCGTATAGAACCTACTTGTGAGCCAAACCTGCATTCAGAATGTTGAGTTCTCTTCTCTAGCCAAAATAGTTTTCCCAAGTGACTTTCGTTGGATCTTCGTGTTGATGCTGGTGAAATTNTGTAAACATGTTCCACAGAAACATTTCCGTGTACTTTTTTTTATATCGGTACAATTTTTCCGTCAAGTATGTACCCTAATTGACGTTTTCACAGTTCCTCTCTTTTTTTTTAAAACGTGTTTGTAATATTTAAAGACATAACCACCCAACAAAAATTGTTCGNATATTTAAAGACATAACCACCCAACAAAAATTGTTTGAGTCTTGAAGAATTAACAATATATAACTTAATATGGCGTTCATAAAATTGCAATAAAATTAATGCATTTAAATTAAACAGTGACACTGCCAATCAGTATAAAGTATGCATTTAACGAACAAATTAAAAACTCATTTTGATGCCTTTGTTAACATATGTGAGACGTACTAGGAGCTTAATGAATCAGCCTGATAAGTCCTTATTCGGGATTTGGATCAGTCATGTTTTGAAACATAAATAAGCATAACGTTTTACGTAAATTATTTTTTGAATAAAATACCTGTACTTCAGCAGTTATGTCCACATTGACAACTAGTTCTCGCTCATAAGCGGCAGGTAGTACAGGATTATTTGAAACAACTTATCATTGAAAACTGAAAGGGAAAGGTTAATTTAAAAACATATTGTCAGAAATATAGGCAAAAAATTTTAAGTTTAGATACAATGTAAAATAGTAAGGTAATGTAAAATCTTGTATGCCAGTGGAACACACAAAAGAAACCACTTATCCACAAGGCGTATAGAACCTACTTGTGAGCCAAACCTGCATTCAGAATTTTGAGTTCTCTTCTCTAGCCAAAATAGTTTTCCCAAGTGACTTTCGTTGGATCTTCGTGTTGATGCTGGTGAAATTCCTTGGACATAACACACGAATGCCCCGCTGGTTTGAGGCATGCCTTCCACCGTAAAAAAGGGGAAATTCCACATTTAAAAATGCTATCCTAACCTTTTAGGGGAAAACTTACGAATTTAGTAAGTTTACTCAATTAACACTGTTCTGAAAGCATAGAATAATTTGAAAGATCATAGGCACTGCTCTCAAATTTTAACATGAAATAATAAGCCTTCTTACGTCCATGAAAATTTTACCGTGGCAGTCGTTGTGATTGTGTAATAACCTGATACACTCATACAATATGAACATTCAGACGATTTTGTTTCAGATTGTCTGTGTCGATGCAGAGCAATGCACTAAGATAAGGGTTAAAGATCTTGACTTATTTGCTTTTTTTTTACAAAGTATTATTACCAATTCTGTTTAATATTGTCAACATGAAAACATTAACACAATAAATATTATTNTTTTTTTTTACAAAGTATTATTACCAATTCTGTTTAATATTGTCAACATGAAAACATTAACACAATAAATATTATTTTTATTCTAAGACGAGAGAGGTTCCATTCCATTTCAAGTACTTTCCCCCGCTAATTTCTTAGTCTGACATACAACGAGAGCCTCATAAATACTCATTAAATGGTTCTTCTTTCGGCCATGATTGGATCTCCCTAGGGTACGTATCTTATCCGAAGGAATCAATATGTGCATTAGATGCACATCTCTATTGATAACTTCACTACTCGTGCCAGTTAGGCGTGGAACTTCAGCGAAAGACTTCGCACCATTACCGATGACTGGTTAATGCGTGTCTTTACCGGTGACTTCACCACCAATTACTTGCTATACCGTGGTAATTCGCCCATTACTTAATTGCTCATACTGGCTGAAGCGCGAGAATTTACCGCTCACTTCGCTGCTCGTACTGCATAGGATGCGAATCTTCCTCGATTACTTCGCAGCTCGTGCTTGCTAGGGCGCAGGTCTTAATCGATTTAGGTCTTCGCCAATTACTTCGCTGCTCGTACTTGTAAGGGCGCGGCNGCTTGCTAGGGCGCAGGTCTTAATCGATTTAGGTCTTCGCCAATTACTTCGCTGCTCGTACTTGTAAGGGCGCGGCTCTTCGCCGATTACTTCGCTGCTCGTACTGACTAGGGCACAGGTCTTAATCGATTAGGTCTTCGCCAATTACTTCGCTGCTCGTACTTGCAAGGGCGCGGGTCTTCGCCGATTACTTCGCTGCTCGTACTGACTAGGGTACAGGTCTTAATCGATTTATGTCTTCACCAATTACTTCGCTGCTCGTACTGACTAGGGCACAGGTCTTAATCGATTAGGTCTTCGCCAATTAATTCGCTGCTCGTACTTGCTAGGGCGCGGGTCTTCGCCGATTACTTCGCTGCTCGTACTGACTAGGGTACAGGTCTTAATCGATTTGGGTCTTCACCAATTACTTCGCTGCTCGTACTTGCTAAGGCGCGGGTCTTCGTCGATTACTTCGCTGCTCGTGCTTGCTAGGACGCGGGCGTTGATCGATTACTTCGCTGCTTGTTCGTGCTGGGGCGCTGCTCTTCTCCGGTAATTTCGCTGCTCGGGCAGTTCATACGCGGGCCACTACTAGCAGGTGCTCACGGAAGACACCTGCAGCCGGAAGTGAGGCTGGGCCGGCGGCGGCAGTTAGAGCGCCTTCTCGCGTGTCGCCTGCAGACCGAGCGCCTCGGCGTGCTTCTTGGCCTTGAGGCGCAGGTCGGCGATGCTGCTGTTCTTGGAGATGAGGCGGTCCTGGTGGACGGCGGCGAAGGCGGCCAGCCCCAGGGGGTACTGTGACGGGTGGCAGAACACCAGCGGCGGCGTCCCGGACGACATGGCGGCGGCCGCAGCGGCGTACTGCAAACCACACACCCGACACCAAAGGTAAAGGCTGTACACGGCAAGGTGAGCACTTTTGAAATCAATTTTCGAAAAAGGATGGAGAAACGGGTGGCTCTTAACATCGAGGTCTTGACAGCTGAATGAATTACAACAGAGAATCAATAGCGTCCCTTCTAATTTTATAAATGATATGTAAAACAAAAAAAAAACAGTTTACATACGTTATGCCGTGTTCTATTTGAGCACTGTTCCACATAAATATACAATGATGAGATGTAGATTACTCAACACCCTTCATCTGCCAGGAAAATGAATGTGACGGGAGTAGCTAGGTCCCGTTACCTAGGGCCGGAGGGCGGGAAAAAATAAATGTACATGCTTATCTCCATAGACTAAAAATAAGGTAGACTAATTTTTACGCTCTGTGCATACCCCCAGCACTGGCTCATTAGCTGACGGCAGACATTTTAAAACCACGTGTTCAAATAGTGATGACGTTTGTTTACATTTATTTCTTCAATGGGCCTGGCGGGGTAGTTCCCGGATTTTCGAACGTGGGAATCGTGCCGGACGATGCCGCTGGTGGGGCATCTCTGGGATCTCCCGTTTCCCCCACCCTTGCATTTTGGCGCTGCTCCGTACTCACCTCGCTTCACCCTCATCGGCTCTCAAGACCCCGATGTTAAGAGCCCTCCAAAATCTCTCTACTCTCTGCTCTAAACCGTGTGCAATCCAAATCACGTTGTTTTGACAAGTACAGAGGCAAAAAGGCAGTTCAGTGAGCAGATGCCAAGCGCCTTCTCCTGCATGCCGAGCGATCTGACGCAGCACTGTGACACGCTGGACTTGTATTCGGGAGGATTCAGGTTCGATACCCGGTCAACCATCCCTATTTCGGGTTTCTGAGCTCGCGTGGCGTGCAAGATGGTTACAGGTACGTAAATTTCGTTAATTATTTTGACGTCAGGCGAATACTTCTTAGTTCTTTATATGCTCGTGCTACAACTGTTGGTTCAATAGGCTGTTCACGGTAAAATGAGAACTTTATAAACCGTGCCGAAGATCTACTTGTGTGCTCACTGCGTATTCTTCCACCGCGTGCACAATTAGCATTGCCCTGGGCCTCATCCCTTTATTCATGCGTTTGTCAAGTGAAACTATAAAATAATTATAAAGATACATATTTTACAAATTTGGGCATTCTTATATTATTTACCCATTAAAAATAGAAAGTAAAATGAATTAAATAATTTTTGCATTTATAAATGTTTATCTAAGATTTTTAATTCAAAGTTAAGACACGTAACTACTTTCCTCTCCGCTGTTACCAACTTGATATGCCGTTTGCCAGTCAGTGTACCAGTTAAAATATATGCAGGTAGGATCAGTGATGTTTTTCAAAGGTTGATTTTAGAAGTGCTCAGTTAACCATGAACAGCCTATGCCTATGGTGAAGGGCTTCTATTTTATTCAACCTGGCTGCATGTGATGCGGTCACAATTTTTCTTACTGGTTTTTATTTTCTGAAAAGCCATCTAAGGCGTGTGCAATAAACTGCACAATTATGAAAGGAGTATGCAAATATACGTTCTTGGAGTCTAACCTGTGACCGAAAGAGTTTGCGAAATTCTAGGACATATAATTATGATCTGAAGGTTAATATTTTTCCATACGTAATTGCTAATAAAATGAATACCTAAATACCTGTTGGAACGACAGTAACAGCATTGAATGAAGCCGGCTATAATTGAGAATACAGCCCATATCGATAAGACTTAATGAAAATGAGTGACAGTATAGTGCAGTGGTTATAAAACTATAATTTACCGCAGACCACCCACCTCGACACCTCTTCCAGTAAACTGCTGAAACGTAAAAATAATAATTCAACAGCCTATTAAAAATGTTATTATAAAAACTTGAGAATTTATTTAAATTAATGATTGAATTATTTCCAAAGTGCGTTTATTTTCACTAATTACGAAATAAAGGACTATGGTAAGTCACAGAAAAACAGCATTTGCAGGACAAATCCTATTATTAACATTTAGATCTAGGCATCTCATATGAATGGAAATACTCGGCGGCATATTCAAGAATCTTTGCGGACCACCTACTATCTAGCTACGGACCACCTACTACCTAGCTACGGACCACCTACTACCTGGCTACGGATCACCTACTACCTAGCTACGGACCACCTACTACCAAGCTACGGACTACCTACTACCTAGCTACGGACCACCTACTACCTAAATACGGACCACCTACTAACTAGCTACAGACTACCTATTAACTAGCTACGAACCACCTACTACCTAGCTACGGACCACCTACTACCTAAATACGGACCACCTACTACCTAGCTACGGACCACCTACTACCTAGCTACGGACCACCAGTGATCTGCGGCTCACAGTTTGAGAACCACTGAGGTAGTATTTTGGCAAATACCTTGTCTCACTTACGAAGGCCACTTTTTAACAGTACTAATATGGCGCGAGTGTTGTTATTTTTACAATGCATTTGGTTTCAAGAATAATCTAATTTTATCACGTGAAAAATCAAGCTCTAAGGGAGTGGATTAAGCCTACTTAGTCCCTTCTCTCTTAGATACGCCACTGTTTTCAAAGTATCCAAAACACTGTTTAAAAACTGAGATAGTTAACTTCTATGTTGACATTTCTTCGCACAGTGTATATTCACCACAAAAACTAAACAGAAAGTATAATGAAGAGTGTAATTTTACGAACCCTGCCCCACTCAGGGCTGCACCAGCCAGCGAACTGTTGAGAAGCGGCCTTGGCAGGTGAGAGACATAGTTTACCTGGTGGGCGGCGGTGAGTATGGCGGGGTCGAAGGCGGAGAAGGCGGCGGCTGCTGCAGGGAAGGGCAGGCGGTCGTAGGCGGAAGGCAGGCGTAGGGCAGGCACGCTGACGTAGGGCNTGCAGGGCTCCAAGGGCGTGGCCACCGCCCCCGCCTGCTGCCCGCCGCCCAGCATCAGGCCCGCCGCTGCAACATCCACACCCATATAATCTCCCACTGCTCTCCACGACCAAGTTAATGATATAACTAGAGCCTGATCACGGTTAATCGAGCACTTTTTTTAAATCAACCTTTGGGAAATATCACTGCCCCTACCTGCACAAAACTTGACGGGCAAACTGACCGGCATCCACCCATAACACGTGGTAACGACGGAGGGAAAGTATTCACCTATTTTAACGTTTAATTAAAAGTGTTACGTAGAAGTTTGTGGACACTGAAATAATTTATTTTGCTTTCTGTGTTTTAATGCATGTCCGTGTAAGCATTTGCAAATTTTTAAAATATTTAGTTTTATAATAATTCCACAGTTTAACTCTATCGACGCGTGAACAAAGTGGCCAGACCTGTGGCAATGTTAATTTTGCACGTGGCGGAAGAATACACAATGCGCGCGCAAGTAGGCCTTAAGCAGCAGGGCTTTCAAAAATACTCGGTTTGCCGTGAATAGCCTATAAGGGCATTGGATTCATAGAGCAAATGAATCGTCCAGTTGCAAAACTCGGTAAATCCGTTTTCAGACAACAATTAGTTATCACTTCCATGTTATTCTTTACATGGCCCTCAATGGGTTAGTCAGTAATAAACAGGCTTGAAAACATCTCCGTCCTATGTCAAATTGACAAAATCTCACTACAGAAG
The DNA here is from genome assembly GCA_002778355.1 of Clitarchus hookeri. NCBI lineage: Eukaryota > Metazoa > Arthropoda > Insecta > Phasmatodea > Phasmatidae > Clitarchus > Clitarchus hookeri. Next base: position 158,150 of record NQII01004498.1, read on the forward strand.
CAGAACTGTGTGTATACGTCACCACAATGGGAAAAAAACCGTTCGCATCTATCCATTTCATAGTGTTGCAAAACGGGTTACATCCACAGCGAAAATATACCTGTGGAATCATTACAGTAGCAAAACTTGGAAAAGCCATATAGAAAAAGATGCATAACTTGACATATCGCGAATACATTTCAGAGATGTTTCTTGTGCCTGTTTAGATATTAACAGGACACTACCGTTTTCATTATCTTGGGTTATTTTCAAAGAGTAAATGATGCAGTTGGCATAACTACATGGTCGTGTAAATTTATTCCCACTCAAATAATCAGTTGTAAAGCTATTGTTGAACACTGTGTGGTAGGTCATGCTTTTTCTCTGTTTTATTTAGTTTCCTTTCAGTTTAAAATAATTACGTATTGAAGCAGAATTTAAAGGAAAAGGAAGGAAGAGAGGCTCAAAAAGAAACTAGTGGAAACGAAACAAAGGTAAACGACTGAGGTAAGGTTAAGAGTTAATCTCATTTCAATTACTTAGATAATATCCACTATAATTACTTTTATTATAAGACAGAAATAATGAGTAAAATACTAAAATATCATTAATTACATAAATGTATGCACAAAAACAATTCTTTGGCCTGGCTTTTAACTGATAGAGTTGTTGGGATATTTTCTTTCGTCTCGAAAAACCTACCAACGTCAGTATGAAAGAGTGATTTACATAATTGCTAAACACAAAATTTAATTTACAAAATGTTATTGGAGCCCAGTTAAAATTTGCGTATGGCACTATTGTGTTAATATATTTCAATTAAAAATTCACTAAATAAAGGATTAAAATCTACATTGTGTGTATAATAAAATTAACGGGCAAGAGTGTCATGTTTAACTGTCACTCATGTAGGGCCTACTCCGCCTGTGGATTTCCTGTTAGACCAGAATGCAATNCAAGAGTGTCATGTTTAACTGTCACTCATGTAGGGCCTACTCCGCCTGTGGATTTCCTGTTAGACCAGAATGCAATCACCAAGGTTCTTTTGTATTCCAGTGTCGCAAGATAACGATGCAAGACGTACGAACAGCTCATCTATCTTTTTTCAAAGATCGAGATCAAGCAAGATAAATACACACATCTGAGAGCATATTGCATATATTCTGGCTGTAAAACAGCTGTTAGTGAAATCATCAACCCATCAGCTCAATGGCATTTCAAATTTTCTCCAGCCAGCAGAATCGTCATCACACGGAGCAAACTCGGCAATGCTCTAGTAAGAGGCAAAGTTAACTACACCATCGACTTAGGGGAACCAAAAGGCATCTGTAGACGTGGCAAGAGTTACTCCGACATACAAACCAGAAAGTATAGAAATGGGACGAAAACTGAACGATGCGAAGTGGAAAGAATTGAAAAACTGCTTGGAAAACACCTCGGGCAATGGAGGGATGATTTAAGACTTGATGTTTTCCAAGAAGGTGATTGATGATGGTACTGAAGGTAACTGTGTAGGAGCAGATTTAGATTTTCTTAATTAGTGGATGACAGCGAACTGCCAGTGTAAAGAACTTTCATAGTCTTGAGGAATGATGCTGCTGTAACATAATATTCTTCAGTATATTTTCTATTTAGTGTTTTAGTAAATAGATACTGTGTAAAGAAATGTTACCATGGTAGTTAACCATCTCAATTTTTAATCAGTGTTTTGGATACTTTGAAAATTCAGATTTTCGTTTGTATTCTATACGTAGGTGATTCAGTTAGGTGACAGGCGGTAAATTGGGAGATTATCTCTATTTGACATTAGCTATACTTTCTCATAGTTTACTATCTATATAATAATAGTGCTTACCTTTTTTTCTGGTAAAATTTTAAATAGTTTTTAATAAAATTCAATGTAGATTCTGGCTTACATAATTATTCCAGAACTAGCATACATTAGTTTTGTTATTTCTTGTTGAGTACATTTATATAACTACACAAAAAAACTCGCATTAACATATTACAGATGCAAAACTCGTTTATAGCTGATTTAACATGCAAAACCCGGTAAGTGCGATCTTGTTTTTGCAATAACTCCGACAAGACACGCAAAATATTTGTGAAATTTACATAAATTGTTTCTGGTCATCAGGTACAGCCACCACCTACCACTAGAATCTTAAACCTACGCCATTAAGTAATACACGTTATTGTCATTTCCTGAACGTTTTGTTATTTTCTACATACTCAGTTTTGAAACTAACTGGATAACCCAAATGCACAAAATAAAAAAAATGAATAATAAACGCGAAGTCTACAGTACATACTTTTTAAAACTACAGTAGCTTTTTACCTTCACATAAAAATTCGTAGTAAATTTTGTTCTAGTGTGTTTGTAATGTTACAAAAATAATCTTAACAACTAGTTTTCAAAAAAAAAAAAAGATCTTTTGCAAAATGATAACTAATATTTACAGTGTAGGAGGTTTTNTCAAAAAAAAAAAAAGATCTTTTGCAAAATGATAACTAATATTTACAGTGTAGGAGGTTTTTCCTTTTAACGATTTATTTTTTATTGATAACTTTTAGTTAGTAGAATAAAACGTATANTTACAGTGTAGGAGGTTTTTCCTTTTAACGATTTATTTTTTATTGATAACTTTTAGTTAGTAGAATAAAACGTATAATTGATGTTTTAACAGAAATGCAAGAAATTCGTTTCTTATTGAAGTCTGTAAACTTTCGTGAACAATATTTTAGCGTTCTGAGTAGGTCAGGGCAATACTTCGCTGTCATCAAGGTCCAACAAACTTTGTGCACAGGCATCGTCGGGGGGTACTGACGCTTCCTAACCTCGGCCACGTTTAGTCTGCTCTGGTCTTTCTGCGATTTCCCCCGCTCCTCTGAAGCGGGCTTCGCAAAGAGAGAAGACTTGTCGCTCTCTCATTAGCCGCGGTGGTTTAATAGGCAAGGTGAATTTTCCTTACTTTGGAGGTTCAATCAAGTGTGCATTTTTCGAAGTGATAAGGCATGCAAAACATACAATTGTGTAAGTTAGGTGCATTTCCCCCAAGTCGCACTTAATCCACTTGAGAATAGTCGATCCAATACCGGTTGCTTACTGTTTTCCTCCGCATGTTGCAAGTATTGCCTACATGCCAGGCATCGTACCGTCGGCGCTGAAAATTGTGTGCGCGTTTTAAAATAAAACGGTGGGTCCTAGGTACTTACGAAAAGAGGACNCGTACCGTCGGCGCTGAAAATTGTGTGCGCGTTTTAAAATAAAACGGTGGGTCCTAGGTACTTACGAAAAGAGGACCTTTTTTTTGTTAAGTAGGACGTACTGCTCAATAAGACGGTATCAAAATTCCATAAAACGCGAAGGCAAAAAAATTGTATGCAATAAAAGGGTTGGCACCCGTTTTATTTTTATGGAGGCGAAAGGTTTTAACACCTGTTTTTACATAGGTTGAAGAGCTCGATTACACTAAACATTTTCTATAGAATCGCAGTTTATTTCCTCCTCGTTCTTAATATTTAGCAAAAATTCAATCTACGAACTTGATTTTCAACGGCGTATATCTCCCTTGCGAATTGAGCTAGGCTATAAGTTGTATTGCTTATGCCCGCCTCATTTTACAGAAGGAATCACCTCCCGAAATAGTGTCAGTTTCCGAACATTCTGTACATGCTACAGTAAACCCTGGCGTACAAGCCACAAAATAAGTTGGCAGTGAATAGATACAAATATTTAAAGGCCGTTCACGGTAAAGTGAGCACTTCTGAGATCAACCTTTGGAAAATGTCACTGCCCCTACCAGCGTATATTTTAACGGGCACGCTGACTAGCATGCGCCCAGTAAAGTTGGCAACGACTGAGGGAAAGTAGTTCCTCGTCTTAGCGTTGAATTTGAAGTATTAGGTAAACACATGCGAATACTGAAATGAATTCATTCACTTTCGGTTTTTTTTAATGCACGTAAGTTAAAGAATTGGGAAAATTTGTAAAATATTAACTTTACTGATAATTTCGCGGTTTCGCTTGACCGGTGGATGGATTATGTGATCAGGTCCATGACAGTTAATTGTACATATAGTTGAATATTACACAATGTTCATACAAGTATATTTTAAGCAGGGCTTTCAAAAGTACTCACTTTGCTGGGAACAGCATTTACAAGACTTGACGTTGTATTGCGAGTGCAATGTTTAAATTTATCGCCACTGAAGTTACTACTTGGGGAGTGCACCCAGGGCAAGGCGACACCCTCCGAGTAACNGGTGGATGGATTATGTGATCAGGTCCATGACAGTTAATTGTACATATAGTTGAATATTACACAATGTTCATACAAGTATATTTTAAGCAGGGCTTTCAAAAGTACTCACTTTGCTGGGAACAGCATTTACAAGACTTGACGTTGTATTGCGAGTGCAATGTTTAAATTTATCGCCACTGAAGTTACTACTTGGGGAGTGCACCCAGGGCAAGGCGACACCCTCCGAGTAACGGTCTTTCCAGCTGGTAACCGGAGGTGACCGTCATCCCCGGGCATGACAGAAATGAAACCCTAGAATGGAGTGGCTCTGGAATGCAAGGGCGGGGGAAACGGGAGTACCCCGAGAAAACCCGCTGGCAAGCGGTATCGTCTAACACGATTCCCACATGCGAAAGTTCGGAAGTGAACCCGCCGGAGATCGAACCCGGATCGCCGTGATGGGAGGCGAGCGCCCTGGACACTGCGCCACTGCTTCCCCTTGGTTTATACACAATAGATAGAGACTGGAAAAAATCGCGAGTTGAATGACCTGCAGGCTAGACTCTACAGTCTTATGTTCAAATATACCGACATCCACTGCACATTGGTTGCTTGCTGTCACAGTGGAATGCGACGATTGGACCAGCATTCTCCAGGAAGTGTCAAATACGGCGTGGGCCAATGGATTAAGTTATACAAACGCAAGTGTTTTTAATTCTAGCTTGTCCTAAAATGAATAAGCGAATTATTCAGGTCTCTAACAATAGAGTATGAATTTTATACACGTTATTGAGTATGATTATGAGCTCACATATTAGTAACACATTTACATTCTTAGCAATTTCAATTTTTGACCTTGATGATGCATGGATAAAGTGATCAGGCACGAGGCGAGGTTAAATTTCCATATGACATAAGGATTCAAAATGAAACTAAAAGTAGATTATAAGCTGGACTTTTAAAGGTGCTCAATAACAGTGTATTTTCATTACAAAACTATTTCATTTGCGGGGCCGTGGTAGTGCAGTGGTCAGACTACTCGCCTCCGACCTAGGTGAACTGGGTTCTATTCCTAGCGGGGTCACTCCCGGATTTTTTCGTATGCGGGAATCGTGCTGGACGATGCCGCTGGTCGGCGGGTTTTCTCGGTAGTTTACCTTTTCCCCCGTACTTGCATTCTGGCGCTGCTCCATACTCACCTCACTTCACTCTCATGTGCTCTCAAGACCACGATGTCAAGAGCCACCCAAATGTCTTCATTCTCTATTATTTCAGCTGTGTTAAAAAAAATATAATGTCTTCTTCAACAGCAGTGTTGGGAAAAGCCACACAGGCAACAAGATACGCAAGGGAGGGAGACAGCAATATTTTTCAAGGGGTTTCGCTTGACCTCGCTGCACTTCACCATACATGAAGGGGACATTTAAAATACATCGACTGTCTATCGAGTCTCAAGAGGGAGGAATTTTACAGTAGTCGTACTCCCCACGTCTCCCTCAAACAACAGCTCTTCAACCCCCGAAACTTCTCTTGGGTGCCCTCGGAAACCAACCGATTTCCACTTACACTGGNTCCCTGCGTATGAAATGTTCCAGCTCGCCTGATAAATGAGATTGCTTTCAATACTTCGAAAGGGAAGCTTTTTATTAAGTACTGAGGTTAGCGAGACCATGACATTCTTAATTCAAATCCCAAAGCACGAGCGTCAGACAAGGCACAAGTTCAGTTTCTTTTGACACCACGACACTCCAGTGGATAATAATAATGGCGTGTGCACCCAGGGCAAGGCAACACCCTCCGAGTGACGGTCTTTCCAGCTGGGACCCGTAGGTGACCATCATCCCCGAGCATGACAGAAATGAAACCATAGAATGCAGCGGCGCTGGAATGCCAGGGCGGGGGAAACGAGAGTACTCCGAGAAAACCCGCCGGCAAGCGGCATCGTCCAGCACGATTCCCACATGCGAAAATCCGGGAGTGAAGCCCGCTGGGGATCGAACCCGGATCGCCGTGGTGAGAGGCGAGCNCCGAGAAAACCCGCCGGCAAGCGGCATCGTCCAGCACGATTCCCACATGCGAAAATCCGGGAGTGAAGCCCGCTGGGGATCGAACCCGGATCGCCGTGGTGAGAGGCGAGCGCCCTGGACACTACGCCACCGCTGCCCCACTCCAGTGGAAATACAATGGTTGTCGTACAGCATAAGCATTTTTTTAAATTAATCTTTGGAAAAATTATGTGATCATAAATATATGTATTATTTTTATGTATACACTGAATGACTAAACTGCAGTTACGTTTAAATTTAACTGTGGAAAATTACTTAATGTTTTAACGCTTTTGTTAAATATACAGTGTTTAAAATTGGCTGCCAGTCGAACCGGACTGTTTTTGTTTAATGAACTTCAGAGTAATAACTCACGTCCTATAAAGATATTTATGGTTTCAGCGAATTCACACTTTCAAAGTGTAACCTATTGACAAAAGGTTACTACACGATAAGCGCACGGTACAGTTATATTTTACGCGAGTCTTCAGGACACATAACAGGCAGAAAAAAATAAAGGCGTGCCTTGGAAAGTGCACATGTACCGTGAACCAGCAATAGATTCTCTAACTACAGTCCATTCGCAGTTACTTCCAACTTTTCTGAAGCCCTGCTAAAGTTCTACTTCCAGGATATTCCTCCGCCATATGCAAACAAAGCTTAACCAAGACTAGAAAATCACACCAAATGGACAACGTACCGCTTTCGTACGAGCTCAGTGTAATAATATTTCGCATAAGGACTATTTATCATTAGGCATTACCAACAATGATAAAATTAATATTATAGTTTATTGATAGAATATAAGTATAAGTTCAATTTATTAAAAAATAAGTTATATTTGTATTAAAATTATAAAACGCTCGTGATACATGACATATTTAGAAAACAACCAAACACGTTATACATGGGGTGATTTTTCAAAGGTTTGATTCGAAAAGTGTGAAGAAACCGCAAATGAGCTATACCGGTACAAGTTCGTTGAAATAATTTTCCAAAAAGCTAGAATTTCAGTTGGCGCGAAGACGATTCTCGTGTGGTTAGTTTGAAATACGCTGCCGTAGCGTGAATTGCTTCAGTTTCCTATTGGGATCTTTATTGGTCATGTCTGCGTTGAGAGGGCGTGATCCCTCTTCCCCGCTGACTGGGCGGCTGGGAGGCGGCAAGGCCTCATGGCTAAGAGCGTCACATACAAATACAAAAGTATGGCTTGCCATATCTTACANCGCCCTGGACACTACGCCACCGCTGCCCCACTCCAGTGGAAATACAATGGTTGTCGTACAGCATAAGCATTTTTTAAAATTAATCTTTGGAAAAATTATGTGATCATAAATATATGTATTATTTTTATGTATACACTGAATGACTAAACTGCAGTTACGTTTAAATTTAACTGTGGAAAATTACTTAATGTTTTAACGCTTTTGTTAAATATACAGTGTTTAAAATTGGCTGCCACTCGAACCGGACTGTTTTTGTTTAATGAACTTCAGAGTAATAACTCACGTCCTATAAAGATATTTATGGTTTCAGCGAATTCACACTTTCAAAGTGTAACCTATTGACAAAAGGTTACTACACGATAAGCGCACGGTACAGTTATATTTTACGCGAGTCTTCAGGACACATAACAGGCAGAAAAAAATAAAGGCGTGCCTTGGAAAGTGCACATGTACCGTGAACCAGCAATAGATTCTCTAACTACAGTCCATTCGCAGTTACTTCCAACTTTTCTGAAGCCCTGCTAAAGTTCTACTTCCAGGATATTCCTCCGCCTCATGCAAACAAAGCTTAACCAAGTCTAGAAAATCACACCAAAAGGACAACGTAACGCTTTCGTACGAGCTCAGTGTAATAATATTTCGCATAAGGACTATTTATCATTAGGCATTACCAACAATGATAAAATTAATATTATAGTTTATTGATAGAATATAAGTATAAGTTCAATTTATAAAAAAAATAAGTTATATTTGTATTATAATTATAAAACGCTCGTGATACAAGGCATATTTAGGAAATAACCAAACACGTTATACATGGGGTGATTTTTCAAAGGTTTGATTCGAAAAGTGTGAAGAAACCGCGAATGAGCTATACCGGTACAAGTTCGTTGAAATAATTTTCCAAAAAGCTAGAATTTCAGTTGGCGCGAAGACGACTCTCGTGTGGTTTGTTTGAAATACGCTGCCGTAGNCTCTCGTGTGGTTTGTTTGAAATACGCTGCCGTAGAGTGAATTGCTTCAGTTTTCTATTGGGATCTTTATTGGTCATGTCTGCGTTGAGAGGGCGTGATCCGTCTTCCCCGCTGACTGGGCGGCTGGGAGGCGGCAAGGCCTCATGGCTAAGAGCGTCACGTACAAATACAAAAGTATGGCTTTCCATATCTTACATTAAGTCGTGGCAGCGTTGAGGAGGTGGAGTTTTCGAAAGCCGTGCACCCTAGCTGCACGCCCGATCAGATTAACAGCCGGGCTCGGTTACTGCAGTCCCACAAAACAATCGGAACGAGCGCCGAGCGAAAGCGCGGACTTTCCAGTGGAAATGTTATCCGATTTGTTGTGGGGTGTTGCCATTCTAGTTGTCCGGTGTTGCCTGCTAGTGCCGGATTCACAACGTCTCTCCCGAGCAACACTCTTCGGTTTCTAACCCAATGTCTAGAATTGACTCTTTCGCAACGATAACTCGCCCACGTATTAAAGAACACGAAGTCTTCCATAGAGACCGTGCACGTAAACAAAATATTTATATTACGAGTTAGCAGGGCCAGTGATTTTTCGCGAAAAAAATCTGACCACTCAGTAGATTTCAATAATGTATATACACGTGAGTTGTTGTCATACCTCCATTGGCTGCTCGTATCGTTTCCGCATTTGACCGAGCCACCCAAGGGACTGTAACTTCGACACTGAACCTTCTTGATTCGTGAGCAAACAGTTAACACTGGCCAGGACATGTTTCAGCCAATCAAAAAAGTTTGAACGACTCTACAGCGCTTTGAATTGTATCTTGCCTCGAAATATTTTCGGTAAATATCACTGCCCCTACGAGTTAGTAACATTGGGTGAAAGAAGCAGACATTTTCCGTACTTACTGTAGTATTTTTAATTCGGGAGGAACAGATTTACAGTATGTGCAGTCCCCGGTTTAAGCTTAGGAAACATGCTGCATCGATAGCCATCAACCTTGGACGAGGGAAAACGGTAATATTCAGACTATTATTTTTTTCTCATTTCTATCGTGTGAGTCGAAATACGGACACTCCTTACGTTCCTATGTCATAAAAAAACGGAACAGAAATGAAACGTGCGTTTTACCGATACTGTTCCGACATGATCGGGATCGTATCGGGTTCGGACAGTCATCGGATCGAGTAGGACAAGACTTCACACTCGTGTGACGAGAGGAACGAACTGGCGAACTTTCCGCGGCCAACCCACAACGTGAATCGACTTGTGACCATCGAGTCGATATGTTAGTGATACAGAGCCCACCATGGACACGAAGGGGTCCCTTACATCTTCAGCCTTTCAGTCCACGATCGTGCGATGTAAAACTCGAACTTTAAATGTAATCCACGCGACGTCCAAGTGGTCTTGTGAATGGCGAGCGTGGTCTTCCACATCTTGGCTTTCGACCATTAGAATTTTCCAACCGGTACATGTTTCCTATTATTGTTAAGGTATACGGATTAATTAATTTTTCGTACATATTTTATTTAAAAAAAAAATTACACGACAGTACACGTGAAAAATACATAAAATTACCACGAACATGGCAGAAAGTGATAAAGTCATGAACAAAATGAATTAATAACACCGAAAATGTCATTCCGGGCATTATTTTAGTTCAGTAGTATTAAAAATACTGAGTCGTGGATGTCTTTGCATTTTAGGCAAATACGATTTTTGCGACGTATTAAATTAATACATTAGTGAGCTGAGATTTTAACTAGATTTTTCATCTAAATTAGTTATATGTGTGCTCATAATTTTCTTTTCGTGTTTCAAGACTTTACTGAAATAAAGTGCAAGGTATTCATCTGATAGCTATTCGCGAGTCATTCGTGTGATTAATTCTGCACGTGAAGTGGCCTGCGCTTTAGCGCAACGTCACACAATCTGTCAATATTAGCGTTGACGAAAGCACTTGATTTTGGATTTGCCGTATTTTACAGAATCAGTATTTAACAAGAAGTTGTTGATATAACCTAAATTATTTATGAAGCCGCCATTTTGAACATTGTTGTCTGACCCATTTAAATCACGGAAGTTTACATAGCCTTCTATAGAATTTATGGTGTTCACAATTTGGTACAAATTAGTTGAAATGTTACAGTGTCACATTTGGTGGGAATCGGTTCATTGGTCCTCGAGATATGGCATAAAACCTCTATAATTTTATGTGTGCGAACTTCATAAAAAAATAATGTAATAGCACATTCGATTATTGTATACTGGCAATAAACAAAGCAAAGTTAAAATAGTTTACATAGTTCGTGGGTAAAGCATAAAAATATTTAATAATTTTATAGCAACCATTTTGAAGACAAGTGTCATACTTAAACATACATCCATTAATATGGCCTACCACAGTACATCTTTGCCAAATTCTGTAAGAATGGATTGATTGTTTCCCCAGATATGAGATAACAATTTATTTTTTATTGGAGAAGCTATCTTACAAAATGTCAGATAAATGAGACTCTGTATATACATATTTTATGGTTGTAATAAGTACTGCCAGCATACAAAGTTATGTTGGAATTTGTTTCGTTAATCAAATATACTGAAATAAAATGTTTATATAGCCACCATTTTGAAAAAAAAGTGTCTGGCCTACTTAACATACCAGTTTGCGCCACCTGCTGCAGTACTATTTGTTTACCAAATTTGGTAGGAATTTGTCAATTGTTTCCCGAGCTATAACATAAAAACTTTATTTATTCGTGTGGCGCTATGTTACAAAAAGGAGGACAAAATATGCTCCGTGTAGATATATTTGATAGTTGTAATATCTAATGCCAACATACAAAGTTAATTTGCAATTGGTTACATGCTTTCGACGATATGGCATTCAAAGCTAAAAATGGCTATATGGCTGCCATTTTGAAAATAAATGTCAGAAATGCTTAAAACATACCACTTAACATTATCTGACCCAGTACTACTTGTTTGCTCAATTTGGTAGGAATAGATCATTTGTTTCCAGAGATGACATTAAAATTCTATTTATTCGCATGGAGGTATTTTACAAAATGGCTGAAGAAAAATGCTTCAAGTAGACACAGTTAATAGTTTNATTCTATTTATTCGCATGGAGGTATTTTACAAAATGACTGAAGAAAAATGCTTCAAGTAGACACAGTTAATAGTTGTAATATTTAACTGCAGCATATAAAGGTAAGTTGGAAATTATTACATGGATACGATTTAGCATTTTAAGCTAAAAAANTAATATTTAACTGCAGCATATAAAGGTAAGTTGGAAATTATTACATGGATACGATTTAGCATTTTAAGCTAAAAAATAGCTAAATGTCCGCCATTTTGAAAATAAGTGTCTGACGCGCTTAAAATATGCAATTATACATAATCTGCCACAGTAATACTTGTTTGCCAAATTTGGTAGGAATTGATAAATTATTTCCCGAGATATAACATAAAAATTAATTTATTCGCATGGCACTGTCTTGAAAAAGTCGCGGTAAAACATGCTCCGTGTAGATAAATTTATAGTTGTAACATATATTGCCAGTATACAAAGTTATGATGTAATTGTTTACTTAATTTAGACGATATAGCATTCTAAGCTAACATGGCTATATAACCACCATTTTAAAAATAAGTGTCTGACATGTTTAAAACAAATCACTTAACATTATTAGCTTCAGTACTACTTGTTTCACCAATTTTGTAGGAGTCGGATATTTTTTACCGAGATATAACATAGTGACCTTACTTATTCGTAGGGCGCTATCTTCCGAAATGGCCAACAAAAGTGTTTGTGTGTGGATTTATACGATGTTTGTAATATATACCTACAGTATAAGGTATTTGGTCGAAATTGGTTAAATTGTGTGGTATTTTTACCAAATAAAGCTAAAATATTTGAATGGCCCCAATTTTAAAAATAAGTATCTAATAAAGGTAAATTACGTTTGTTTACTTGGTATTATGAAAATTTTACTTATTTGCCAAATTTGGTGAGAATTGGTTCAATAGTTCTCGAGATATAATGTAAAATCTTTATGTCTTCATTTGGTACTACTTTATAAAATGTCGGGCCAGCAAAAATATCCGTCTCAAAATTTAATGCTTACACGATGCTCTGTCAGCATACAAAATTTGGTCTAAATTTATTGAAAGGTTCCCGAGATATGACATATCACCCCAAATTTTAAAATAGCCGCCATTTTGAAAGTAAGTGCCCGACGTGGTCGAAAACTATAAAAGTCAGTATCCTTACTAAGTATTATATGTGTACCAAGTTTGGTGAAATTCGGTTAAAGCTTTCAAAAATTGAAAAGGGGAGGGGGATACACAAGGGTATAGGCACACACACAGACACACACATACACACACAAACACAGACAGGAAAGAGATATCATAAGTCTTTCTTTCCTTTGGAAAGTAGGGTAAAATAGTATGCCTATAAGTTTATAGGGCTGGTCTTAATTTTTGAATACCTCNTTTCTTTCCTTTGGAAAGTAGGGTAAAATAGTATGCCTATAAGTTTATAGGGCTGGTCTTAATTTTTGAATACCTCACATCTAGCTGCTGTTTCTATTGTTACATATGTAGCTATATAAGAAGGTAACTAATTTTTCTTTTCTTTTTATTGCCCTACACAATACAAACTAAAATAGAAGCCAACTTAACGTCGCATGCCATAAAAAAACAATTTTTAGCACTGATCCATAAAAATTAACACGCGTAAGCCCAAGAAGAAGATAATTTTATTGAAGAAACACACTGATGACACGAACAGTCGCAAGAAGAAGTGAGAGTGGTGAGACCGTAGCCTACACTGCTTCATCCTATCAGAAAGGGGCGGAAAAAAAATATTACGAGAAATTTCTGCAACTGCGTTTGAATATCCGTTTCCATATAGAGGGAAAGTATAGACGTCTCAATATTTCTAGGCGCGCGATCGGATAGGGAAGTGCTGGACGAAGTGGTCGCGATGCATATCTCACCATCGCCAAGGTGTCATTCTGCTGTTTTACTGCCCTATAAANGGGAAGTATATGGGCTGACATAACTGCACACCATCCCCGACAGCGCGGGCCAAAATATCGATACGGACAGATGGGAAAAACGTACGCGCCGGGTATTTTATTTTTTTCCGCCCCTCGGTAAACCTTCAACTCCGTCACATTTCGTAAGGGAATTCGGGGATAATATTTTTTTTTCTCTCGGGCCGAGGAGAATCCGCTACGTGTAGAAGAATCGGATGTATAGAGCGCGTGGCTTCCCTCTGTTGCCTTCAAAGCAAGCAGTTCTGTGATAAAGATTTCAATTTAAATGATTGACCCTAGTGTTATTTACGTACCACATTAACACCCTGAAAACTTTTAGGTATCCGGCTATTGAAAGGAAGTTAGCTTATCTCAATTGTTTTGCTTATCACATTTCAATCCCTACACTTTATGTCAGGATGTTAATCGCCTGACAGCTAACTTATAAATACAACCTAAAATTACACGTAATTCAAACTCCCCAACTTCGTAGACTCAAGGCGCCTTAGCGACCTCCATAACAGTGTTGCCAACCTACGATATAAAATGTCACGTTCACGTATGTTGCAAGAGTCCTCAACTCACGTCCTCCCTTGTTGGTAGGCATGCCATTTTCCCCCTATCTATTATTTTCCCAGGCCTCCAACTATAATGCATGAACACTTAAAACTTAAGACATAATTCCTGGTATTCACGCGAAAATGATGTGACGCTAATTATTTTGAAAAATAAGGATATTCCTACTCTGATGTGTATAAAATGAAAACAAATTAATTTCACTTGCTACTAATTTAAAATGTACTATTTTGATAAGTCCTTATGATACCGTAGAGGGTGAGTGAGTTAAGAGATTTGGGTGGCTCTTAACATCGTGGTATTGAGAGCCAATGGGGGTGAAGCGAGGTGAGTATGAAGCAGCGCCGGAATGCAAGGGTGGGGGAAGCGGGAGATCCCTGAGAAGGCCCACCGACCAGTGGCATCGTCCAACACGATACCCACATGCGAAAGTCCGGAGTGACCCGGCCGGGGATTGAGCCCGGTTTGCCTTGGTGGGAGGCTAACAGCCTAACCGTTCAGCCACCGCGGCCCCTTCATGATACCGAACTGTATTTAAACTAATGTGCTGTCAACTTTACTAGTATAATATCAGTGTATATTTACGTTGAATTATACGTAACTGAAGGAAAAAATAATTTTAGACATTGATATTGAAAGTACTCGAGTGTGAACAAAATACTTACGATATGCAGTAAGGAAAAATATATATATTCAAATTTTCGTTTTTAAAAAGTGTTAAAGTAATTATTTACCAACTCTACGTATAGGTTGTTCACATTTAACTGAGCACTTTTTACAGCCTTGCATAATATCTACCTTTCTCCTCATTCGTATCCTTCCGCCATGCATAAAATTTACATCGGCATGGACCTAATGACTATTCACGCGACAGTCAAGTTTACATGTGGAATTTTTAGGGGCCTGAATGTGTTACTAAGTGCTCATTCCTACCCTTGCCATGTGTACGAAGCAAACAACACCAATTTTAATTTGACATAAATTTAAACACTCAACTCGCAACAGAGCGCTAAAGACTTGGAACTATTTTACTTATCACGTCGCCAATTTATTGGGGGCCTGCGTGACAGTGTATACGATATGCTGTTAACAGGCAGCCCTTAGTTTTTCAAAGACTGCTTTCAAGAGTGCTCACTTTACCGTGAACAGCAGATATATTTACGGGTGAGAAAACCACAGACTAAATATTAGGTAGACTGCTTATTCGTCTTCTGCGCATGTACCCAACATTGACGTACCCCCATCATACACAACTGTCAAAGTCACAAAGTCAACAATGATGAAAGTTTGTTTGTATCTTAATTTTTAAATGACAAGTACTATTATATAAATAAAATACTTTTACCAAATTGAATTTAATCGAACTGCATTTCAACTTGGTTAGAGTAAGTAAATACACATTTCAAAGCACCTAAAAATCCATACCATGCCGTTTTCACTAGACGTGTTGGCAGAAAAGCAGTTCAGTTTTGGGACACGGAGATTGGTTGTGCGCCGCCAGCGAGATCGGTCTACCTCATCTTTGGTCTACGGGGAAAACCTTTCGTAAAACAGTTTACAGAAGCGCTTAATTAACAGCGAGCGAAGAAGTGTTCCTTTTCCTGCACCACACGACCAAAACTGCGAGTCGGGTATTGGGAAGTGTCGAAGAGGATGCGGTGTTAAGGTGTCTCCATAGTTCTCACGTGGGTCTCATTGTAAGCAGCTGTGTCTATTCTAATTTAAAAAAACATGTAACATTTCAATATGATTTTTTTAACAGGGCAGGAACGAAAGTCGATATGTTGTTGCCCCTTCATAAAGTGAGTTATGGAAACATGAATGTGGTCGTCGAAAAAGTGTCAAAGTCAGCCAAATTCGCTGTGAGTAGACCTATGTTTGATATTTATTATTCTGTAAAATAACATTTTAAACTATAGCGACGATGCTGTATAATTTTTTTTAACATATTGCTGTATTAAAACCCTATAGTCACCGCTTGAAACAGGTCACAACACGAAGCTTGTTTATGNGTCGAAAAAGTGTCAAAGTCAGCCAAATTCGCTGTGAGTAGACCTATGTTTGATATTTATTATTCTGTAAAATAAAATTTTAAACTATAGCGACGATGCTGTATATTTTTTTTTAACATATTGCTGTATTAAAACCCTATAGTCACCGCTTGAAACAGGTCACAACACGAAGCTTGTTTATGNTTTTTTTTAACATATTGCTGTATTAAAACCCTATAGTCACCGCTTGAAACAGGTCACAACACGAAGCTTGTTTATGGTGTTTCCCATCGCCGTCGCAATGCTTGCTTGCGGCCGGATGTGACCTCGGAGGTGTGGTGGGATTGTTACGCAGATCTTGCCCGACCCTCCCTAAGGAGAGCGAAACGATCTGGCAGTTTGGCGAGAGCTCTCAAGGCGATTGCCTCGTCCAAAGTTCACGCACGGCTCATTGGCCACGCGAGCACGGGGAAACCTTGCAGTAAATACACATTAGAGAGAGCGACATCGTAAATGTGTGTGTTTAGAATCGCCTCTTTCCGAGAGCGCCGATTTTAACGTGATTTAACATTTAAGAAAATTCTAAATTTTTTGAGGCTAATATGCAAGCCACACAACCTNAGCGCCGATTTTAACGTGATTTAACATTTAAGAAAATTCTAAATTTTTTGAGGCTAATATGCAAGCCACACAACCCACACTGTGATTTTTTTTTTGGCTGTAAATATTAGTTTGTAATGACGGGAACGGGTAAAATAAATACTTTTGCTAATTTTTTTTTTCAAATATTTGGTGTTTATATTTGCTTTTATCTTCCAAAGTTACATGCTAACTCTTCCATATGTATAAATTTTCACGACACGAGCTGTGACTATGTACATATATAGAGTTGCAGTGAGGTCCAGGTAATAAAAAAAACCTTAAGATGGCTCCTTAAGCAAAATATAAAATAAAACCCAATATGTCTTAGGAGCCGCGGTGGCGCAGCGGCTAGAGCGGTCGCCTCACACCAAGGCAACCGCGTTCGACTTACGGCAAGGTCGCTCCCACATTTTCGCACGAGGGATTCGTGTCGAACGATGCCGCTGGCCGGCGGATTTTCTCGGAGATCTCCCGTTCCCCCCGCCCTTTCACTCCGACACTGCTACATATTCACCCCTCTTCACCCTCATCGGCTCTGAAGACCCGTTGTTAAGAGCAGCCCGAACTCTCCCCTCCAGTACTACTTACAACCTACAGGCGTATTAAAATTTCAAATCATTAATAGGCACTAGTGAATAAACAATAATTTCTATACACAAGAGTGATTTATAGAATTTTTATCCGAAATTTTTGAAAATTTTGTTGCGTAACTGGCACGTGAAAAAAAAACAGCATATTTTCATAATTGTAACATTCTATAAAACTGCTTTTTTTAGAGTATTTCACCGTGGCAGATATTTTGCGTTCTAAAACCATCATAGAAAATTTAAATAGGACCTTGGTTACACCGTTTGTACTAAAATAAAATGGCACCCGTATTTTCTTAATACATTTTTACGATTTCACCCACAAAATTTGAAAATTCGGTTTAAGGTAACACTGTTCAGACATTTGTTTTTGACTGAAGTAGTTTCTAATTTTGTAAAAGTTAAGTTATTTCAGATATTAGTTATTTAGGGGCGCATACTTGCTTACTAATCGGTTTTCGTCATAAGTGGTACATATTGTTTTTTTCTATCTCGTCTTACATACGGAATCATCAACCAACAAATTTACCTGAAGTTCGAAATAACCCATTATGATGTTGATCCCCAAGCTAAATTGAAAAGCTGTTTTGACTTAAAGTCACGTGAAAGGTAAAAACTGAATTTTGCATTCTCTATCGTAGTGTACGCTTACTTTACCCTATTATAGTAAAACGTGTGGCATCTTTAAATGTGTCTCTGGGAGAAACTCAACATGCATTTCGGCGACACATTATTTCTGTTTACGGGAATACGTTTTAATGAAATTCTAGCTTTAGGTAAAACATTTAGTTTTATGACGAATCTTGCTAGTTTTGTAAAAGTGTTTTCAAGTAACGAAATATTACCTTCGCACCACCACAGTTCCTACTTTATCAAAAGTATTAAACCCTCGCAAATAAATATTACTTTGGCAAGAATTAAAAATATTATTAAGTTTTTGTTCTGCACTCTAAACCAATAAATAGTTTCAAAATCGTAACTTTATATGAACTGAAATCTCTAGCGCCTTTCTCATCAGAAATTTTATCACGNGGAATACGTTTTAATGAAATTCTAGCTTTAGGTAAAACATTTAGTTTTATGACGAATCTTGCTAGTTTTGTAAAAATGTTTTCAAGTACCGAAATATCACCTTCGCACCACCACAGTTCCTACTTTATCAAAAGTATTAAACCCTCGCAAATAAATATTACTTTGGCAAGAATTAAAAATATTATTAAGTTTTTGTTCTGCACTCTAAATCAATAAATAGTTTCAAAATCGTAACTTTATATGAACTGAAATCTCTAGCGCCTTTCTCATCAGAAATTTTATCACGGGTTTTTTCTCCGGTGGGTTTCAAATTGTGTAATCAGCCTAAAACATTTGAACATTGCTAATTATTCTTCTTACGCCTTTTTTTTAAGTAGGGTTGCTTTTATTTTCCAGAGAGAAGATAATGCGGAGATGGTCCACACTCTCTCTATCGCAGAATAATGGAAATTGTATTCCCCCCCCCTTCCCCTCTTCAACAGGGGAGAACACATCAGCTCGAATCCACAACCGTTCGAGCTACTTCTTATCCCGGGTCGAGAAAGCCGTGTAAAGTAATTCGCCTCTGTATCGCTCGCCCATCGGCGCTGATTTCAGGGAGTGTTGTTAAGGTCGCGAGTGAATTGTGTTTCATCTCGTGTTGCGTTATGAGCCTCTCTATTTTCAATTTGCCAAACGAGTTTAATCTAATAAAGAGGCAGGTCGTTGATGGCCGGGAGGGAGACGCCAATGACTCGGAACGGCACCCTGGAGAGGGTGGGAGGGGGAGGCTTGTTTCTCCAGAGAGAGAGAGAGAGAGAGAGAGAGAGAGAGAGAGAGTGATGGGAAGAGAGTACAGAGGGTGATGCGGGGAGATGGCTCCTTCGGGATGCTGCCTCCAGCCGTGCCGTTACGGTTACTCTACTGTTCAAAATTTCTGTCTGGTTTTCAAACTTGCGGTGTGGTGTCAAACTTTCTACGTATTAGGACAGAAGCAATATGTGTTGCCTTTTGGAGAACTGACGCTTTCCTGCTCTCATTGCCAAGGCCAACGCTATAAGACACACACACACACGTATATATGTATGCATATATATCTGTTTCATATATATGCATACCTGTATATACGTATAGACTGAACATTGTTAACTAATCATTTTTGAAACCCCTGTTTAAAATCTATTTTTCTCTTGGGTTTGTATAATTCCACTAAATGAAAGATATACGTTGTCATGGCCTAATGGAATTCATTAATTAATTCATGAGTAAGTCAAGTGGAAATGTGAATTTTTTTGGTCTGTAAATGTGTTTTTTACTAATAAGTATGTCACTAATTGCTGTAATATGTATAAAACATAAAACATTTACTTGATTTTCCAATCAATTTAAACACCAGCGCCCCTATCAGGCGAAAGTTGAACGAAGGACAAGTGGAAACAAGATGACGGATTACAGTGGCAGACTCTAGCAGCAATAAACAACATTACAGGGATCGGTGGTGCACTCTAGCAGACTACGAGAGAACTACAGCTTGTGGAGCGCATGCGACAGATGCGAAAGTGAGTGATTGGGAAACAAGATAACCGACAAAGGTAAAGGACACAATATGGCGGAATTCAAGATGGCGGACAGTGCCACAGTCCCAGCCCTTCTCCTGAAAATCCCATTTTCCAACTACTAACGATGGTTTAAGAAATATCTATCATGCTGAATTTTTTTATAACCATTCTCCTTCAGGCGTAACGTCTATGTGATGATGACGCCTAACCAGCCTTCGTGTCTAGCCACCGGGCACTGCTCATTTTATGAGTACACAATCTGGTTACAAGCGGTTCGAAGTCTGTAGGTAGTTCGCAGTTAAGTTTGCACTTTTTGTATCAACCTTAAAAAAACTGTAACTGCGCATAGTTTTACGTACACAATGATTGCAGTGTTTCTAGTGAGAACTTTTGAAAGTCTGGTGTACTTGTATGCACAGTGTATTTTCTTCCACCATATGTAAAATTAGCATTGCCATGGGCCTGATCACTTTATTCATGCTTCGGTAAAGCGAAACTGTAATTATTAGATAAGTAAATATTATACAAATTGACTCATTCTTCACACATATAACTTAAAAAACAGAACGTAAAATAAATAATCTCAGTATTTACAAATGCTTAACACTTTTAATTCAACGTTAAAACATGGATGGATCTACTAAGAACTTTTCTGGGCGCATGCCAGTTAATGTGGCCGTTAAAATATATGCGGATAGAGAGAGTGACATTTATCAAAGGTTGAATTCCAAAGTGCTCAATTAACCCAGAACAGCCTAAGAATGGCAACGATGAAGATGTAGTTCCATGACTTAGCGTCGTATTAAAAATGCTATTTTAATATTTGTTAACACTGAAATTATTTATTTTGGTCTGTATTAATTTTATACCAGAATACATTTCAAAAAAAGTGTGAATAGTGTATTCATGGGGTTTTAGTCCGTAGATTGTACGCCTTACATCACAGAAACGTATTATCTACCATCTATTTTAACATGTATGTGAATGTAGTCTATGCTCGTTAAAATATTTGTCTGTACCCATTTAGCATCTCTAGAAATTTTCTAATTCTCCAAATAATAAATACATCAGAACAACATTGTGAGAAAATGGTACATAACCGGAAAACATTTTTTTTGTGAGTGGCGGACGAAAACGTAATACTTTGCAGTAATTTCTTTTGGCGTATTTTATGAGACTTTGTTAACATTATAAAATTATTCGGACAGTATCTTTGTTATTTTATTTTCGAAAACAAAAACATTAATTTACAAAAGGAACCTGCAGAGTTCCTGTACAACAGTAGAAATATGCAGGTAGAGCTGAATTCTTCAGCAAACTGTAAGAAAATTTCAAAGGTCGCTCTTTCGCCAAACGATGGAAACGAGATGCAGCATGTTAGCTCTATACGGAAGAGTTTAATTATAACGAAGAGTTAGTTCAGAACATGAGTTATTTCAAAATAGAATGAATTTCTTTCCTTTAATCACATTTTGTCCCTTACAACCATAATATACTTTTTAAGACAGCATGAAAGTAGTGGCAGGATTTTGTAATGGTTAGCCTATTATGGTGGATGTACAATTAAGCGAACCAATTTTTAAAAATCTCTCTACTACTCACCTTTTTGCATTTGGCTCTCGTGCTTTCTGCATTTGGCTCTCCTATTCTGGAACCACACCTGAAACATTTTAATAACCGTAAATTACAAAAAGGATAAACGAAGGAAACTTTTTTTTTAATCGAGTAAGTAGATGGTGAAGCAGAAATAATTAGGCAAGAAAGAATTCCCATGAGCTCATTACTGAGGATCGGTGACTTTCAAAATCGAGTAATGTAATCCTAATAGGATGACTTGGGCAAGTTTATAATCTAAACCTGTTTCATCCATTAACAGCCAATGAGAATATCACGATATGTTTGGAATATATCGTACAGAGAGTGGTAGGTATGTTCCCATAAAACAACTTTTCAATGCATTTAAAGTTTAATAAAGAAACCGCTCACACACAGACATACCGTATCTTACAAATATCTTGTCCCATCGGGAATTAAATCTTAGATACTACAGTTTCTAGATGAGTGCAGATCGCAGCTATCAAAGCTGCTTTAAGGCTTATTCTACTCAGGTTACGAAGCCCAATGCTTTTAGTTTGGCAACTAAACTTTTTCGCCACTAAGTAAGTGCTAGTGTCGCACGTGTACCGTATTTTCTCTATTTTATACGTTAAAAAACAAAGAAATTGCAATAATCATAAATCAAATATAAAATAACTAAGAAACCAAGTAAAATCTATCTCTTTTATTATTAAATTACATTACGTTTTTAATTAAAAGTGATCTCTTTGGAACACTTTCCCTTATGCTTAACTCTCCCATAAGAAAACTCGTTTTTTTCCTAACCTGAGTAAAATTAACCTTAGCTGCGTTTACAAACAGATTAAGTCAGTGAAAAATAAGAGGCACCAAAATGGAGCAGCTTATTGCTACTTTCTATGCAGTATTAGAAGATACTTCCTTGAGCATATTTAGTATAAATGGGAAATTGGTAATTTATGGAGTTATTGGCTATCATACACACAAACAGCCAGCAGCGATAGACTCAGATTGCACAGCTGAGTTGGCAATATGAGGAATTATAGAAGATAAATTAAAATACTGAATGTATGGTATTATATATATATATAATACAGGTTGTTCGGAAATTAAATACCCAAAAACTGCGTGAGGTGATAACTTATGAAAAATAAAGTCGAAAATATATAGTACACCATATATCTAAACCGAATGTTAAAGGAGATATGAGCTTGTGAATATTGGGTTTTGAAGACGCATTTTCTCCGAATACCTTGTACAACGCCTACAAAGTCCGCAGCAGGAAGGTGACTTACGCTTTCCATGTTGCAGAGACTCATGCGTAATGCTGCCCGTCCTCGGTCCGTGCGCACTGCTAGGCTTGAGGAAGCGGTACGTCAGCAAATCGACGATGTACCCTCCACTAGTACACTCTCCATAGCGCGCCAAATGGACGTGTCCCATTCGACCGTGTGGGACCTACTGCGGGTAAATCGCCACCATCCCTATCACTGGCAGAAAGTACAAGGTATTCAGCGAAAATAAGTTTTCAAAACCAAATTTCCACAGGCTCATATGTCCTTTTATATTCCGTTTAGGTATACGGTATCCTATATATATATATTTTCGACTTTATTTTTCATAAGTAATCATCTCCCGTAGTTCGGCAGTTTAATTTCTGAACACGCTGTATATAAAGGATTATTCAGCTAAGATGTCCACCCGAAATATTTTCCGAACCGCTGAAGATATCGAGATTTTGATTTAGAATTCGTAAATGGCACTACGGGGCTCATAAGACACCGTATATGCCTGTTCCAGGATGCAATTAATTACTGAGATAACAATGTATACTTTAATTATATAAATAGGAATATACTCATTTCTTCCAATAGCATAATATGTAATTACGTAGCGAGNGGGAGTATACTCATTTCTTCCAATAGCATAATATGTAATTACGTAGCGAGTTCAGTGACGTGTTTATTTCGAAAATCCAACGAGTAGTTTTTGAGATATAAGGCCGGGGTTTTCATAGGTGTGTGCATTTGACTGTAGCTGTAGCGGGGTAGATTGCATCATCCGTAGGGAGATATCCAGTGGAGAGTTCCTACACGTACCTCGCTGCACACATCGAGCCGAAAAAACTAAGTTATAAAGGGCTCCGTAGATTGCAAAATACGATGTACTGCAAGGTATCGACGCTTTCGTCGCATTGGCGTGGACTGTGAAAAAAAACCATTGCTAGGCTATGAACATAAAATGAAACACACGTTTTATTTGTCTGTAACATCAACAAAGAGGACTCGTTCACGAAGCGGGTTCGTAGAGGTGAATAGTCCTCGGCCCCATCAAGGTGGCACGTACGGATTCAACTCCGTACTCTGCTGTTGACAGGTGAGGTGGAACCACCCTCGGGTGGAGAACATCCACCCACTGCGATTGGAAAGGGCGTGATCTCTTTCTATTGGCAGCATTCAACTGCTGTCAATTAGAGCTCTGGCCAAGCTCGAACAACTATTTGTAATGGATGAATGTCTGGGGGAGTATACACACATCTAACAGCCTGATGTGAATTACAGCCTGGAGTGGCCTTAACACAAGCCTGAATGTTTATAGAAAATCCTGAGGTGCACTCTCCATTATACTGCCCAGAAGGATGTCTCATGTTATACCGCAAAAGCTCAGATACAGGGGGAGCAGCCGTGGTCAAAATCCGCGACACTACGTGTCGATCAACATGTAACATCAACAACAACACCAACAAACCTCCTTTTGCATGCTTTCTATACCTATTTTACTGTATCACTAGCGCGTGCCTCGCCTGCGTAGGTATACTCCGGTGGACATCCCAACGGCGAAGATGGCATCTACAAATGTGTTCGAATTCGCTGCCATATAGCTTAGTCAACATTCCCCACATACCCTCGGCTCCATTGTGTCTAACGCTTGAATTCGATCGCATTTGCTTGTTTTGCCCTTTCCACGACACGATACACGCGTGCGAAAAAAAAAATTGTAACATTTTATATGCATTTATTTAACATACTATCCGTGTGTTTTTACAAGTACAGAGTGCCTAGTAAACAACAGTAAGACGTGATCCTGGTGATGAAGTGTTGCTATAACAGTTGAAGAATAAAAAGTGTGATGTAAATAACGTGAAGGGACTGTTTAAATGTGCATTATCCTCCTCTGGTTTGTATTCGAACAGCGACTTTCTTGCACTTTTAAATGGGAGTGAGTCAGTGAAGGGATTTGGGCGACTCTTAACAACGAGGTCTTGAGAGTTTATAAGAGTGAAGTGAGGTGAGTATGGAACAGTGCCGGAATGTAAGGGTGGAGTAAACGGGAGATCCCCGAGAAAGCCCGCTGACCAGCGGCATCGTCCGACACGATTACCACATGCGAAAATACAAGGATGACCTCGCCGGGAATCGAACCCGGTTCACTTTGGTGGGAGGCAAGTAGCCTGACCACTATTCCACCGCGGCTCCTTTTTGTATGGGACGAAGCAAGCTAACGACACTTGACATGTGAATTAGAGCACAGGATGAGATGTCGCCTAATCACAGCCATCGAAACCGCCTCCGTTCTGCTGCTAGTTTGTCCTGCCCCCTGAAGCTGATAACTTAATATCGGCCATCTCCCTCCCCTCTTCCTCGAACGTTAATGCATCGCTCCAGTCCGGAAGAGGAGCAAGTACGTCGACCGCTCTCAGCTCAATTAGGCAATCGGAGGATCTCCCGATCCCCCCAGCACAATCGATCTAAATAAGAGACGTGTTGCCAAGCTAGCAGGAGCTACTGCCGACCCTCGCCTCAGCCGGCCACGTCGATAGCTGCCCGTGCGCGCCCCAGTCATTTGTCCGCTCTTACAAACTGCCCTCCCCGCTAAGGAAGTGATGGCGATCCAAGATCTGGCCCTCCTCTACCTGGGGGTAAAAAACTGTGAGCGATGTGCGGTTACCAAGTAAACACACTCTCTTCAACAAAAAAAAAATCACTCTCGAATACTAGAAACACTTTCTAGCTTCCTTTACACAGAATGATTCACGAGGAGTTACCGCCACTTACACGGCTTACTTCTTAAGTCATTCTGAGCAAATTATGCCATGCAAATGTGGGTCTTATTAGCAATGTTTTCAGAGTAATTCGAAAAATGGAAATACATTACAATGAAAAGCGTGTGACCTTAACAATCGTGAAGTGTGACTGTTTCACTGTGTACTGCGTGAACACGGTGCGTTTCTGCGCATTTGTTTTGGTTGTAGCCTTCGGTTGTGAGATGTAGTAATTGTGTTACAGTGTCACGTACATACTCCACAGAAGAATACGTCGATGCGGTGTGTCATGCTCAACTGTAAACAATTAAGTCTGATGATATATTTTTTCTACTTCTGAAATGGTTAGTCTATTCACATTTCAATTTTTTTTTTAATTATTAAGTAAATATTGGAAATAGGACGCACATTCACATTACATACTTGGCTCCAAAAGACCTAAGGAATATGCTATGTAAGTGTCGGTAACCCCTCGTGAATCACTTTGTATGTCGGAAGTACGATTAACACTACGCATTTATAATTAACTTTTGAAAAAGTATTTAATTGTAACCTAGTATAAAAACTAAACTCTGACTGAATTTATTTCAATAAATTTAGCTGCAAAATAATAAATGTAGTTTTTTAACATATTACGAAATGTTTAATGTTAGTAAATTAGGTGATACTGAAAGTTGTCTTCTTTTTTTGNATGTAGTTTTTTAACATATTACGAAATGTTTAATGTTAGTAAATTAGGTGATACTGAAAGTTGTCTTCTTTTTTTGTAGGTATCAGAGTAAAAGCTGACGTAAGTATAACGTATTTGTGTTACGAACAATTTTGCAGTAATTTACAGACTTTCAATGTTGATTCTTACGTGTGATTAAATGACACCCAATTGAACGAGAAAATTATCCATGTCTTATGAAATTGTTCCGTTAGCCGCAAACTACGGACAGGCCNATGTAGTTTTTTAACATATTACGAAATGTTTAATGTTAGTAAATTAGGTGATACTGAAAGTTGTCTTCTTTTTTTTGTAGGTATTAAAGTAAAAGCTGACGTAAGCATAACGTATTTGTGTTACGAACAATTTTGCAGTAATTTACAGACTTAAAATGTTGATTCTTACATGTGATTGAATGACACCCAATTGAACGAGAAAATTATCCATGTCTTATGAAATTGTTCCGTTAGCCGCAAACTACGGACAGGCCNAATGACACCCAATTGAACGAGAAAATTATCCATGTCTTATGAAATTGTTCCGTTAGCCGCAAACTACGGACAGGCCCTACACAATACATTATAAGTGCATTACATATAAGTAAACATCCACGTTATATGCTAAATTCAATCCCACAACTTCGTCGTAAAACTGGTTGCCGATTACATCAACTGGCGTTACCTTTTAACTACCACGGTATGAAAATTACGTCGTAAAGTTTATCTCGTTTCACGTTAGTAATTCTCTATTAGGGAACTTAACCTATTAGACACGGAGTTGTATAATCATGTTTGAATGGACTTCGTCAGAATTAGTTGGAGGAAGGAATTGAAAACTACGCTGAAAAACCCTCTGTGAACCCTACCTCTTAGAATCAAACATATAACTTTTTTAGTGCAATTTCGGCATTNACTACGCTGAAAAACCCTCTGTGAACCCTACCTCTTAGAATCAAACATATAACTTTTTTAGTGCAATTTCGGCATTCATACACTTGGTCAGAAGAGTAAAAATTGCAGTGGAATTCTAACTGAAACAACCACAGTTGCATAATGCATATTATATTTTCTTTGTTAACACTGGCTGCAGCTGTNAGTGGAATTCTAACTGAAACAACCACAGTTGCATAATGCATATTATATTTTCTTTGTTAACACTGGCTGCAGCTGTATTAGTAGACTCTGATCCTTTCCCAACCTGATGGACACATTTAAGTCACCGGTTTCACCGAAATAATGCAACCTCCTCTCGGAGCCCATACACAGATGACTGTGTTCATCGCGGTGTCTCACTATTCATGCACGACTGTCAACTTGCTAGATGATTTCTATTTTCAACATCAGACACCAGTTAGTACATGCTTTGAAATGACTTTTACAGCATCTACGATGACACAGGTATACACAGCCACACTTATTAAGAAGTTTGGAACTTTTGACTCCTTCCCCAACGCACGTTATTTGGGCTTCAGCAACAGGAGCGATTGAGATCAAAACTTACTTAGGTGGTGAACGTTTTTAATTTCTCGCACCCATCCTTTACTCTCTCACCTACACCTCACAAAAGCGAGGCCTACTCCTCTCCCATAAGANTTTTAATTTCTCGCACCCATCCTTTACTCTCTCACCTACACCTCACAAAAGCGAGGCCTACTCCTCTCCCATAAGGCCATAAGTTCCTACTCCTTCCCCCACACTTTGAGACACCAACACTCCCATCATATGTAACTGAAAAGAAAAGAAACACATGGGAATTAAGCTAATATTACTCTAAGAAAGCATTTGGGGAAAATATATTTGGCAAGTTATCATTTATGAAAGTTTAAAATGCTCGGTCCAACCACCACAGACGATCGCCTGACCTCAAGGCGTGGAGCTAAAGGACTTCCCTCCCAAAAACAAAAAAAAAAAAACCTAACTCACTATCTGCCTTCAAGTTACTACAATACAACCATCCTCTATCCTCCCATTTTCCAAAAACACCTTCATTACTAGCTTCATAATACACTAACGCTTGTGAAAAATGCAACACCAAGAAGGATAAATGTGATTGAAATGAACTGTATATCACAGATTAGGTACATGACAATATACAATTGATTAGGATTACAGAGCTGTAAATTATCTCAGTCCTTGAGAATTCAGTATGCCGTGAAGCCCATATATGTTGCAATCAGAGCCCTTAAATGGCATGGCATAGAATCAAATAGGACCTGGATATGTTTCTGGGGAATCTCCATCCACGATGTTTGTATGCGAGTCCACTAACAACAACGGTGGTTGCTGGAGGACCCGATATGTTCGATAGGCGACATGTCCGGTGAACGTGCAGGCAAGGGAAGCAGTGATACCCGTCATTCATTGAAGAAGGCTTGCACATTCCTCGCCATATATGGCCGCGCATTGTCCTGCTGAAATATGGCATGTGGAGTTTCCTGAAGGAGGGGCAGTACCTCGGGCTCTAAAGCCTCCCTGATGTAGCAGTATCTGTTGATATTGCCCCAAATACATAGGAGTCAAGATCGCATGTTGTATCCAATGGCGCCCCAAACCATCACACATGGAGTTTGTCCGCTATGCTGCTCCACAATGTAGGCTGCCAGATTGCTGTCACCACGGTAGTGTCTAACACGTATGCGGCCATCACTGTAGGACAATTTAAAGCGGGACTCGCCCGAAAACACTACATTTTTGCCACTCAGCATTATGACGGCACTGGAACACCGTGCATCCAGTATTAATATCAGCGCAGAAAATTGTACATCCTAATACGGGGATAGATCGACGAGGGAGCTGAGGCTTACCTTGTCGGTGACCCGTCCGACGTAAATCGTCGTGGACGTTGGTACCGACGCGGCTGCGCAGCTTGACAGGCGAGCGCAGACTGTCGGCGTGGAAGCTTGAGGCTGCCCCCACCCCTCATCCCGCCACCCTCCTTCCAACGTGTATGGATGGCGTATACCGTCCGACGCTACCTTCGACGTCATCAAGATTTGAATGTTACTGGACTCGAACCACAACGAAACCATCTGGAATGTTCCTCAACACCCTGGCCAGCATATTTCCCGACTATAAAAGGAGTTGTCTTTCGTCTTGAGAGAGCGAGAATGGATAGGGACCTCACGATGATAACATTATAACTTGGCAGAAGGCATACCCTGCAATTTTTTACGAGGGCATTTTATAGGGCATGTATGAGAAAACATTTTAAGATAAGTTTTTTTTAATATTCTGTAATTTGCCAAGGTTACAATATTTGGGCTTAGAATGTATTGCTATGGGAGCCCATTATTAAATGTAACTTTATGTAATATTCATAACAAACATTATAATTGTAACATATTTTAAAGCCTGTTTGGCTATATGCATTTTTATAATGCTTGTATTTTTTATATGGGCAGTTTATGAGAAAAAAGAGAAAACAAAATAAGTCNCGGTCACACATGAGGGGGCGGTGCCGGGCCTACGTGTGCACCATCTCTCTACAATCGTAATAAGTTATTGCTGGTACACTGTCCTACACGTCCTCCGGGTTTGGATTCATTCATGTCATTCTTTCTGGGTGTTGCAATTTTCACAAACAATAGTGTATACAAAACTACCATATACTAAATCCTTTCGCCATCCCCTCTTATCCGCCTCCCCTTCAATCACACTGAAGAGGAAAACTGGATAATCTTAATTTGTTTACAAACGCATTGTAGAAAATCAGCAGTTAAATCCATATAGAAAGTGGTAAGTTCGTTATGAAATAACGGACATACGTGGTCATTTTTTTGACACAAGGAGTAGAGGCATTAATTAAACAAGATGGGGTTGAATTCAACCTACCAAATTCGTGAGGTGNGTGGTCATTTTTTTGACACAAGGAGTAGAGGCATTAATTATACAAGATGGGGTTGAATTCAACCTACCAAATTCGTGAGGTGGTTCATTATGCAAAATAAAGTGGAAAATATATATGGGATACTTTCTATCTAAATCGAATGTTAATGGATATATATGCCCTTGAAACTCGACTTTCCGAAATGCATTTATGCGAAATGTTGGAAACGAAGTCACATTAAATCACATCTCTACGAACATTGTTTTGTAATATTGGGATCTTCATCCTAAGAGAAAAACTCCACAAAAACCTCCCACGTAATGAAAATGACAAGTGTAGCCACCATCTTATTGCATACAATTTTTTTTTTACCGTGAAGATTAATGAACCATTGATGCTGGCTTATTTATAAATATGAACTGGTTCTCTTGCTGCAACTCGCCAGGACTCGCATTTTTGTGCAAAACGCACACAGAACTTACGGTGGCAGCGATACAGTTCCAGGCGCGTAGACAATAACAATAGTTNCATTTTTGTGCAAAACGCACACAGAACTTACGGTGGCAGCGATACAGTTCCAGGCGCGTAGACAATAACAATAGTTCCTGCACACACCGACTGTCGCCAAAAACAAGCAGTTTAAGTACTGTTAGTTTAGTAGTGTATGGTACATGCTGTTTACAATAAGAGTTACAAATATTCTCCGCCGTCGTTTGTGCAATTGTTCAGTGGGCACAGCAGAGTACCACAGACGCAAGTAGGTAGTATTGCCTATGTGCTAGGCACTGTATCGTTGCAGCAGAAGTTTTGCGTCCGTTTTACACGAAAACGGTAACAAGAGGAACATTTTGGTTAATTACGACATATTGCTCAATAAAGCAACATTGAACGTTCATAAATCCTGTCGGTAAAAAAGTCGTATGCAATAAGAGAGTAATCACCCCATTATTACAATTACGGTGGGAGGTGTTAAAGACAATTTATTCTTTGGTTGAAGATCACGGTAACATAAAACAATGTTCGGAGAATCGTAATTTAATATCACTTCGTTTTCAACATTACGCAAAAATACCGTTAAAAACTGGATTTTCAATGACTTGTATCTCCCTTAAAATTCAGTTTAGATAGAAAAAATATTGTGTATTTACCACTTGATTTTGCATGAAGAATCACCTCGCGAAATTTGTTGGTCGAATTTCGCCCCATTCTGTATGTTGTCACTCACTTCAAACACCGTTTGTGCCATTTTCTTCTCTGCAAAAAAATACTCTTGGCTGGAGTAACATCTTCCTTCTTTCATTACACATAATCTATGCAAGTACAGAGATCAGCCCTGCAGATGACATCAGCCTTACTCGTCCTACAACTTGTCTTCCGAATGCAGAACGAGCACATCAACTATTGATGTGCGACGATGGAGGGACAAAGTTAATAGTAAAGGTAAAAGTTGGCATACATGAATAAATTATTGTCGCTTAAAATAGCACTCTTCGCAGTAGAGTAGCTAATTTTAAATACACAGTACATTTCAAATTCGAACAAATGCCNTGCCAGATTGCTGTCACCACGGTAGTGTCTAACACGTATGCGGCCATCACTGTAGGACAATTTAAAGCGGGACTCGCCCGAAAACACTACATTTTTGCCACTCAGCATTATGACGGCACTGGAACACCGTGCATCCCGTATTAATATCAGCGCAGAAAATTGTACATCCTAATACGGGGATAGATCGACGAGGGAGCTGAGGCTTACCTTGTCGGTGACCCGTCCGACGTAAATCGTCGTGGACGTTGGTACCGACGCGGCTGCGCAGCTTGACAGGCGAGCGCAGACTGTCGGCGTGGAAGCTTGAGGCTGCCCCCACCCCTCATCCCGCCACCCTCCTTCCAACGTGTATGGATGGCGTATACCGTCCGACGCTACCTTCGACGTCATCAAGATTTGAATGTTACTGGACTCGAACCACAACGAAACCATCTGGAATGTTCCTCAACACCCTGGCCAGCATATTTCCCGACTATAAAAGGAGTTGTCTTTCGTCTTGAGAGAGCGAGAATGGATAGGGACCTCACGATGATAACATTATAACTTGGCAGAAGGCATACCCTGCAATTTTTTACGAGGGCATTTTATAGGGCATGTATGGGAAAACATTTTAAGATAAGTTTTTTTTAATATTCTGTAATTTGCCAAGGTTACAATATTTGGGCTTAGTATGTATTGCTATGGGAGCCCATTATTAAATGTAACTTTATGTAATATTCATAACAAACATTATAATTGTAACATATNATGTATTGCTATGGGAGCCCATTATTAAATGTAACTTTATGTAATATTCATAACAAACATTATAATTGTAACATATTTTAAAGCCTGTTTGGCTATATGTATTTTTATAATGCTTGTATTTTTTATATGGGCAGTTTATGAGAAAAAAGAGAAAACAAAATAAGTCCGCAGATAAAAGACAAGAAGAATAACAGTTTGTTGAATCATTTCTCTCAATTTTGGGAGTTAATTATCTTGTATTCCAGTTCATATCAGGGGATGGTTGAATTACCGTAATTCATTGCGACTGCGTTATTTGTTTGTACTCTGCTACTTAAACTCTGCTGCTTGAAGGTATTTGGTAAGACTCATTTTGCTTAAATGAGTGGAATGGAAGGAAGGGAAGTTGAAGGTCACTGTCATGGAGTGGTGGGGTTTCCTGCGGGTGCTCCCACTGTGACAATGCCAGCGACGGCGTTCACGTGTCCATTGCAGTCTGAGGCGTTTGTGGTTTTCGGACAATGCAAGCCGACGCAATGGCATGCGTGCCGCCAGTCCAACCCGCAGCAGACGTCATTGAACCGTCAATGCAGACAAGTCCACACACGTTGCAGTGGTCACATTGTGTGGTCCAGTACCCGCTCGTCGCTGCGTACAACCCTCT
The DNA here is from genome assembly GCA_002778355.1 of Clitarchus hookeri. Lineage (NCBI taxonomy): Eukaryota > Metazoa > Arthropoda > Insecta > Phasmatodea > Phasmatidae > Clitarchus > Clitarchus hookeri. The sequence goes on from NQII01004498.1 coordinate 191,116, forward strand.
TCTATCCACTGGTTCCACACACGCATCATTGTCGTATCAGCATGCCATGTACGAGCCGAAATGTCACGGTATGACAAACCCGTTTCCCCGAGACCGATCATTCTGCCCCGTTCGAACTTACTCACATGCTGATATGGTGCTTTTCGACGTCGATGAGGCATACTGGCACTTACTTTCACTTCGTTTGACGGCTCTTCACTAACTGAGCTTGGCGTAACACTGACATTTCCGGTCACACATGAGGGGGCGGTGCCGGGCCTACGTGTGCACCATCTCTCTACAATCGTAATAAGTTATTGCTGGTANCGGTCACACATGAGGGGGCGGTGCCGGGCCTACGTGTGCACCATCTCTCTACAATCGTAATAAGTTATTGCTGGTGCACTGTCCTACACGTCCTCCTGGTTTGGATTCATTCATGTCATTCTTTCTGGGTGTTGCAATTTTCACAAACAATAGTGTATACAAAACTACCATATACTAAATCCTTTCGCCATCCCCTCTTATCCGCCTCCCCTTCAATCACACTGAAGAGGAAAACTGGATAATCTTAATTTGTTGANTCCTTTCGCCATCCCCTCTTATCCGCCTCCCCTTCAATCACACTGAAGAGGAAAACTGGATAATCTTAATTTGTTGACAAACGCATTGTAGAAAATCAGCAGTTAAATCCATATAGAAAGTGGTAAGTTCGTTATGAAATAACGGACATACATGGTCATTTTTTTGACACAAGGAGTAGAGGCATTAATTAAACAAGATGGGGTTGAATTCAACCTACCAAATTCGTGAGGTGGTTCATTATGCAAAATAAAGTGGAAAATATACATGGGATACTTTCTATCTAAATCGAATGTTAATGGATATATATGCCCTTGAAACTCGACTTTCCGAAATGCATTTATGCGAAAAGTTGGAAACGAAGTCACATTAAATCACATCTCTACGAACATTGTTTTATAATATTGGGATCTTCATCCTAAGAGAAAAACTCCACAAAAACCTCCCACGTAATGATAATGACAAGTGTAGCCACCATCTTATTGCATACAATTTTTTTTTACCGTGAAGATTAATGAACCATTGATGCTGGCTTATTTATCAATATGAACTGGTTCTCTTGCTGCAACTCGCCAGGACTCACATTTTTGTGCAAAACGCACACAGAACTTACGGTGGCAGCGATACAGTTCCAGGCGCGTAGACAATAACAATAGTTCCTGCACACACCGACTGTCGCCAAAAACAAGCAGTTTAAGTACTGTTAGTTTAGTAGTGTATGGTACATGCTGTTTACAATAAGAGTTACAAATATTCTCCGCCGTCGTTTGTGCAATTGTTCAGTGGGCACAGCAGAGTACCACAGACGCAAGTAGGTAGTATTGCCTATGTGCTAGGCACTGTATCGTTGCAGCAGAAGTTTTGCGTCCGTTTTACACGAAAACGGTAACAAGAGGAACATTTTGGTTAATTACGACATATTGCTCAATAAAGCAACATTGAACGTTCATAAATCCTGTCGGTAAAAAAGTCGTATGCAATAAGAGAGTAATCACCCCATTATTACAATTACGGTGGGAGGTGTTAAAGACAATTTATTCTTTGGTTGAAGATCACGGTAACATAAAACAATGTTCGGAGAATCGTAATTTAATATCACTTCGTTTTCAACATTACGCAAAAATACCGTTAAAAACTGGATTTTCAATTACTTGTATCTCCCTTAAAATTCAGTTTAGATAGAAAAAATATTGTGTATTTACCACTTGATTTTGCATGAAGAATCACCTCGCGAAATTTGTTGGTCGAATTTCGCCCCATTCTGTATGTTATCACTCACTTCAAACACCGTTTGTGCCATTTTCTTCTCTGCAAAAAAATACTCTTGGCTGGAGTAACATCTTCCTTCTTTCATTACACATAATCTATGCAAGTACAGAGATCAGCCCTGCAGATGACATCAGCCTTACTCGTCCTACAACTTGTCTTCCGAATGCAGAACGAGCACATCAGCTATTGATGTGCGACGATGGAGGGACAAAGTTAATAGTAAAGGTAAAAGTTGGCATACATGAATAAATTATTGTCGCTTAAAATAGCACTCTTCGCAGTAGAGTAGCTAATTTTAAATACACAGTACATTTCAAATTCGAACAAATGCGTAGTGAAACTGCAGATGAATTACTCAAATTTAAAGTGGAAAATATTTTCTTAACATGGACTGACTGATGGCAAGACGCCACTTTAAATTTGAATAGCATGCTAACAAGAAGAAACGTGATTTCATTTCTTATTGGAAGATAAATGTGTACATGTCCCTAGCTTCGCACGTAGTTACCAGCATGAAATCCTGTCTCCATGGCAGCATTGACTAGTTTCTCAGTCTTACAATTATGTTAAAAAATTCATTTTGGATACTACGTAAAACATTTGATGTATTATTTTTGGACTCGGACTAAAAGGATATGGGAAATTTTATGATAATTGTCTGTGTCCGNGTAAAACATTTGATGTATTATTTTTGGACTCGGACTAAAAGGATATGGGAAATTTTATGATAATTGTCTGTGTCCGAGTATTTATTTATTACATGTTTTATTGTTTATTTTTCTTTTTAAAAAAATGTAGGTTTCACACAGTAATGGGGATTTTTTTTGCGAGTGGGAAGGGGCGTAAATGGTGATACAGGCCAAATGTTACATCCCTCCCAATGTCGCGCGCTAAGTTTGTTACATACGGAGTGACATTTTTGCGGAGTAGTGAGTTTTGGAGGTCTCAGATTAGTATGTTTCCAAACAATGACACTTGTGCGGAGGCTATATATTGGGAGAAGTGATTTTGGAAGGAGCAGAAACTTAGTCCATACGACGTTCCCTAGAAACGTCATAATATCGAATGTGTCTCTTAAAATCAGAAGTAGATGAATCATAACCTGGCAGCTGTAGTTCATACATGCTGGCAATTAGATCACGCATCGCAATGTTACTAATATAATCATCTCAGCCTAAGTGTCACAGTCTGATATATTTGATCCGGATTTATTACTAAAGCGCATGGTAAGGGGTGGATCTGCGCGATTATCGTCTCTCACAAGTGTTACTTCATACAAGGGCTNTTATTACTAAAGCGCATGGTAAGGGGTGGATCTGCGCGATTATCGTCTCTCACAAGTGTTACTTCATACAAGGGCTTCTACATACAAGTGACACTCGGCGCATTTGCCAGACCATGCGAGAACCACTCCACGCAAGTTTCACTCCATGCACATGTCACTTTACGCAAGTGTCATTCCATGAAATATCGTTTCTCACAAGTGTCACTCCGTATGTCGCTTCTCAGAAGTGTTACTCCGCGTGTCATTTCTCACAAGTGTCACTCCGCATGTCGCTTCTCAGAAGTGTTACTCCGCGTGTCACTCCATGAAAGTGTCAAACGTCAAAAGTATCGCTCCATGCAATTGTCGCTCCTTGCAAATGCCCCTCATTGCAAATGTTACTCCATTTAGCTGTAGCTCCCAGCAAGTGTTACTCCATGTAATTGTCACGGTATGCAATTGTAACTCCATGCAGTTGTCAGTTTATACAAGTGTCTCTCCATGAACANTTATTACTAAAGCGCATGGTAAGGGGTGGATCTGCGCGATTATCGTCTCTCACAAGTGTTACTTCATACAAGGGCCTCTACATACAAGTGACACTCGGCGCATTTGCCAGACCATGCGAGAACCACTCCACGCAAGTTTCACTCCATGCACATGTCACTTTACGCAAGTGTCATTCCATGAAATATCGCTTCTCGCAAATGTCACTTCGCATGTCGCTTCTCAAAAGTGTCACTCCGTGTGTCGCTTATAACAAGTGTCACTCCGTGTGTCGCTTCTCACAAGTGTCACTCCGTATGTCGCTTCTCAGAAGTGTTACTCCGCGTGTCACTCCATGAAAGTGTCAAACGTCAAAAGTATCACTCCATGCAATTGTCGCTCCTTGCAAATGCCCCTCATTGCAAATGTTACTCTATTTAGCTGTAGCTCCCAGCAAGTGTCACTCCATGTAATTGTCACGGTATGCAATTGTAACTCCATGCAGTTGTCAGTTTATACAAGTGTCTCTCCATGAACATATCCTTCTGTAAAGTGTCACACATCGCAAACGGCACTCCAGACATGTCACATCATGTGAAAGAGACACGCTGCGCAAGTGTCACTCTGTGCAAGTATCGCTCTGCGCAAGTGTCACCACGCCCAGTGTGACTGCACGAGTGTCGCTCTGCGCAAGTGTCACTCTGCGCAAGTGTGACTGCACGAGTGTCGGGAACCAGGAGCTGGGAGTGACGTACCTGTACGCGCGCCTCGCTCAGGCCCAGCCTCTGGCTGAGCTCCTCGCGCATGAAGGCGTCCGGGTAGTGGGTCTCGTCGAACAGCCTCTCGAGCTCGTTGAGCTGCTCCAGGGTGAAGTTGGTGCGACTGCGGCGCTGCTTGTTCTGCTGCTTGCCACCCGCCGACTGGCCGTGCTGTTGGTGCGCCTGCTGCAGGTCTTTCCTCAGCGCCTGCTGCTGCTGCTCCAGCACTGCCGACACTACACCAACACAAATATCTCGAAACCGCGCCCCCTTCCATACTCCGGCCACTAATGACAAGCCACTTACATGCTGATATTCTTGAAATAAATTAAAACAAATGTAAGATATATGTGGTCCAACAACAGGAAGCTGTAGGCCAAATTAAAAATATAAGGAAAATTAGTAAAAGCAAAGGACACTTATGCCCCAGCATTTCCCAAAAAGGTTACAGTTATAGGGGTGGAAAGTCACACATTCGTAGTTCAAACTATGGCTGGCCATGTAAATGAAATACAAATACCTCGTCACTGTTCTCCTTTCAACTTAAGAGGGCGTGGTGCATACATTATCTCCGAATACGTAAATTGAAGTCCGGAGATCTTTGGAAGCCCACATAGGATAACGTAGAAAGGTCGATCCTGGATAACTGTTTTTGCTACCATTGAGAAAAATTATTTTGCAAAATTGGTGCATTTATTTTTCGTAATATCTTCCACCGCTATAAATTAAAAATTTGCGGCATCAGAAACAGCTCAGCAGAAAAATATCGCTGTGGTAAAATATTAGCACACAAAAATAGTAAAAACAATGATCTAGGATTGCACTTTTTTGGTATCACTGTATTGTCTTCCATACAATTGTAATGTATTATTAACCAAAACAGGCTGTTCCCAAATATGTGGGAAGTAATCGGGTAGTGGATAGTACATCCCAAAACAACACAAAATGTCCCAATGAACGAAACATGTGTCCTAAAGTAGATAGCTGCCAAATTACAGACCATCCGACATTGTACCACACATATTGGTAATAGTCGATATTTTACGAGGTGTGCCTGTTAATGTCATCAGCTTGAATGGTGTGTGTTATTACCTGGCCCATTGCACTGTTGACAACCAACTCATGCTGAATGCCATGCGCTTAGAACCTCGAATTTTAATCCAATGAACTATTACATGCGGGGGCATATCAAAGCCATTTTGATGCAACTCCAATGGAACCCGATTCTCTGTGGTGGGAGATGAGTGGTCTCTTCGAGAGGGGAAAGGATTCCTGAGCCCAGGTACATAAGAACCCTGAGTTTAATCTAAATTGGTAAAATAGGTATTAAGTAATCAGTAAGGATTTTCTGTGCCAAGTTTGTACAACGTTAGCGTGCAGCATGAACATAGGGGCGTTTCACTACTACGAGTTCCGGAAATGCTGTGTTGAACAAGACATGCATATTCAATTAAGGAGAAACTGCGATCTTCAGTACAGTACGAACTTATTGAATTACAGCATCGCACGTAGGCAACTGTAATGTAGTTGACACTGCACAAAAAAAAATGCACAAGTATGATTTTTAACATAGTTCCCATTGTTTTATTTTTCAGAATGGAACTTATGTATAAAAATGCCAATTCGTTTGAAATCTTCTCATGCTGATATGTTTTACTATGAAAATTGTTTTCAAAAATTCAAAAACAAATAAAATATTAAAATTTATTTACTTTAATGAAAATAATTGATTTTTCCAAATATATATATATATATATATAAGTTAAAAAGACTCTAATTAAAAAAAATTTAACACTGTGTAAGAAATAGTTTGGCAGCCGTAGGTAGTTCTTGGCGCATCATTATTGTGAATCGAAAGCGAGCAAAGAAGAATAAAATATACATAAATTACAGTCAAGTGCAAGCTTCATTGTTAAAAAGTAATAAATTTAACAAGTTTATTAAATAAAACCGAGTAGCTTATTACAAACAAAATTCAAATAAAATCAAACGTACCATTTTATTTGAATAAAATGGACAGATAAGTTCCATGCTGGAAAATCAATTTAAGATAAATATAATAACCAGTGCCCGAAAATGGACCTTATAGTATCAATATTGTTGAAAATAAATTCAACTCTGAGAGACCTAACGGGACATGGCTGACAAATGGACAAATACCTATCAGACTGCTCAGACTCCAGGGAACTCATTTTAATTTATTTGAAATTACACATAAAGACAGTGGACATAAAGATNTATCAGACTGCTCAGACTCCAGGGAACTCATTTTAATTTATTTGAAATTACACATAAAGACAGTGGACATAAAGATATTTACATGACGAAACAAGCGTATAAAATTGTACAATATGTATTTAATTATGACCTTGGCCAAAGTGGGCCATTTATATTTGAAAATTGTACTTAGTATATTATTTTGGTTAAATGTAGTCTAACCTATTGTTGTTGTGATATAGAGGGAAATTTTGCACCATTATATACAGAGCTATACGAAAAACACCAGAAAGTAAGATATATATCAAAGTTACGAAAGTAGGCAATACTTATTTGGAAAACTTCAAGTAGAACTAATTGACTGTTGTGCTTATGTGAATTATAGTGTACTTAGATTTAATTATTATACTGATGTAAATGTTTATGCAATATATTTAAGAGAATAAAGACCGTCAATTGNATCAGACTGCTCAGACTCCAGGGAACTCATTTTAATTTATTTGAAATTACACATAAAGACAGTGGACATAAAGATTTTACATGACGAAACAAGCGTATAAAATTGTACAATATGTATTTAATTATGACCTTGGCCAAAGTGGGCCATTTATATTTGAAAATTGTACTTAGTATATTATTTTGGTTAAATGTAGTCTAACCTATTATTGTTGTGATATAGAGGGAAATTTTGCACCATTATATACAGAGCTATACGAAAAACACCAGAAAGTAAGATATATATCAAAGTTACGAAAGTAGGCAATACTTATTTGGAAAACTTCAAGTAGAACTAATTGACTGTTGTGCTTATGTGAATTACAGTGTACTTAGATTTAATTATTATACTGATGTAAATGTTTATGCAATATATTTAAGAGAATAAAGACCGTCAATTGATTGAATTGTAGAAAGTTTGAATGACAAACTTTGCACAAAAAACGGACGCAATGTACCTAAGCCAATTGTAGTAATCCATACTCAATTATTACCTCTAAATGGTCGAATGTTAGCAAAAGTTTGTCCAACTGACTGAAATTTTTACGAAGTGTGTTAGAATCTAACAAAATTTTCATCCCATCTCATCCCAAAAGTATACTGCGATTACAACAATTTTAATAAGACCATGGTTCTTGCTCGTTGGTAAGTGTTGAATTCCAAATTTAAAAGACCAGGCAAAAACCGTTTTGGGTTTCTTCTGTAATACCTGAGATTTATTTTTCGTTCTTTGGTCGTAGATAGGTGGGGCTTACAGTCTCGTCGACAGCGAGGTCATGTGAGAAGAAGCAAGTTTCTCAGGGAAGCAGGAACTAGGAAGGGATCAGCCATGGCCCAGCATTCGCCTGGAGAGACTTCGGAAAAACATGGACAACTGAAGTCAGAATGCAAGTCCACAGTGTTACCGCTACACCATTTCATTCGGTTTTGTCGCAGACGTATTTTAACAAGATGTTAATCCATGCCCCTTTGAGACATACAATGGGCTTCATGTATCATAATTTGAATAACAAGGTAGTAGACTATCTATATAGCACTGGCCCACTTTCGGAATAAATATCTAAAAAGGTAATTATTCAAACCTAAAATATTCTGGTATAGTCCATTCTCGGTTACTTCCAACTTTTCTGAAACCCTACTTAAGTTATACTTCCAGAATATTCCTCCGACTCATGCTAACAAAGCTTTACTAAGTCTAGAAAATTCCAACAAAAGGACAGCGCACCGCATTCGTGTGCAACCAGTGTAATACTATTTCGCATAAGAACTACAGTACATGTTGCTAGGCATTACCAACACACCTATTTACTCTCTGATTTTTTAATATTAATTATAAAAGATTAATTAATACTTAATTTATAAATATAAGTTCGGTCAGTTTAAAATAGAATCATACTTTATGATATTTTGACAATGTAAATCCCGACTTTTTCTTTTTCGCTAGGCATCCTGTTATATTATCTTGGTTACATTTTGTGGCCCTCGCACTACTTTGAGTTTGACACCCCTGATCTACAGTTCGTCAGCGAAGGCCTGCCTCTGCGAGGATCTATTGTCCTGTGGGGAGAAACGTCACGTGGGCCGTTGTTCTCCTGCGGACAGGGGCGGCCGGTAGAGCCGCTCAGCTACATCCAATTCGCTACACAACCGCTCTAATGAGATTTCCCCACCCCTCGGCGCTTTTCCCGCCAATGCAACGAGATTTAACATCCCCCCTCCCCTACTCCACCATCGCGCGCAGTCCTTTTACATTCTCGCCCCCTCTCGCTTCGTGTTTGTTCTTTCATTTCAATCCATTTTAAACGCGAGCGCCCGCGCGCACACACACAAATATTCTCCTCGCTTGGAAATGAACTGTGCACACAGAGAAGAGGGAATATTGCAGCTCATCAAAATGATTCGCTGGATGAATGGCGTTTTACTTTCGAGACGCCGTGCGTTGTGGAAACGGGATTCGTGCATCTTACGTGCACTTTTGTTGCGTGACATCTCCCTCGAGACGGGATGCGAGCGGGATGTTGCGAAGAATTCTTTTTTTTTTTGCCACAACTCCTTGTCTTTTTTTTATAAGTACTCCAGGAGGCAACTCCAAGTCCTCACTAACTAGAAAAAAAAAATGTATTGTTGTCAACTTCTCAACTTAATTTTAAACACTTTTGCACACTGTGGAGAGATTATCACCACATTTTCAAGATAGTCAGTTTACAATGAATGGCCACATTTTAATTGTGATATTTTTATTTCATATCGTGTAATACTTTACGCAAATCTTCTGGCAATTTTTTGAAGTAAGCAAAAGAATTGAAAACTATTTTTTGGCATAAGACAAGGAAACAATTGTGTTTGCGTAAGTACTGACTGAACTCACTATAGTCATTATTCTGGGCATATAGCATGTCAAGAAACCATTGATTTTTCAACATGACTTAGTAATTAGACATAGTAAGGACGCTTATTTTCATGCGGTGTATAAATAACACTTTAACCTAAACAGAAGCACAGCTTCTATCAGANACATAGTAAGGACGCTTATTTTCATGCGGTGTATAAATAACACTTTAACCTAAACAGAAGCACAGCTTCTATCAGAGACATGGGTATATTATTTTTAAATTCCGGCAAAACACGGGGGTGTTTTTTTATATTACTTAATTGTTTCGTCATTATAGACACTAAACACTGAAAGAAAAACTGAATATTACAATAATTCCGTCCTGTGCTTTTAAGCTCAATGCCGCCGCAGGGAAAAACAAACATACACGCCCCAAGGTATGGTTACGCTAAATGTCCATATGCATATCAACAGTAAATATCACGATAATCTGTACTAGGGGCTGTTTTCTCGTTTTGAAAGTTAGAAGATATAAAAATTTGAGGTAAATTTTGAGCTCTGTATTCNCTGTACTAGGGGCTGTTTTCTCGTTTTGAAAGTTAGAAGATATAAAAATTTGAGGTAAATTTTGAGCTCTGTATTCGAAATAAAGAGGGGTTTTTTTGGCAACGTGTACCGAAATTTTTTGTGCTTTTTGAATATAAATGTGTCTTCAAATGTTAGCCACTTTACACATTTTTCTTACCTGACTTCTTAAACGCAGTTTACCTAGGACAAAATAAACAAAAGAGAAATTTCCAGACAAAAGCTTACAGTGGCTTATCTTTTCTTATCTACTCGTATATGCAAAGAGATAACTTCTAAATTTTCCCTGGATATTCCAGGAACATATTATTCAAGGATAGGTGTGATCTGATATTTGATAACGTCACTAGTATCAACAACAAATTTGACTTAACTAATCCCACCGTATAAATACAGTATACTCTTTAGTTTACTTGCATTGCGGTTATCGTGCGTGACTCGCAGTAGGAAGGACAGCTATTGGTCCACTCCCAGAATGATTTTCCACACTAGTCAGGCGTTGCTTACCGTACAGAATAAGGAAACTAAGCAGTGCCACCAACATCGGAAAACTAGAATGTTACTAAGTACAAAAGGAAACTACAGCTGATTCGTGCATCTTGGTGCACCTTGGTGTGGTTTGGGACGAATTTTGGCGCTGCATGGGAAAATCGAAGCACAGAAATATATCAGCATTCAGGGCAGTCGTCGCCATCCTATGCTGCCAAAAACGTTGTCTTGTGAAAGGCCTACGTTCGAAGGCGAAAACGCTCTCATTCGCACTGCTCGGTTTGTACAAGTAAGGATGAAGTGTACATTATCACGTGTCCTCCTCAGTCCCTTTATCTCAACATAATTGAATCTCTGTGGGGTATTTTGAAGGCATAAGTACCCGCTAGGTTTTCACTTCCAGCCGCACTTTCTCAACCAAAGATTATTCTTGCATGATGAATTGATGTGAATGCTTATGAACATAATGCATGACCTGTATTTGTCAATCCCACGTCGGATACAAGCTGAATTTCAGGCAAAGGATGATCCAATCCCCTACTATTAACAATCTTTACTTTTTTACGAGTGCTTATATTAATTCGTACNTTTCAGGCAAAGGATGATCCAATCCCCTACTATTAACAATCTTTACTTTTTTACGAGTGCTTATATTAATTCGTACGCCATATCTAAGTTAAAACTAAAATTTCATAATTATATACGATACAAATTGTATTTTTAAATAAGGAGGTGAATACGAGTAGCCACGCAATTAATAATTTTTTTCAGTATCATTTGGTTGCAATAACATACGATATCTCCAGCTTTTCTCTTCGCATAATCATTCTCGTACAGCAACTTCAGAAGAAACGATGGCCCTTGTGTACCAGGAAGTTAAACGTAATATAAGTTATAAAATTATTGATGGCACAATAAATCAGTGAAATACATGTTCGATGACACTAGTGTATGGAAATATATGCACTGTGGCCACACAGAAAAAATAATTTTTAGTGAAGAATATTATGGCCGCAAAAGCGTTTTGTACTTTTAGAAATTCTTAAAAACCCCAGCAAATGCAGTCAATTTCTTTATTCTGCTACACATGCGTATAATAAAGACCAACAGAAAATTATTACCCACTGTGTTAAGGTATTTTTACCACGAAATTATAACTCAGAATAGACTTCAAAATTTTGTGGAACAGAACAAATAAACTGCAGTAATCATTCTCATTTGGTTTTCTTGCTTTGCTGAGAATACAAGGTGTGAGGTATAACGTCTTTTGCAAGAAGATTAGAAATTTCAATATTTAAACATTTAATGTTATCATTACAGGGTGAATGTAGCTACCAAAT
>NQII01004499.1:0-195409 GCA_002778355.1 Clitarchus hookeri
GTTACCGAGCGTTACACTTTTTCATAAGTGACTCCCAGCCCAACCTAATTTAAGACGTTGTCACGTCAAAAACATAAATTTTGTAAAATTAATTTCTTTCTTAAAACGTAGCGTGACGTAATTCACTTACAAAAGAGAACTAACCAACATGAGCTTATCCAGGCTATTCACTTTTGTAATTTTGTGTGTTCAGTCACAAATAACTTTCCCTGTATTACAACCAGGCACCAACAGCGAGTAACATTCAGTTCAATCGTAAGGAATTCTATTAGCACCTGCTGTTATAAAAAAAAATAATGAGATTGTAAAATTTATGTTGCATCTCACACTGCTAAATTTCTTTCTAACTTAACCATCGAATTAAACACGGAATTTCAAAAGCATTAATATAAGATAATATTTAAGTATATAATAGCTTATGTTATGTGAGTTTGGAAGCTATCCGTATTCACACCGTCCCACAGCTTTACCTAACCCACATTATAAAACCGGTTTTCTGAATCCACAAATATGTTAAGTGTTGGGAATTTCAATTCTGCTCTTTTTCGACAATTTGCCGCAACATGAAAGTTGCATCGCTGTTTATCGTCCTTTACAAAATAACTATGCGTGATTCCCCTAGCGTGTGTTCCGTTACAGCTGTTATTGTGTTTTTGTGATTTGTGCCTCAGTTAATAAGTAATGTGTAATCTTAACGTACTTTAGATATTGCACATTGGTTGGTTCTCGTCTATGGGGGATTGATATCACCTTTCCTTTTCTACACTTTTACGGTATATTCTCGTTTTTAAAAAACTTCATAATAAATTGTAGATGTCGCAGCTATGAAACTGGTTCTCTTTATGTCAATAGTGCAGCATTTTAGCCATATATACCTGAGAACTTCTGATATCTTTGTGCTTTAAATGTCGCACGAAAAAATTTGCAATCGTAAAATCAAATCGCAAGGTCTCAACGTATGTACAATTATTTTCAAATGTTATTGGAGCTTAACGGTTTTTAATTTTTATGTTAATATTCCTTGATTAGCATTACACATTTTAAACATTTATCGAATATTATTGATTAACGTTTAGTAATCTATTAAAGAACGTTTGCCTGCCCTTGACAACGTGGTTTATACAGAAGATAGATATATCTCATGATTCTTGGTGTTCCTTCATATCTAACGTCTATAAATATTGACCATCTCTCTTTCATTCTTCCAAGTACTCTTCAGTCAGATTTCAAGACGTTTTAAAAATTTTTTTACTTACTACTTTATCTTTTTATTGTGACCACCATTCAAATATCTGGTTTTGCCTCTGTTTCTTGTTTTCTTAATTTTTTTCCTTCTACTTTTGATATGCATGTTTTTAGCATGTTCTTTGTCTCATATATTTCTACTTTTGTTATACAGTGATCCACTTCGATTTTAATTTGATCTAGATACATGTATACTTCGATTTATCGTCTTATAGAATCTGTGGTCATTATAATTATATTTGCTTCCTTTATGTTTGTCTTCCTGGTGGACTTTTTTTTTACATCTATGTCAATATGATAAAATACCGAGAAGTGATTCAAGCCAAATAAAGCCTATAAATTCTCAAATTTTGTCATTTCTCCAGGTAAAGCGCTAGGTTTTTATTTAGTCCAATACAAACATTTTACGAATACCTATTAATGGCCAAGTATCTTATGTTTATACAGTTTTAGTATAAGAGAATACCCCAACTTTGAAGGACTATAATATCAATACCAAACAACCTAAAAACCTCGATTGACCAATCAAATGAACAGTGGAACCGTGAAGATTATTTACTATACATTTATAAATGTTCAATGTGACCACCATGAGTGGCCCAAACGACATCTACGTGATAATCAAACTCGTTTCGCACTCTTTCAGATTTAATACATAATAATGACATCTTATATATATATAAATAGGATTTTTAAATCAACTGCTTTTCTATAAGTCAACATGAACGCTATATAACCACAAAGCAATAAATAAGCCGATGCATAAAGTCAAAAACTAGGTTATAAATTGTCCCCACTTCTGTATACCTCCACTTTAAATAATATTCCCTGCTTCCTGTTATAAAATGTTGGTGAAATTTCAGTTCTCCTTTAGATATACCCAGTATAATAACCCTTCATTTTGAAATTATATTTATTTGCTGAACAGAAATTAAAGAATCAAACATGTGCGAAAACATTATTTATGAAATTGCGAATTTAATAAACATTCAGATTTATCAACGTTTTATATGAATTTGTCCATGTATTGAAGAAGAAAAAGCTTTTGAGTTCTCTTAAGTATTATTTTGGCAAGTTTCANTTTTATATGAATTTGTCCATGTATTGAAGAAGAAAAAGCTTTTGAGTTCTCTTAAGTATTATTTTGGCAAGTTTCAATATTGATGAGTAATTTATAAAAATAAAATGACAATATTCTAAATTTTGTAGGTTTTTCTGGCGCTCGAAAAAGGACATATGTGTAAAAGGGTTTCTGAAATGCTGTAATCTACGTAATTACNTTGTAGGTTTTTCTGGCGCTCGAAAAAGGACATATGTGTAAAAGGGTTTCTGAAATGCTGTAATCTACGTAATTACCTACACTTTCATAGAAACACTTAATCGTTTATTATAAACCAACAAGATTGTTACCATTTCTAGTAACTAAGAATGTCAAAAAATATTGAATGGGGAAAGGAAAGCGAGCTGCGTAATATAAGTAAAATAATATTTACTATTGATTGTAATGTTATGAACGCAGGGAGAATTCTTTCAATACTTCTCTTCATATGTGACATAGTCTGAGATGCATTAATTAACTGCAATACGTTACATCTATTGAAGGAATCAGGTTTATATTTTAGTAGTAGTTAAATGTTCTTTCGGTGCCAGGGTTGATGATTCAGGAGCTAGGAGCCCCCAGCCAACTCGGTTGTCAAGGAGGTGGAGGGCCTGGGATGACCATGTTATCGAATCAATTGCCTGTTTCACCCCAAAATCACTTCCGAAATTAATTATTTTAGTATAAAATCACCTTTTCATAAATGAATGTCCAAAAAAATGGAAAAAAATTATCAAACCTGGATTTGAAGCTTCTCAAAGGAAGAGGAGAAAAATCCTCAGGCGAGCAAGAGGATTGGAGTATCGTAGCGGAATGAGTCACTTAATCCTCAGAGAAGGAGAGGAGGAATCGATACTCCGAGCAAAGTCTAGCAAAACGGGAAGTATCAGCGGACCTCGCCCTCTCCCCCAACCTTCATCAGCTTCGTTGGAGACAAAACTGTTGATGGAGTTTTGCCACCATCTTCATCCCTGAAGAAGATGAGGCCTCAATTATTTTGTGGTATAAAAATTCATTTCTATGTATATAAATGAATATAAAAATACAAAATTATATGTTAAATTGTTTTGTAGTGATCTTCATGTTTTCTTCTGGAGCGAACGATTATGTGGTTTTTCTCGGAGTATTCCCACATTAGTTACAGTTTAAATGTTTGACATGATGCCTTCTGTGAGCAGAAACCGGGATCGCGACTGTATAAAGAATGGATTTTATATACAAAAATGACAGTTGTCATTCTGAAACCACCTATTTGGAAGGGATCTCTCATCATACAACGAAGTGAATTTTGAATGTGAAGACCTGCCTTTAAACTCAACGAACATGGAGAAGCGACCTATATCAACGTCGCATGATAGTACAACACAAACTAGATCATTGCTCTGCGAGCCGAAACCTAGTGCTAATGATAATTTCCTGAAGCGATGTACATTCAGGGGTCTTCTTAAATAATATTTTTAATCGAATTTATAAATTAGATAGAATGATATTTGCTTGTTCCTGTCAAGTATGAAACCTAATATGATAAACCAACTTAGCGATGAGGTGGGAAAATATGGGGGTGTAAAATATAATACGTGTTCAGACTGTAGCTAAACGAAAACCATAGCCCCCATGATGACGAATAGTGTAGAGAGCCTTCAATACCTCGAATGTCATTTGCAGATCATGATGGGTTATATGCGGAGTAGTAGGGGTCATTTGCTAAGTATGAGTTCAAGGTGAGCAAAGAATTGGTCTGGAAGAAACTATTGAAGATGTTACTGAATTATAACGTTATCAAAGAACTAGATAAAACATATAGTTCAATGGATGTATAAAAATGCTTAAACATCACTGATTAAATGTTAGTAAGTTATATATACAGCAGGTGAAAGGCAAAGTATATACACACGTTACTACTGGAAAAATAACTTTAGTTTCTTATGAACATGATGCAAAACAGTGATTGTACGAGGTCTACTATAGAGCTTACCTCTATGGATGTACCCTGTCCCACTGCTAGAATATTATATGGAAATGTGTTGCTACTGTGGAAATATCTTCGGCACCCGCCTGTACGAAGGGTCCTCTTCACGCGATGAAGCTTTAAGACATTGGTACCATGCAGTTTATGCAAGGCGATACATTGAACGAACACATAGAGATCTACTAGGTTCCATCTACTGGGAGCCACCAAGTGATGTTGCCAATACCTTATTCTGCATCGGGGGGTAGTGAATTGTCAGGCGTTTATGATGAGGCAGTTAATGCTAAAGACGAAATGTGTGCAGTAGTGTCGATTTGTTTGGAATGTAGGCTTGCATGACTTTCACGTAAAGTCCACGAACTTCAAAATAAACGGTCATCGGCTCTCAATACTGATGATGACCATGCGATTCCTACAAACAAAAGTAAACTTGACATTGACAATAAAACAGTATGTGAAGACGATCATGAAGACAGGATTGATGAAAATGACTATGATGACAGTGTTGATGAAGTATCTGATGAGAAAGATGATGATTCTCTCGATGTTCCCACACATTTCACCAAAGGCTTTCCTTCGACAAGTGGTGTGAAGAAAGCAGAAGGTATCAAGAACACTCGTTCATTTGCTATACCGAACGAAATGGAGAAGGCAGAAGATGCTGAGAATACATACTACATGTTTAGCGAATAACCGAATGAACTTGTTGAGAGACACATACATTTGATCGTTTTGCAACAAAATAGAGATTTATCACACATTAACGCGATATCTTCATTCATTTGTGAACGGAAGGATCGGTGTTATATAAGATGAGACAGTTGACTACTATCCATGATCT
Source organism: Clitarchus hookeri (assembly GCA_002778355.1). NCBI lineage: Eukaryota > Metazoa > Arthropoda > Insecta > Phasmatodea > Phasmatidae > Clitarchus > Clitarchus hookeri. Next base: position 5,155 of record NQII01004499.1, read on the forward strand.
GCAAACATCTGAGAAATGTAAAGATCGAATGTATGATATTATAGAAAATATAGTATATATATATATAATAAGTAAATAAATTGAATGTACATATACATAATAACGTGAGTTAAATATATTATTAAATCTGTTATTCTTCTCTAAAAGACTTATTAATTCAGTAGTGTGCACAATCGATTGCGAGAGTACATTTAAGATGAAATATATGCGAGCGTGTTCATGAGACGTGCCATGTAGGATGTGCAGTATTATGCTTTACTCGGCACCATTAAAATTGGCTGAGTTCTACAAAGTAAACAATTAAAGTGGGGGATAATTTTGAGGAATATTTTGCAACTGGTTGGTTGTCCTGGACATTCATATTAGGTGACTTCTTCGAGATTGGTTGTCGTAGACTGTTGGTACAGGTGGGTGGTATGGTGGGTTTGTCTTTTACACTGTTCCNTTAATTCAGTAGTGTGCACAATCGATTGCGAGAGTACATTTAAGATGAAATATATGCGAGCGTGTTCATGAGACGGGCCATGTAGGATGTGCAGTATTATGCTTTACTCGGGACCATTAAAATTGGCTGAGTTCTACAAAGTAAACAATTAAAGTGGGGGATAATTTTGAGGAATATTTTGCAACTGGTTGGTTGTCCTGGACATTCATATTAGGCGACTTCTTCGAGATTGGTTGTCGTAGACTGTTGGTACAGGTGGGTGGTATGGTGGGTTTGTCTTTTACACTGTTCCAGCCATTTTTCCAGGATTCGGCATTGGCAAGAGCCATTCTTGGGTAGAGTTAGGTCTCTTCAGGAGCTGGTTGGGGTTTCGTTTAGAGAAAGGGGAAGGAGTGAAGTGGTTGGTTGGTGGTGATAGTGGATGACAGAGGTGAGGAGCTAGGGTGATTTATATTTTGCTTAATGAGGGGAGAGGGAGAATCGATTGAATGGATGTTGACATCCATACATATTGATGGTGGCTAAGCTATGGTACATAAAAGGTGAGGGAAGAGGAGCAGCGAGAGGTGTGTTGGCGATGGCGGGTGCGGCGGTTTATGTTAATCCTAAAGTCAATAATTCGCTTTGGGTGTCGTAAGATTGCTCGACCATATAGCCAATGAAATATACAGGGGAGGGCTTCATACGTCTACTGATAGTCGTACCAGGGAGTGGCTGTGCTCTGACATATTTACGAGAATCAAATTTTTGGGGTCACACACATCCAACATGGTTATTCGCATTAGGCATATAATTTTTTGGTCGATGTTCTCTTACGTTTTTGTAATTTTTGCGATTTTCCTTGATTTGCGCAGTTCAAGGTAATTTGGGTCAAGTTTATGTTCACCGACATTCAACATGGTGGTCGGAGTCAGTAACATATTATGTNCAGTTCAAGGTAATTTGGGTCAAGTTTATGTTCACCGACATTCAACATGGTGGTCGGAGTCAGTAACATATTATGTTCGTCGATTTTAACAATTTGTTCTAAATTTTTAGAGTTCAAGGTCATTGGGGTTAAGGTTGATGCCTTTTGCATCCAAAATGTGTGTCGGAGACAGTGATGTAATATGTTCCTTATCTTTTATAAGTTGTTAGAATTTTTTTTGTAATTTTTCTATATTTTATAATATAGGGAGTGTGGTGATAAGGGGTGGGTGTTTTTTTGGGTGGCAAGGTGAGCCAAAGGGGGGAGAGAGGTAACATTATATGGTTCACGTTTTTTAGAATAAATGTTTTGGTTTTTTTTTTCGATTATTCTCAAAATTTTTATGATTGTGTTTTTTGGGCCGTAGTGGAGGGCTTGTGTTGGTTAGGTTGGTGGGGCGATTGTGGGGTCAACATAATATTATATAATTGTAAAAAATTTTTTTTAGATTTTAACGATTTTTATAATAAATGCCAGGTATGACAGGAAGGTGAGGGTGTGAGGTGATTGTGAAGAAGGGTGATTGGTGATGGATAGGGGTGTAGATAGTGGGGTGTGGTTGTGGTAGGTGCAGTTTGTTGACGTGGGAGGGGGAGAGGGCTAGGTCTGCTGATCCTTACTGTACTCTGGACCGGGCGGCTGGGAGTCTGGAATCCTCCTCTACTGCTCTGAGGATTAAGTGACTCATTCCGCTAAGATCCTCTAATCTTTTTACTCGCCTGTGGATTTTTCGGTGCAACCTTCGACGAGCTTAATATATGCTTTCCTCATTTTAAAATTTTATAAAAAATGTTTTGATGAAGAAAGTGATTTTTTGGTAATGTCATTAATTTCGGATGTGATTTTTGGTTGAAACAGGCAATTTCATTTTCTGTAAATTTTTTATCTCGAATTTTATGTGAATTTGTTTTAAATGTTTGCTTGATTAAAGTGAGAAACATTATTTCGCAGATTCCATTGTTTAAAAGCGTTGACTAAGAATTTGTTAAATGTATTTTTTCTATATACAGTTTAACATTTTGAAATTATCTGTAATAACATTTCATTTAGAAAACAATTTAACTGTGTGGTTTTATTAAAAACACCTGTCAAAGTCACAATTGTACTCTTTAAGGGCTGTGTTCAAATAACTTAAACTATCTAATGTACATAGAACAGATAATTCACGCTAAAATAAGATAGAAAGAACTAAAATCAAGTCATCTATAGAATTGCACAAAGAAATGTTTTTTTAATTTTAATGTTTAATGCTGAAAATAAGGAAATGATGGCAATTTTTTAATTGTGGCTTCTACTTAATCTCTTTCCTCGTTAACGTTTATTCACATAGTTTGTTTTATTTCATCTGTACTTTAAAATAACTAAAAAATATTTTCTTTAATTGTTATTTTGCAAAAACCATGCTATCTGAAAATTGTAATATGAGGGAAAAGTAGTGTCAGATGACGTCTACAAATTGAAGCGTATGTGGTACAAATATAAAATAGCAAATTTATTTCGTTGCCAACGACTTTAAATATAATATTTAGATAAATAAATTTTACAAGCAAACCTCTTGATACGATAAGTATTCAGAATTATCCTTGGTGTTAATAGGTTTCAAAATGGAGCCAATTTGATTATAATATAAAAAAGTAAATATTAAATACAATTTAAAAAAATAAAATAATCTATACTTTACAATTTTGGAATAAAATTTTAATGAAAATGAAATGAAGTAACACGTTTGCATTCATAGTGTAAAACGCACTCTAAGTTTAACCCAAAATGAGTTGTGTTAAATTTAAGGGTTGTTAAATTCCATGACAATTAAATATGTGTATTGCTGTGTATTTATTGACATCAGTCAGATTTCCGCGTACGTCTATGACCTGCACTTGATTTACCATTTAAACAGGGAAATATTACTTTCTATGCATAGTGTAAGACCCTGTAAAAAGGAAGACATTTAAAGTTCAAGTGACTTAATTGATTTTGCATGGAAATAAATTTCTAAAATACTCTAAAGCTAATAACATTCCGATTTTAGAGTACATGTAAGTGTGTAGTATAGCGAAATGACAAGTTTATCGTAGTATCGGAGGCCCTTGAACAATAAAAATTATGATCGTGTGCTGACAAAGAAGAATACTTACGGAATACTCATTAGCAGCCTCTGGTCATTTCACGTTGTCTCCCTGATGTCTGATGTGCTGTGTCTGCAGTAGGGCCGTAACTTACTAACTAGGCGTCCAGCGCCTTGAGGCGACTCCTTCTCAATGCCACACCTCTTAGTTATTCTTGTGCTACAATCGATTCCTACGTTATAAACTCGGCCAGCAAAATCGACAGAAAATTGTGTCTGAGACGCACATTATTTGACATAAATACGTTTTACTTGTCGCCAGTACCGACAATTTCCACTCTCCAAGCAACTTTATCACTGACGACGTGATGGATTACTACCTCGCTGCACAGAATTGACTTTCTGTCTGGTGCGGGGACGTTGACTAGGCTGCGATAATCGATCAGATATTTTATTGTCCACATCGTGACACAAGACTGATGTGGGTTTATGATTTATCGCGTCACTGTGAGAGGATGCATATCGATTGCTTGCTTGAAGTCGCGTGTTCTTTTATACGCGGAGGAATATGTGCGTGTTTTGTGAGGAAACACCACATAAAATTCTCGTACTGGAGGTCCTGCATTTAGTGCCAGCACACCGCTCTGTGGGTAGATTCTCGATCGCGGTTTCCCATCTCCATTGCAGTGATATTCCTGTGCCGTTCATTACAAAGCGCTTTATTGGTTCTTAACGCCTTAACTGTTGGCATGAAACTAACGCAAAATTTTTAAACAGTAATTTCATAACACCATTACAAACTTAGGATTATACTCTGGATATTTATTTAGTCTTCTTATTGCAGTTCACTAATGGAGTCTGCTAAAAAGTATTTACCTCATTCTTGTACTAAATGCCTTTCTATATTTAAAAAAAATACAAAGATATTTGAAGTTATATTACTTGTAAATTAAATAAAATAATTTGAAATAATGATTTTGTCAAATATTTCCCATATTTTTGACAAGTAGCTATCTTATAAATACACTTATTACATCTACGTTATATCGTAATTTTTTTTTTCAATTTTATTTGATTTTTATGTAAAATTAAAACTATGAAATAATATAACCGTTGAAATTTACTATAGGGTAATGTTATTTAACTATGTTGTTAATATACCTAACTTCCAAAGTAAATATTAACTTTAGCAGAAGTCATAATGAGCCATAATTGCAGTGGAAGTGAAGAAGCCGCTGTTTCGTGTATTTTAGGGCATCGACCACTCCCGCAGTCACCCATCGTCTGTAGATACCAGGCCAGTCACTGTTAACACACTTACTCTGCTACTCCACAATGGCTTGTCAAGGAACCCCAATAACACTCAGTGACTGGGAGCCTCGTGGCTCACTGTGAACCATTTTGGGTCACTGGTACACACGTGACGCCATGTGACTGCATCAAGCCTTCCTAGTTGTTATGGTCTGAGCTCATCATATAGTCATTCAGGTGATACTTCAATCAGGAGACCTGGACAGTTGTGGAGTTTCTTCTGGTGCATTGATCTTCTCAAAGTTTGCAGACGCCACTGTGGCCATTGACTCAAAGTTGTTCCCTTCAAACCATGATATTATATACTCTTAAATAAGACATGACAATGTCAATAAATGCTTTGGCCTGAAAAAGATAACCTTTCCTTAACACGCCGAGCAGCCATTCGCCGTGCAAGCAGTATCATGCTAGTGTAATCTGGTTGCAGCTGCATCACATTTCTTTGTGTTTTGTCAGGTGGTATCTCACATCACCCACGTGGGGAAGTTAGGCCTCCTGAAACAGCACCGGGCGTGGTTTTTCTATAGCTAACCTAATTATATTCTTGACAATTCTTGATGTGCATCTGCCCAGATTCCACAAACTTCAAGAGTTGTTCTGTAAGTGAAGATCCTATAACAATAATTATTTTATGTGCACATTATGGGATTTTTTAAATGCAAATTGTAAAATAACTGTTATTAAGTTTACGAGTGTGTAGTTTCGTTCTAATAAAATGCGAATAAATCACATTTCCAAATTAAAAAAGTTTATAAACAAATACGTTAACTTTGAGTTTCCTTACTGTGTAGTTATCAGTGTCCTTAGCAGTTACCATGCATTTCATGTTACCTACATTCAAGGACACCCGAATTCCACGAAAGATTTCCTTGCATATCAGATTTCAATACCCTACGACCGTACGAGCAGTTTTATTTACTTTATTGGCGGCGTGTGTTTGTAAGAAGACATTTTCCTACTCAGCTGGCCAATTACGTAACTTCAATACTGTACGTCTGTGATATGCGCGCACATGCCTAAGACGGAAACGGATCTTACGAAAGTGGATCTGAGCTAAAGTTTTGTGTAGCACAACTGGTCGTGAGACATTTATACTGTTGTCTTGCAGTGCTGCTGTTTCATGCTCAATGCTGGGGAAACACAGTTAGCGCCACAACTGCTGGTAGTAGAAATTACAAGGAGCGCGGTGAGNGCTGTTTCATGCTCAATGCTGGGGAAACACAGTTAGCGCCACAACTGCTGGTAGTAGAATTTACAAGGAGCGTGGTGCGGCCGGCGAGGGAAGAGGTAGCTGCGCGCGCAGCCTACTGCAGCCTCGTGCCGTGCTAAGAACATTAGTCTCCGTATCGTCAGTTACGTGATTGCCGGATATTTCTGGAACTGTTTACACTTACCCGTGCCATCACTTTTTTATTCGCTGCCAGCCGGGCCGTGCCAGCGGCACAAACATAGACATCCTGGGAGGCGAGCCACCAAAACTTGTTGTGCATACAGTAGGTGGAGAGATTCGTACGGCTCTTAACAGCGAAGCATTGAGAATTGATGAAGGTGAGTTAGGTGAGTATGGAGCAGAGCCGGAAGGAAATGACGAGAGAAACTGGAGATCCCCGAGAAAATCAGCCCACCAGTGGCATCGTCCGGCACGATTCCCTCATGATAAAATCCGGGAGTGACCTGGCCGGGGATTGAACACGGCTCACCTTAATGGGAGGCGAGCAGGCTAACCACTCAGCCACCGCGACCAGACATGACCAACTGCACATGACAATCAAGAGGCATAATGTGACCACGTGAAACTGCGTTTGCTATAAGGACGTTGACTGATTAAGGATTACGTTTGTTGTCTGCTCATAAACAAGCAGAATTACACAAGTAAGCCAACTGACCTTTGTTACTTAGGAATATGTGTAAACATTTTATAGATGAATAATAAACAAAGTAGTCTATCAAATATTGGAAACACAAACTCCATATTTTTCATATTACAGCGCACAAAACAAATGTTTAACTTTATGGGGTAGTAGTCGCGATTATCTTCGTCGTAAACCTCATACCTTATACCGAATTTTTATAAAACAAATTCCATTTCATTCTACAAACTTTAAGACGCTACAAAATACAAAAATACATAAATAACTATTTCGTTATAAGATCACCCACTAATGTATACTTTATATAATCATATATTTAAACGTTCTGCTGTAACATATGTCGAGACATTTTATACATGACTGACTGTCTTCATAGATAGTAATAATTCCAGTAGAAAACCCCCGTTTCCTCACCTAATCCTTTCAGAATACTTTAATCGCAATCTGCATCTGCTAGTGACCCGTATTCCGCTTCTGTAGATGCAAGTGCCCCTGTATACAGCTTCTGTGTACTATACATCACAGTTGCACCTTGCACCTTGATCATACGTCCAGATGTGGATTATCAACTTGGGTCACCTGTAATCAGTTTCCTTCCTTTGGACACGTACCTTTGCAACAAGTCCCGCGGTGTAGTTGGAGTTACCATTGTCATTGTGCTTTATTTTGAATACCCGCATACAGTTACAAGAATCTTTACCCTGGGGAAGTGCGACTAGTGTCCAAGTGTCATTCCTCCTGATGCACTCCATCTCTTCCTGTGTAGCCATATACCACACATTTACACACTCCCCTCCTTTGAAATATCATGTAAACAAACTAAATTCTTCTCCACATGTGCTGACTACCCCAACTACATTGATAACTTACGAATAAACTTTCTATTTATGTTTGAGACAATCAGAAATTTTATGCGCGAGTTTATTACAAAAAAGGATCAATTTGAAAAATGTTTTCAGGATTTGCAGGAGGCTTCCTTATATACACACTTAGAGTGAGTGAGTGAGTTAAGAGATTTGGGTGGGTCTTAAGAGCGAGGTATTGAGAGCAGATGTAGACCAACTAAACAATACTCTTTTATTGTTATTAAAATCATTTTGAAACCTTCTAATCTGCTCATTTAAAGGTCATTTATTAAAATAATATGCTTGACTTTACTTACATGAAAACCAAGTTTCTTATCCCATCAATACAATTTCAAATTCAAAGGCATTCCTAACATTAAATTATAAACAAAATAAAATGATTCTAGTTTTACAACCGAAGACATTAAATCACGCACGAGACGTTCATATTTAATATAATGTTATTTTGAATTATCACTAGTTCGGTTATGCTCTATGGTAAACAAAGTCTTTCAAAGTAATAACTGACATTCATATTATTTTCTTGCAAATATGTTGTATCTACTTTTGTCCTAATATTAAATGAGGGTTCCTTGGCCTTTAATACTATTTATATAAATGTCAGAGATCCGTTGCACTAAACAGATTTCAAGTTTTTTAATGCCTTCCAATTACACGAAGACTTTTTATATTCTTAAGAAAGTCTTCATGAACAAAATATAGCAGATATAACTATTCCAGAAATTTTGCGATACTAAATTTCCAACTGTCATAATTTCAGTGATAAACCAGAAGATTGCTTTTGTCTCTTCCTCCAAATTGGTTATATACAGAAAGCAATTATTTTTTCTTATTATATTATTAAAAGGTTGAATCTAATAATTTAAAATAACTGGCACAGACGTGCGTTTGCAAATAACAGACGTATGGAACCAATCGGAGTAACGCGATGAGGTTGGCAGCTATATCGGTTAATGCTGCTACATTGACAGGTTATCAAGTGTTGGCGCACGAGAGATGGGATATAGCTTCTCCGAGGTAGCGATAACATTTGGATGTCCGCATGCGACCATTTTACGAGTGTAGCGTAAATATCGCGAATCCGGAATAAGATAGTGAAAGAACGGGACAAACGACGTCTGAGAAGAATCATTAAACGTGACAGATGTGCAACTTTTTCTCAAATTGGTGCAGATTAGATTTGTGTTTTTCCATGTAGGATTCATGGTGTGAATTGCCTCCTGCATCCCTTCAGACATTAGTCAAATCCATGCTACGTCGTCTTGCGACACTTCTGTGGGTACGGGGAGGGATAATAGGCAGGTGTACAAGTTTTTTTGGCTCTTTAGTGTACTTCAGAAGCGAAGAAATATCTTGGAAAAAAGTGAATCAGTTACTAGTCATATGATAATAAGTTAAAGAGAGTGACTAGAATGTAAAACATTTTATTTTCTCTTTTATTTAATTATCAGGAACTTCTGTTATTTTTCCCCTTCACACAAAAATACAATCAGTTTCCAAAATGTTTAACTTTACAAAATTCATGCAAATATGACCTTTAAACATTTATATATAATCATTTCCCAAATTACTTTAAAAACATATAAATTTATGGTTTGCAATTCAAAAAAATTACCATTTTAAAGTAAATAGTTACAGAAATGAATAAAATTACTTAGCTGGCACATTCTTCCCCAATTTACAATTTACTTTATTCCCAAATTTACATGCCTCGAGTGGGACCAAAATCCCTAAATGTAACTTCCCCTCGAGTGTTCACTGTCGCTTAGTTTGCAAGGGTTATTATAATGAGGTTTTCGCAACTGCTGTGTACCCCAAAGCTGTGGAGAACATCTTCGAAATGAAGCAGAACTTCGTACAATGAAATTCAAAAGCGTTGCTGACGTTACAAAGTGACCCCCTCTCAGTTGCCTCATTCGCTGCTAGATTGAAGGATATGCAGCGCGCTCAGTATAGTTCTAACCTTGATCAAAAACACCAAGCACATGCGTCGCGGGTCTAATGCTTCTTCGGCTGCCATGCATAGGCAACGTCTTCGAAGTTATAAGTACTCAAGATCGACAATCGGTAATTTAACTGTACAATTTATAAGTAATTATAGGCAATTGAAGGGTTATTATTGGTCATCAACTATTCGTCACAATTAGTCACAATGGTTCATTTGTGGGTCATTATGTTTCATTTTGCGTCATAATGTGTCATTTATGTGTAATCTTGGGTAATTTGGGATATTTGTGGATAATTGATGTGTCATTATTTGACATTTATAGTTCATAATGGGTCATCATGTGTCTTTTATGTTACTCTTTGAGTCATTTATGGGTTAATACATGTCATCATGGGTCATTTATGGGTCATTCTGTGTCATAATGTGTCATTCATGGGTCATTAATGGATATAATAGGTCTTTTGGTTATTCAAAAAAAATTTAAGGGTAGCTTGTGGGTCATAATGTGTCATCATGAATCATTTGTGGTGCGTGTGGTGCTGATTATGGTGCTGATTAATGTGCATGGGGTGCTGATTCTGAAGGGTCGATCTTGCAGGAGCCACTTGTCTGCATTACGTGTGACCATGATTTAAATCCGAGCTATGAACTTGAATGAAATTTTTTTTAAATATATAACTTCTTGAAAATGTGATCATGGAATTACACTGGAGTGACAAAAAACTGGTATATGCGTGGGTATGCAAATAACAGAGGTATGGAACCAATCAGAGTAACGCGATGCGGTCGGCAGCGCCTATGTAAGACAACAAGCGTCTAGCAAAGTTGCCAGATCGGTTACTGCTGCTAAAGTGACAGGTAATCAAGAATTCAATGCGTTTGAACGTGGTGTTATAGTCGGCGCACGAAAGATAGGGCATAGCATTTCCGAGATAGCGATAAAATTTGGATTTTCGCGTACGACCATTTCACAAGTGTACTGTGAAAATCGGGAATCAGGTAAAACATCAAATCTTCACATCTCTGCGGCCGGAAAATGATTGTGAACGAACTGGACAAAGGACGACTGACGAGAATCATTAAACATGACAGACGTACAACCCTTGCTAAATTGTCGCCGATTTCAATGCTGGGGCATCAACAATTGCCAGCGTGAGAACTAGTCAACGGAATATCATTGATATGGACTTTCGGAGCCTGAGGCCCTCTCGAGTACCGTGGTTGACTGCACAGCACAAAACTTTACGCCTCACCTTGGCCAGCCAACACCACCATTGGACTGTTGATGACTGGAAACACGTTGCCTGGTCTGACAGGTCTCGTTTCCAATTGTATCGGATGGATGGACGTGTACGGGTATGGAGACATCCTCATGAATCCATGGACCCTACATCACAACATGGGACTTTTCGAACTGGTGGAGGATCTTTCATGGTATGGGACGTGTGCAGTTGGCGTGAAATGGGATTCCTGATACATCTAGATACGACTCTGACAGGTGACAGATATGTAAGCATCCTGTCAGATCACCTGCACCCACTCATGACCATTATGCATTCCAACAGACGTGGACAATTTCAGCAGGGCAATGCGACACCCCACACATAGAGAGTTGCTACCGAGTAGCTCCAGGAACACTCTTACGACGTTAGACACTTCCATTGGCCACCTAAATCACCAGACATGAACATTATTGTGCAAATTTGGGATTCCTTGCAACATGATGTATAGAAAAGATCTCCACCGACTCACATTCCTATGAATTTTTGAACTGCCCTGCATAATTTATGGTGTGAAATGCCTCCTGCATACCTTCAGACATTACTCGAGTCCATTCCACGTCGTCTTGCTGCACTTCTGCCTGCTCGTGGGGTTCCTACACGATATTAAGCAGGTGTATAAGTTTTTTGGCTCTGCAGTGTAGATAAAATAACTTGTTGAATGGAGGCTTAAAAATGTTTAAAACTCACTAATGAAATGTATATATACATAAAGCAATAGCTAGGCCAAGTAGATACACAGGTTGCCAATGTGGAAATGAGAAACCATGTATACGTAGATTCTTTTTCGCTCAATGAAGCATTTCGACAATGCGCACATGCAGTTTATGCTAGGTGATATATTGAAGAATCAAATCAAGAACTCTAAGGATTCGTCTTTTCAGAGCCCGAAAGTGATGTCATCAATACCACCTGCTGCAAGGATTGGTACCGTTTCTATAGACAATTTTGACGAGATAGTTAATGCTAATGATGGAATGAAAGACCTACATGGCATGATAGAATCTATATATGTGGAATGTACCCTGGCAAGACGTTCTTGTAAATTCGACAAATTTCAAAATAAATTGTTGTCAGCTCTAATTACTGATGATGACAATGTGAATCATACAATGAAAACTAAACTAGGTAAAAAGGATAAAACAGGAGGTGAAGACGATCATGAAATACACAACATTGATGATGATGACAGTGTTGATGAAGTATCTAATGAGAAAATGATGGTTCTCACGACGTTCCCAGACATTTCACCAACGAGTATCCTTTGACAAGTGGTGTGAATAAGGCTGATGGCGTCAAGAACGCTGGTGCATTTGCTACAACGAGCGAAATGAAGAAGGCAGAAGACGCTGAGAATACTGACTACATGTTTACCGAAGACCCGAATAAACTTGTTGATAAACTCATATATTTGATTGACCTGCAAAAACATAGGGATCTCATATGCATTGTTAAGATATCGTCAATTATTGATGTTTAGAAGGATGAGGGTTTTATAGGATGAGACTATTGACTACCATCCATGATCTGCAAATATCTGAAAAATGTGAATATCGAATGTACGAAATAATTTGAAAGCTAGATTGTTTTATTTAAGCTACTAAATTATATTTATGTTTACATAGCAATGTGTCTTTAATTTCTTATAAATTTTCCTGCATCTTTCAAATACTTATTAATTCAGTTGTGTAAACAATCAATTAAGATTCTGTTTTATATCAAATATATGGGAATGTATGCAGGAGGGGGGTTATATTTCGATTTAAAGGATTAGGGCCTACTCGGGTTTTTTTTTAAATCGAGTAAAATTTAATTGCGAAAGAAAGAATCGATAGGAATATTTTTGAGGCATGTTTCGCAACAAGTTTGTTGGCCTGGTCCGTTAATATGGTAACTTGTCTTGGTAAGTTTTTATGACCCTTTGGTATGGAAAGCTCTCGTAGAAATATTTTGCAAAAATTATGCGAAGAAGAGGATAGCTACGAGACTGTCATTAGGAGGTTTTTTATAACGAGATTGTCCATTTTTTATTTTTTATGTACACGGGTGGTATGGTAAGCTAGTCTTGTCGGTTGGTCTAGCTTGTTTTGCAGTAGGAAATGGTCTCGTCAACAATTATTCTTGGGCTAAGCCAGTCTCTCCGGAAACCTGCCTAGGTTTGGATTAAGTGTTGGTTGGAGGTGGTCTTGGGTGAAAGCGGTCACGGGTGGAGGCTGTGATGGGGAAACATCCGTAAATGTAAATTTTGTAAATCAATTTTTAAAAGAATAATTGTAATTAAATAAATTTTTATAATTTGTTATGCAGTTTTTAATAATTTTAACAAAATATTTTGTTATATTTGGGATTTTCAATCTTAAAGGCAACCAGGACATGATAAAAGGTTACGATCAAGGATAATGAGATCCAACATAGGAGACAAGAAGACCGACGGTCACCGAAATGACAGAGAATGATTGATACAATGCTCCGAAACTCGGTGCCCTCTGGGCCACATTAGAATACATTGTCCCCAACTTGCCTAAATAATACTACTCAGAGGTTTTGTTCTTTGTGCTATTCATATGAATATGCGACATAGCATTGACTTGTGTATCCAACAGGATAATTGTCAGGTATGCTCATTACGACAATATCAGAATATGCTTATCCGGTATACCTTATAGGTTAGTGGCAAACTATTGCCCATGCATGAAATTGTTGGTATCCATTTACATCAGGTAAGTTGCTGACTTGTTAGGTATTCAGCTTCTGTCACCATACATATTGTTCGCTCTACAATGTCGCTCCACGCACTGTGTAGCACCGCCTTGTATACCTTTCTAGAAAAACATGTATTTGACATAATCGGTCAGCAGTTCAATTTTCGTCACAGTCGCCTTAAGCATGGCGTCAAGTGCATACCCAGATAAACTGCCGTAAATAACGCAATCCTGTCCATATGTATCTGGGAATATGCATCTGGCAGTATAAGTACGTCTGTTTTCAATCAGATCTCAGAGTACTCGCCAAATGTGTCCATACAGTACAGGCAGAAGTCTTATCAGCATCACTGGTGTTTACATATATCGACCGATTATAAAACTTTTCTTTTGGTGGCAGCTCTGTCTCATCGAGTCTCTCAATGCTGTTGGTGTAATCATATGGGAATACTCCTTTCATCTTCACAAGCACCAAATCATCAGATGTGAAGAATTTCGATGTGCTGTAGAACTTTGTTGACAGCAGATTTCTTTCTTGCTAACACTGACATGCTTCTTGCCGTAAAACAAAAACTGTCAATGAATTTTACGCTGAGCTTGTTTCCTTGAATTTTTCCAAATGAGTGGAGTTGGGTGATTTGGAGGTCTTGAGAGCCGATGAGGCTAAAGTGATGTGAGTATGTAGCAGTGCCACAATGAAAGGGTAGGGTATATAGGAGATTCCCGAGAATACCCGCTGACCAGCGGCGTTTCTCTGGCTCTATTTCGACATGCAAAAATACGGTAGTGATATTGCGGGGAATCGAACACGATTTTTCAAATGAAATAACCTATTTATTGTGCGGTAATACGGTGATATCCTTGTTGTAAAATGTCAGTTATATTTATATGACATTTTCATTTTATGCTAGGTTGTGGAAAAATACTGTTTGGGAAGTTTCCTTAGCATATTACAGTTGTTGCAGGCTGCACCAATTTACTTGCCACTAAAGAGAAAGTGGTCCAACAGTTTTACTTTGCATTTACTGACTCTTCCTCCACAGTGACAACACTTCAGTTCTTGGAGATAAACTGTATTTTGTGCAGCAGATAGCAACTACATCGTAAGTGAAGTTTCGTAGATCAACTTCACTGTCTCACCCATTTTAACAAATTTTTTCAATAGAAATCTTCGGTGCATCCATCTGTTTGTAAAGTATAGGTTTGTGTGGCAGTCCTGATGGCAGTGATGCTGGGATTACATTATTGTACACATTCTAATTAATGCAAATATATAAATAAGATTCGTGCATCTAGTATGCCATAATAAATGTATTTTCAGGATCCGGCCGACCAGTGTGTATCGGCACAAACATGACTTCGAAACCAAAATATACAGCAATGAGTAATTTGGAAGTGTTTTAATAATTTTTGAAACTAAGCACTAGAGGCTTCCTATATTTTCTGGTCTGTGGTGTTTCAGCTCGATGCAGTGCGTAACCAGACCATACTATTTTGTGTTCAGCTGTACTCTGTTGGCCAGCCAGCCTTGACACTCTCGACCAATCGTTGAAGTGTGCCAGGCATATCTTGCAAATATACACTATAACCCTACGAGTCGTCTTCTGAGAGTGTACCAGTGTTTACATTTTTGAGAAATTGATTATTTATTTATAATATGATATCTCTTCATCAGACAAAAGTGGCAAATCAATATTTAAAATTCAGATCTTCTGTAATTTATCTCAAAGAAAAATCTTTTCGTTCTAATGCACAGAATAAACATATATTAATGCTTCTCCGTTCTTCTTTTCAAACTTCTTATCTGGCTTACTGGTGTTGGAAATTTATTATAAGAATAATCGAACCTGTCTTCGGATTCATGGTATTGCTTCCTAGAATCTGTCGATTTATACTCATTAAACACATTTTGCCAATACAGGGCACTTAAATGTTTGCAGTTTTTTTCTTTTCACTGGCTTTTTGCCTTAATGGAAGTTGGTAAAGCAATCTATGAGAAGACTCTCAGGGGTTAAAATTATTTATATTTATTTGAAACTGGTTAGCAGACATCAGTGCCTATCCAGCAAACTTTTCGGATTAGTTCTTTGTCATCAGTACAAAGTTTTACAATACTTTGTACTAATGCGTGTTTAGTATCGTTAACAATGTAAACTGGTACATTTTTGGTCTTAAAATATCTTGAACGCAACTGATCTTTATTCGGTTATCACTTTCACTACGTACAATCGAGTACATTATCATATCCCCCCCCCCCTTGTTAACAATTTTCTTCATTTGTCTAACAAAGTTACCATGCTTGCCCACCACGTAGTCACATATATCACCAGCATCACCTTCATTCTTTGCCACAATTTTTTTCAGTTCACCTCTGCCTGTAGTATCCACTTCAACAATGCCAAAAGTTTGTTTCCGTTTCAGACCTTGCCACGATTTTCGGATGGGTGGATTACTATGAGTCATTCCTCCAGGTACCAGTATGTCGAGGTTTTATAGACTTGTTTGTACAAGTCCACATGCTAATATGTTTTTGTTCAGTGAGTTATTCTTGCAGATGCCACAGTGTAGGAAACTCCTTTTTCTACAATCCCATTACACAATTGGACCTGCTTGAACTCGAGTTGAAGTTAAAAATTTAATTTCATTTAAGATATAAAATAATTATCATACTTTTTTGCAATATTTGGCATGAATTATTCATATTCAAATGGATCAAACATCTTGCTTGGTGATGACTCAAATGTATGCATGTGGCATACAAATACGGTCTCCAAAGTTGTACTTTTATAGTTCACAATGGTATAATGAGATTCACCATTGCAATGCTCAAACCATCAAGTAATGTTGTAGCTCTTTGGTCTCTGGAATTCACAGACTTTTTTTTGGAACCGCAGACATGATGTAGGAACATTTAGTTTTAATTAATTTATCAAATCACTGATGGCACATGGATGCTTCAAGCCTGGCTGGAAGTTGTACATTGGCATTTAACCCATAAGCACTATGGAAGCGATATCACTACTGATTTAATCTTTACTATCCCTACTTCCACATTAGTCTCTGCTCGCATTCCTGTCCTGATTGTATTTGACATTGTCTGCTGACTTTTTTCTGTCAGCATACAATGCACTATCTGTGTAATAAAGAGCGATTGGGTAATATCCAATACTCTATTTTCTTAGCAGCAAGAAATTATGGCAAGGACATGTCTTGTACTGCTCACAAGCACTGTACCTATGGTGCAGATTCTTGTACATCATAGTCAAGTTACGTATTGATGTGTCGCCATACCAGGTTTCCAGTCTATTATTTTTATTTTTCCCAGAAAATATATTTGCAGCTACCATTTATGTTTCTGTGCTGACACGAAAGCCACTTCTTCGTCTCAGATCATTTCAGCAAGCATAATTTGAATATACAGTAGTATAAATGACATATTTTTGTATTTATACAACCCTGAACACCCTAGGAACTAGCATACGAAAATGATGTAATGTATGGCTATCCATTCCATTGAGAAATGAGCTCCTCACCAAACTGCAGCCTACTCTTGAAACATTCCCTCTCATCATATTTATGGACAGTGTAGATTTATGTTGTTTACCCTCCCTCACATTTCCTTTGCTTGAAACCCAACATACATCCTAGGGTATCGTTACTGATAAAATTGATATTATGACTACATACATTTCGCTTTTCAGCGTATTTGAGTTTTCCTGCAGCGATATTGTTACATCTAGTTGCAATGATACCGTACTTCTTCAAATTACCCCAATATCGTCACCATCGTCTGTCATATAGCGAAACTACTCTATGAATCGGCAATGTTTGGCATGGAGAAATATATTAGAAAATTTACCAAGGCAATGCTCTCAGCTCCATCCAGCTCTAGATGTGAGAAATGCATGGCTCACAGTTACGAGATTTCACCTGTAAGGACCAAAGTAATAGACATGACTGATGCCAGGCAGTTTATGTGCAAGGTCTGTATATTACATCGAAAGATAGTGCAGACACAAGTCACTGTAGTTCTAATTGCTGGTTAACTGATTGTTGTTGTAGTTATAAGCAAGTGTAACTCTTCGCAAATATTCTCACAATCGCAATGATATTCTAAAATTACACAAGCTGCCATGACATATGTCTTTATTACCAAAATATGCTTAGCTACCCAGGGAACACTACATATTTTAACACAATCTAAATTTTCAACTGCATATTAATTTTTTTCTGGATTTGTGATACAAACTATCTAGTATTAACACACTGCGGACTTATGGACTTCTTTATTTTCAAGGCAAACATTACTTAATTAATTTTCACAAGAGGTTTTTTTGGTAAGGACTTTATGATTTTATTTTATTTTGCTTCTTCTTCCACCTCCTACATGTTATTGTCGTAGGTTCAGGGGCTTTTAATTTTTTAAGCCACTACGATTTCTTACAATGTTGATTTGTGTAAAAATCTTCTTCCAGCCATATTTCTTATTTTTTTTATTTTAAATTAATTCTCTCTTCTGGCAATATTTTTGATCAACCAACCCGGGCCGACCAGAATGCTTACTGTAAACAGATATATAGGTAGGAATTCCTCTGTTTTCTTTATATGTTGGAGATTTCCCTTTGCACTTTTTGTTCTAAGAAGTTTGCTTTTTTGTAGATTTGCAAAAATTTGTTCACTTACCTATAACTCGGTTAACTTCGATGTTCATGATCTTGGAAATAGTTGAAATAGCTGTTTGGTTCCGAAAATTAAAATGTGTTGATTTCAAAATTTTATTCGCCTTGTTTGCAAGATTCATGTCTGCAAAATGAATGCCTTCCATTCTACTATGTTTCGCATACGCAATTTCATGCTATATGCAGGTTTTGTTAAACTTGTTAGTATCACAGTCACCTCTTACCGAATTTCTTTAGCTCGTTTCCTAGTCCACAGTATCTGTAGCCTGTTATGTGAAATTCGGATGGTAATTGGCTTACAAGCATGTTCACAAGTCTTCATCCACTTTTACCTCTGAAGGGCATAGCACTATACTGAACTAGAGTGCTCATATATATTTTCCGAGTTAGTCTCATAGAGACTGCGAAAGAATAAACATCTCGTTCTCCTGAGACAAGACCCTCTCGCGCCTGCTCTTACAGATATAAAACATACTCAACTATACATTTTTCAATAATCATAAACAGACTGCGAAAGAGTAAAAATCTAGTTATTTTATGTCAGGATAAAGAAGACACTTGATTGTGGACCAAATGACAATGCTGACAACTCCTAGAGCTGTGGTTTTGGAGGAAGGTGATTGACACTGTTCTGTGGCGATTGAGGCGCCAGCACTTATTACTAGTTCGCCGTGATCGGGCGTAGGAATGTTTCGACAATGTTGTCTAAAGATCCAATTTACTAAGGAAACGACACAGGGCGATTGAGTAGTTCAAGAAAAATCTCTAGTTTTATTATTGCTTTAAAACAAGTTAATTGACACACAAGCTCTAGAGACAACTCCTTCCCATTTATACAAAGGGGGGTGTAGGGGGGTAGTACTCTTCACACACGCTGGATGACTGTACTTATCTGGTTTGCTGGGCGGGTAGTTGGTCCTGCAGTTGAGGTCTGGTGAGCTGGAACTGGCAGGACTCTGCGTCTGATGGCGGCTGGCCCCTCGGAGTCTCGTCAGCTGACTGCCTGGGTTTTCTCGGATGCTTCCCGCCGTACGTCCCGTTTGTCGGCCTCTGTTATTGGTCTGTTGCTCGCAGCTGGCTTCTCCTTGAGCGGATGCCCTCCGGTAGGGCTCGTCCCATGCTCCCGTTCTCGATGTAGGGCAGGAACGGACTGTTCGCGGCCCCACCACGTCCCGGCGAAGGTTCCACACCGGTGTGTGTAGACCCCACCTGCCCTTCGAGGCGCAGGCTGCACTGGACACTGCCACTAGCTCGACGTGGCCTTCACGGCGAAGCTCACCACTCGATTCTCCCCACCTCGGTGCGTTGCAACTGACTGGAACTGACTGGCTTCTGCGGTAAACTGGCTGGTTGACTCGCGTCCGGATCTGGCGGACCCCTTAATGTCGTGACTGACGATCTGCGCATCCCGGGGTGGCAGTACCGAACTTCCGTGCCACTTTTCTACTCGTTACTGCGGCTGCTTGATTCGTTGACGTCTCTCAACTGACGGCTCGTGTCTCGCTGATGTCGTCCGGATCCGAACCGGACGTCTCGCGGACGGACCTCCGACCAACTGTCCCGTGTCTCTGTTCGCGTTTCACTGATCCCTGTTCCGCCCTCCGGACTCACTGACTCGTCTCACTCTCTCCCTCCTCGTTTTGTAGCCCGCCATTGCCATATTCAAACTGCCTTGTCTGCACATGTTCCGGGGAGCTGGTTGTGCCTCCCTGAGTAATAAAAAATGTGTCTTGGGTTCGGGCTGCCCAGCGTGGTCCTTCGGTTCTGGTATGGCCGTTTCATTGTCTCGTTCTGCACGTGCTTACTTGGCGGGTGGTCTTTGGATCAGCGCCCGCAGTGGTCCTTCCCTTGTCCCCGGATATGGCTGCCCTTCTGTTCGTACATCCGCTAAAAGCTTTCTTGGTTTATTGCGGCGAAGCCCGGGGACATGGGACCTCGGCGTATCTTGGTGCAGCTGCCCAGTGCAGCTGTGTCCGCGCCCTTGTGCCTTCCATTGCCTCCGGATGTCGTCTGCACGTGCAGAACAGGGGCATGTGCAGAAAGCTTTGGTGGTCCGCCTTTGCAGCTGTGAGGCGCGGGATACTTTTTGGACATGTCCGCCACCCTTAATATTTATTGGTGTTGACCGCCTGCAAGCTTCGCTAGCGCGTGTGTTCTGACGGCCAAAATACATGGACGCGGGGAGCGTCAATCCCCACCGCTCTCAGGCGTCAGCACACATGCGAATTGTCTTCTGATTGTCGTCTGGGCTGCTCGATGTTCTGTGCGCTCGCTTTACGCTGCTCCCGCGCTGTCGAAGTGGGGAAGACCGCGGGGTTGGTCTTCTTACCTGCTCCGGATTCTCGGGCGGTTGAGGGGGGTGGGGGGGTTGTCTCACACTTACCCTGGTTACCTAATTTATTTACAATCTCCCTACAAATTAACATTGCACGATACCATTTACAAGACCTTATACTTAATTACACTGGTTCATTACACTTTCTGTACTGCCGTACTGCCCGGCCCGTCCAGGTCTGGGTAAATTTTTAATGAACAGTTTCAGACAGGTTATGCGAGTAAGCTTATCTTACCATTTTAGAAACAAAAAACCCTGCTGCTCCACACGAGCGGTCTGACGGTGGGTAATGATAAGTAACCCTTTTCATACTAGTTACCTCCAGTAATTTTTATATGAAAATTAATACATAGCAACTTAACCCAACTTTGGCAATTAAGAATTATTAACATTCTTGCCACACGCAAGAAGTTTTAGGTATTTACCTTTGGCCTTCCCATATTCCTATACAAATCCTTCACAATTTCCTTTTCACAGCAACACTTATTAAACAGTCCTGGCGGCGAACAATGGTTACGCCATATACACTCAGTGGCATTACAAAAACTTATTGTAAGATTACAGCCCTCGTCATAGGCCCTGACCATTGAGACATCAACTAACTCAGATATGGTTCTCTGCCCTATTTAGCAAACAGCCTTTTTCAGTAAATGTTTTACATACCGGTTATCTCCGGTAATTTGTATATGAGAATTACCACATAGCAACTCCACCAACTTTGGCAATTTAAGAATTATTAACATTATTGTCACACGAAAAGAATTCTTTTGTATTTACCTTTGGCATTTCTTAATAAAACTCTAAGCTAAGGATTTCAAAAAAGGACCGTACCAATTCTTTTACTCGTAGCCAATTTTTTAAAAAACAAAAAAATTTTAAAAACTTTATCTCAGTAAATTTGGTAAATTAATCTTATCACTTATAACGGCGGTAAACATACTGATTACGCATAACAGAATGATCAATCGGACCTGGCGGCGAACAAGGGTTACGCCATATACACACAATGGTAATAATAAACGTATTATACAGTTACACTACAAAAAGGATTACAATCTTTATAACCTAATTTTCGGATTTTCTTTGTGTCATGGTTAAATGCAGGATTACACTACCACTTTGACTTGCCAAGTGGGCGGAAGGCCCCCTCCGCACTTCGCACTTGTGGTTCGGAAATTAATGAATTTGATCGGTCACTTTCGTTTTGCACTGGGTAACAACATATTTTTCTTCCATGCTGTCTCGTCGTTGTTACTTTCTGAAGGGGGGGTGTAGGGGTGTTTGCACTTTACCTGGGTTTGACTGGAAGAAGTCCCGGCGATTGTTGACTTCCGGCAGGCCGGCCGAGGGCGACCCCTCGTCACGCCCACTGCTGTGGACTTGGACCGCCCATGGTNTCCCGGCGATTGTTGACTTCCGGCAGGCCGGCCGAGGGCGACCCCTCGGCACGCCCACTGCTGTGGGCTTGGACCACCCTAGATGAGGGGAGGGGGGAAGGTCCCCCCTTCCATCTCTCGTTCAGTTGACGGCCGCGTGCCGCTGTCTGGTCTCGCCTGCTGGATGGGGCGGCAAGGTACCGCCCCCCCCCTCGAGGAAGTGGACTGGGTCGACGCTCTGCAGGTGTACTTTCTCTTTCTCTTCCTCCATTTTCTCCGCGGCCGCTTCTCTTCGGTGCGTTGCCTCCCCCGTCTGTCCCCGCCGGTGCTAGACGGTCGTTCTCGCCTTTCTCTTCCCGCGCGCGCTGGTTTCACTCGTCCGTCCTCTTCCTCTCGCTTCGTCTCTTACACATCGGTTTTCCCGTGCTCGTAAAGCTCTCCTGCTGGCGCTCGTCCGCCTTTTAAACTCCGGGTGCCCACGCTCGTGTATTTACTCGTGCGCGCTGTAGTTCATTTAACTCCTGGCACCGACTGCGCGATAACACTGGGCTAATTCTGCCGNCATCTCTCGTTCAGTTGACGGCCGCGTGCCGCTGTCTGGTCTCGCCTGCTGGACGGGGCGGCAAGGTACCGCCCCCCCCCCTCGTGGAAGTGGTCTGGGTCGACGCTCTGCCGATGCACTTTCACTTTCTCTTCCTCCATTTTCTCCGTGGCCGCTTCTCTTCGGTGCGTTGCCTCCCCCATCTGTCCCCTCAGGTGCTGGATGGTCGTTCTCGCCTTTCTCTTCCCGCGCGCGCTGGTTTCACTCGTCCGTCCTTTTCCTCTCGCTTCGTCTCTTACACATCGGTTTTCCCGTGCTTGTAAAGCTCTCCTGCTGGCGCCCGTCTTTAAACTCCGGGCGCCCACGTTCGTGTATTCACTCGTACGCGCAGTAGTTAATTTATCTCCTGGCACCGACTGCGCGATAACACTGGGCTAATTCTGCCGCTTGCTTTTTACCCTTATCTCGCAGCCTCTGTACCACACTTTGAATTTATTTTTCTGCCCTTACTCTGCCGCTTATTCCGAGCAGACTTATGGCGGGCTTATACTTGTTTGGAAAGTCTCTATTCCCCATCCAGGGAATTAGTACGTACTTTTCCTTACTTCCTTTGTCGGCACGGTAATTACCTGACTGCCTGGTACCACCTCACTCCCACCATCCCGTGGAAGTGGCTACTCTCCGCTAATACGTCCTCTGCCCGCTCCTGGCACGCTCCGCGTTCTGCTCTCACGTTTGCTAACTTATACTGGANATTTTCTAACTTATACTGGAATACTTGTTTGGAAAGTGTCACTATTCCCCATCCAGGGAATTAGTACTCACTTTTTCCTACTTTATCTTTTTACCGGCGCTCCGGTTACTGTAATTTTTGGCGCAGTAGTTTACCTGTCCGCCAGATCCCACGTCCTTTTCACCGTCCAGTGAAATTGACCTCTTTAAACCTCGCAACTCCGTCTCTCTCGCCCGCTCCTGGCATCTGCTGCTCCACGTTTCCGCTCCCGTTCACTAATTTCTCCCTCGTTTTTCTCGTCGTTTGTCGGCACGGTATTTACCTGTCTGCCTGACACCACGTCCTTTTTTTTCCACCATCTAGTGAAAATGGACCTCCTCTCTTCGCTCCTACATCTCTCGCCCGCTCCTGGCTATGTCCTCTTGCCCGCTCCTGGCTACGTCCTCTTGCCCACTCCTGGCAACGTCCTCTCGTCATGCTCGTCATTTATTGCCCGCCATTCTGTGGGTTGTGGCCTATGGTTTCGCTAATCTCCCTCGGTTCTCCCACCTTACTCTCTCGGACTTGTACCTCCCACTCGTGCTCGTTAATTCCTCCTCGGCTATGCTGTCGGGAATGTGGCCGCCACGAGAGATAATTTATTATTTTACAGCACCCTCGAGGTCGTAAAAGTGTTAGCTAGTTCGGTCGGGGCAGAGGGCCCCCTTCTCTCAGATAATAGCCCGTTCTTGCTTCCGTCTTACAGATGTCAGCTCGCCTCCACGTTGTGGCACCAAAATTGATAACTCCTAGAGCTGTGGTTTTGGAGGAAGGTGATTGACACTGTTGTCTAGAGGACCAATTTACTACTGAAGTAAACACAGGGCGATTGGAGTTTAAAAAAAAAACAATCTAGTTTTATTATTGCTTGAAAACAAGTTAATTGACACACAAGTTCTCGAGACAACTCCCTCCCGTTCCTGTATGTAGATTACGTATAGTTCGTGTCGTGGGGGGGGATAATCTTCTTCGTACTTGCTGGGTGATTCCAGATATTCGTAGCACTCGCAGAACACTACTCAGGGTCCTTCACATACGCTGGATGACTGTACTTATCTGGCTGCTGTGCTGGTACCTGGTCCCGTAGTTGAGATCTGGTGAACTGGACTGGCAGGACTCTGCATCTGATGTCGGCTGGCTCTTCCGGAATCGCTCCGCGCCTTCGGACTCTCGTCGGCTGCCCGTCGTTGGCGACCCGCTCCGCGCTCCTCGACACCCGTCCACTGACTGCTCTCGTTCCGCCCTCCGGACTGACTCCGACTGACTCCTCCCGACTGACTCACTGCTGGATTCGTTTATGTTTCCCACTGACTGCTCGTGTCGANTCTCCCCACCTCGGTGCGTTGCAACTGACTGGAACTGACTGGCTTCTGCGGTAAACTGGCTGGTTGACTCGCGTCAGGATCTGGCGGCACCCTTAATGTCGTGACTACCTGCGCATCCTGGGGTGGCAGTACCGAACTTCCGTGCCACTTTTCTACTCGTTACTGCGGCTGCTTGATTCGTTGACGTCTCTCAACTGACGGCTCGTGTCTCGCTGATGTCGTCCGGATCNGGCTGCTTGATTCGTTGATGTCTCTCAACTGACGGCTCGTGTCTCGCTGATGTCGTCCGGATCCGAACAGGACGTCTCGCGGACGGACATCCGACCAACTGTCCCGTGTCTCTGTTCGCGCTTGACTGTCTTCCTACTGACTCCTCCCGACTGACTGATCTCGTTCCGCCCTCCGGACTGACTGCCCAACAAAGGAGCCTGAGGGGAGTAAAACATCGGGCGGTAACGGTATAAGTAACTGCCTTGTCTGCACGTGTTCCGGAGAGCTGGTTGTGCCTCCCTGAGTAATAAAACACGTGTCTGGGGTTCGGGCTGCCCAGCGTGGTCCTTCGGTTCTGGTATGGCCGTTTCATTGTCTCGTTCTGCACGTGCTTACTTGGCGGGTGGTCTTTGGATCAGCGCCCGCAGTGGTCCTTCCCTTGTCCCCGGATATGGCTGCCCTTCTGTTCGTACATCCGCTAAAAGCTTTCTTGGTTTATTGCGGCGAAGCCCGGGGACGTGGGACCTCGGCGTATCTTGGTGCAGCTGCCCAGTGCAGCTGTGTCCGGGCCCTCGTGCCTTCCGTTGCTTCCGGATGTCGTCTGCACGTGCAGAACAGGGGCACGTGCAGAAAGCTTTGGTGGCCCGCCTTTGCAGCTGTGAGGCGCGGGATCCTTTTTGGACATGTCCGCCACCCTTAATATTTATTGGTGTTGACCGCCTGCAAGCTTCGCTAGTGCGTGTGTTCTGATGGGCAAAATACATGGACGCGGGGAGCGTCCATGCTTTTAAGTATCGTTGCTATGGATCTGCTACTCAGGGATATTCTTTACTCGAAATATCTGACATTTAGAAGAATATATTAGTATGGTGCACATTGTGATTGCAGTCCTCACAAGGTCGGATGTCGCAGTGGAATTAAATTTAGTGTTTCAGAATGTGTGAACGAAGCATTTGTTAACTAAATGATACCGAATAGGGTATGACATGGTCGATTAATAATTAATAAATCATATCACTACACATATAGATATTGAGGTCCTACATTAAAGCCTGAGATAACAAAAGTATAACACAGGAATACAACAGCAATTATTCCAAAATATCTGAAAAATAACGATTCATTGCTGTTGCCTTCATGGGAATATAAATAAGCCATCAATGAGCATAGCACTTCATTCAAAAGGTATTGAGTTTTTTCGCACCTAATTTAATGATACAACAAATGTTCTGTATCGACGCAATAAGAAATGTTTTTCGGGTGATAAGAAAATTGTTTCCTTCCGACGATTCTGTATAAATTGATAATATATCCATTCATGCTGCGCATGAATGGATTGCAAAGTATGAAATTAATATGAACGAATCATAACCCTTACAAGTATATATTACAAAGATAACATGGCAGCTAGCAATGCTTACAAAGACACTGACTATCCCCATTTGAAATTAGCTGTTGTGTCTCAGTTTTACCCAAATGATATGAGGCACGGCTGGTAGCAGCTTGCAAAATTAGATGTAGAATAATAAGAAGAACAGGAGATTTGTCTATTATACATAGTAAAATGTCCCAAATAAATTAGTAGATCGTTTGCATCTGTTAATTGCTGCTCAGAATAATCGAAACCATAACCATATTAACAAAATAAAACATATTTTAGTAGAGTTGTGAAAGGATGGCTACATATTTCGTGATGAAACAATATGCAAACTCTAAAGACCTCATTGTATATTCTGTAGATGTAGATTACTGCAATTGAGGTAGAGTTTCCTGTATCAAGCTGATTTGGTGAGAATGATTCCACATTCACAAGAGAATATAGGGATAAATATAATCTGACAGTCATTGAATGTTAGAGAAAGTTTGCTTGGGCAGTTCCAGTCAAGACGAAAACTGAAATATATTATGCACGCAATAAAAATAATTTTTGTGACAAAGTATTGACTTAAAATTTGCAAACAGATTTTGGCAAAGAATGATAAAATCACTTGTTTCGATCCTTAGTGATCAAACATAACATAAACCATTACTCGATGTATGGTGGTATTCTTAATGTTGGGATAGTCGGGTGATAAATTAGGATACTGAATGGAAAAATGTGGTGGGAATTTATGGCACAAGGAAGTTACAAGAGGTTAACCATTTACCTAGGTTCACAAGTAAAAACAACAACACAAAGCAACACATGTCTGGAATGAAACATGTCGATGTTGAAGACAATTTGCTTTGTACAGTTTTCAAAAATTACACTGCAAAATTGAGCACTGAAATTTTCGAAGTGTTATTCATTCATCATTGCGATACACATACTTATTACTTCGAAGACAAAAGTGGCCATCGCATTCGTGGTAGTTTTTTCAGTGAAGATATGAAAGTTGCAAAGTTTCAATATGTTTATTTATTTGTGAAAGTTTTGCTACACGAATTAAATCAAGTTTCGGTACAATGGTTTGGCTTTGATTCAAGCCACAAAAGAAAGCTGTCAACGTCGGACATAATGGACAAGGAATGTCTTCCTTGCCGAGCATCGCTGTCTCTCAGAATAGTTCTGATAATTATCAAATGTGTGACATGATTGGATTATGTATTCACATTTAGCCATGCTGGTCTCTTTAAAAAAAAAATATATATTTTTATCATAGAAAATGGAAAACATGCCCGAGTATATAAATACAAATGCAGTTTCCTTCTGGACACATATTGCATGGGATGTCTAAAGAGTGGGAAGTTTTGTTGCACCACACTCTCAGTGGTGAATAAATTATGCACCAGATGGACAGCTCGATCAGTGTAGGGTAGCTGACTCCCTGTTTGGGCATTTCAATATGTACAGAAGTGCAGTCTGTACCCCGCTCAAAATGTTCAATTCTATCGTCACTAAGCAATGGATAAATTAATTCTCTAATTTGGTGCGGTAATACCATAGTATCACTGCTTTCTCCTTTACCACCGGAAGACTGCCGCAATGAAAGAGAAGTAGTTAACGATCAGCTGTTGCTAAAACATTACGACATTGTTTTGGAAAGTTTTGAAGATATTGTCATGAGAGTCCTTCGAGGTCTTCGAGACTGAGTTATTAGATATCTCAGGTAACATCTCGTTATCGTAATGGGCAGTGTCTGCGAAATATTCGTTGTTGGTTGACAAATCAAGAATTTTCTAAAAAAAGAGACTGTTATAATATATCATGTGCTTGCAAATATATGTAAATAAATTATTTATTACCCTTTTTTTTTTTTAGTTTTATGAACAAATCACAAAATTTTTCTTAAATAGCAACAGATGCAACAGACCTCGTACACAATCGAGAAGATATACAAAAAAAGAAAACACTCTTATACTGCTTGAAAAATAAAATTCATTGTTACATTTCAAGTTAGAATTTAATGTGTTAAAATTGTGAAATAAATTCGAGGTTCATTTCATGATTGCTTTGTAAAGCGATAACAGGGACGACAGTAGTGTTTAGTTTAGGTTGAGTTATTTGAGGTTAGGTGGTGTTAACACATTGTTTACTATTTCTAGACTATGTCTTACAAGATATTTATAATTTTTATCAGTACAATGATATTCTGAGTACAATAGGAATGGCAAAGTCCTACACAATATATTAAACCATAAAAAACAATTATAGATCGAAGTACAAGTAAAACATTTAAGTCCTGCATGATGTATGAAGTAATATTTGTGTAGTACAAATATGGTGGCATACAGCAACATATATTAGATCGCCTGCTTCACAAGGAATAAAGAAATCCATGATGGTTTACATGGAATGTTAGAGAATGGATAACATCTTTTAAGGTGGAACGAAACAATATGGTGATGATAGAATCTAATATGGTGTGACAAGTGCAGGCGAAAGATTTAGTAATGAGGAAAGTATTGGTGGATGGAAAGAAATGGGGCACTTAAAGAAAGTTATAAATTAAATCCAAATTGCTGGACATGAACTGACAAAGCCTGGTATAAAATGGTGGGTATGGACTTATGGAGCAAGAAAGAAAGATAGAGCTTACAGCTGTCATAGTGATTTAAAAATTATAATCCCATATCGTATGTGGAGCAGTGACAACAGAATTAATAATTAGGAAACCAGATGAGAGTCGAGGTTGTGGAGCACAGGGGGCAGAATGTGTAATAAATAAACAAGTTAATGTATGTAAACAAGATGTCTGCCAGAAACAGGATGTTAGTGCTGATAAGATGGTGACAAAAATTTTCATTGGTGTCAATTTTGTAGGAGTAAAAATATGGTGGATGGAATTAAGAGGGCGGACAGAAGCAAAATGGCAGCCAGAAACAAGATGGTGGATGTCAGAGCCAGACCTGGCTCCTGTCTCCTGCCCCAGTACATGCTATGTTATACTACTACAATGCCATCCGTATGCTGGGTTTTGCCAAACTCTGTGTGGATTCGGCTTAAGGGGTTTAGGGATTAAGTGAAGTTTGGTTTCCTAATATTATGTGCTCATGCCTTTTTAATTGTTTTTGAACACCTCGAGAATGGACTTGTAATATTTTAAAGCCCAGTATATCAGAGTTCGGTAAAACCAGAAACAAAAAGAGAATTGCAAAATGGGTCAAACTTTAATGTGATCCGTGAACGAAAAAGGATGGTTGGAATAAGTTTTTACATCGGTTTCTTTCCTTGTCGAAACACGAATATTTTTCTAATTTGGTAGTTGTCTTAGTTTATTTGAATACACGTTTGTAATTTTTGTGTATTTTAGCAGAAACATTTTTAATAATGCAACTGTTCCATTTACGGAAATGAATGATACTGTGCAATCTAATACATATTTAAAAAATTCTATCGGATTTAAATAATATGTAACCTAGTTGAATATTTGCAAAGGGAAATGAAAATAATTTAACAAATATTATAAATATTTTTGTGTTTTTAATGCAACTCATATTACTTTAAAACATGAGTACATCAAGAGATTCTATTTACTAGATGTTATGATTTCTTTTGTAGTTTGTTCAACTGTACTTTTTGCCCAGGAATGACGGAGTTGGCTTCATTTGTCAGTCAACGAATGAACCGTGGTCACTTTTTCCCCCATGAGAACAAATAGTTCACAGTCTATGGTCCAAGGTTACAAATTCAATCAACTATGAAGTCGTGTTTATTGCATTAAAGGGATTCATACAGATAATTATATTAAAAACCACCTATGTCGTCATAAAGGCCTTTTTCTCATTTAACCAAACTAAAAATTTACCTCTATTAATTTATTGTTTTCTAGAAATGTTATTTAATTTTTTCCTTATTGATACTTCTAATTTATATTAGAACGTCCTTTGGCAACAAGGAAGTGTTCTTTATAAATACTTTCTTCGTCGCATGTCAACACTTAACACATACCATTCGTTTTCATAATCGCTCTCAAGTTACTTTAGTCACGCCGGCCTAAGAACGGACTTGACTCCGCCTATCCAAGTGAAAGAGAGAGAGACAGAAAGGCATGCAAAGCGCGAACCACAGATAGCTAGCTGGCCGATGAATCTGCAGGCACTCTCTGTCACCTGCTGTGCAACCTTCGTCCAATTGTTTCCTTTCCCGGGGTGACGTGGCCCGACATTGGCAGAGCTCCCAAGTCCCAAGTTACAGTGGCGCTACTATAGCAGCTGCTAAAACCACCTCTTATTTTATCTGTGTACAAGAGTTAAATAATTTTCCTGGAAGTCTTGGTGTGTTAATTTATATGTATAAGTTTTTAGTAGTGGTTAAGGAAATTTTTATAGTTGCTATGTTTATTTTAGAGGTGTTTTTAAGAGTTTCAAGAGATGAGATAGATAATCAGCATGTATGTATGATAATCATTAAAAATTATAATTTTTGGATTCAAATTTTGTAATTGATAAGAATGTGAAAAACGTATGCTGGGATATAAAACGAAAACTATCTGTAAATTATTTTGCATATTGCGTTGAAAGATTCTTTTATAATACATAAAATGATTGTATTTGGGGTTGCTTGACGAATGCAACCATGTTAGATATGCTGGTCACTGGAATGTCAACACTGTAATGAATTACACGTGTAGAATGTTTAAAAGAAGAAAATAGTAGAAAAGTCACATCTTATTGCTTACCATGGTTGATATTGTAGGTTTTATAAAGAAATACTCCGTACCACTTGAATAAAACTATTTATTAGTTTTAAGAAAGAACAAAATAATTTCAACAAGGCACATAGCGCCATGACACTCCAACGGTAGCTTGATAGCTAATCATTTGTTTACAGTGTTGCCATCTTAAAAATATAACAAACTTTTAATATTGCATTGTATATTATATTACAACACCCACCCTCAATGCAATATTTACCTAAATTTCACACAAATAAATTTACATGGTTACTCCACACTGATTAGTGAATGTAAAAATTAACTCTTTGTTTAGGGCTTTTGTAAACATATCAGCTAACTGTTATTCAGTTTTTAAATATTTCAGAGACACTCTACCTTTATTATTAATTCTTTAATATAGTGAAATCTAATATCGATATGTTTTAACCGCTTGACACTACTTGTATTTGCAACCGATATTGCGGACTGGTTGTCACAAAAAATTGTAGTCGGGTCAACAATTTTTACCCTAAAATCATTTAACAAATTTTGTAACCAACATGCTTCACTAGCTGCCATACTAATTGCTATGTATTCAGACTCAGTTGATGAGAGACTTACAGAGCATTGCTTCTTTGAACACCATGAAATCAAACAATTTGAATACATGAAACAATAGCCAGTGGTAGATTTTCTATCTCTGAGATCTCCTGCCCAATCAGCATCGCAGTAACCCACTAGCGATTTATCATTACATTTATAAACCAATTTATAATCAATAGTATGTTTTACATTACTTAATACCCTTTTTAAAGCCTTTAACAGTACATCGTTTGCATTGTTTTGGTATCGGCTTAATATAGAAACAGCTANCCCTTTTTAAAGCCTTTAACAGTACATCGTTTGCATTGTTTTGGTATCGGCTTAATATAGAAACAGCTACACACATATCTGGTCTTGTGCCTGAGACAGCATACATTAAGCATCCTATCATTTGTCTACATACATTTTCAATATTTTGATCTGTTTGGCACTCCTTATTTTCAAACATTTTAGCATTAAAATTTTGGTCCATGGGGGTTGACATTGGCTTACAGTTTTCCATTTTGAATTTCCTCAATACATTTTCTAAATAGCTTTTCTGACTTAATTTGGTTACACCACTTTCTAAGTTTTGTTTGACATTTATTCCAAGAAAATCAGATACTAAACCCAAATCTTTCATTTTAAATTCTTTCTGTAACATTAGTTTGACATCAGAAATTTGGTTCTCATTTGTGCCAAAAATTAACAAATCGTCAACGTATATTAGAATATACATTTGATCTTTATCATTGCACTTTGAATAAAGACATGAGTCACACTGTGACCTCACAAAGCCTCCTCTAGTTAAAACTGAGTTGAACTTTTCATTCCAATATTTGGGTGATTTTTTTAGACCATACAAAGATTTGTTTAACTTGACAATATTTTTATCATCAAAATATGCCCCATCTGGTAAATGAATAAAAATTTCTTCATCAATTTCCCCGTATAAAAACGCCCCAGTTACATCCATTTGGTAAATAGGTAAGTTACGCTCGGTTGCTATGGCTGTGAATAATCTGAAAGTTGACAATTTAGCCACAGGTGCATAAATCTCATTTAAATTCAAGTCATCATTTTGTTCAAAACCCCTAGCTACCAACCTAGCTTTATACTGTATATCATTACCAGTTTTCTTTATCTTAAAAACCCACTTACTGCTTACAGTCTTTTCATTTACAGAAGTATCGCACACCTCCCATGTATTGTTTTCATTTGGAGTCTGTAATTCCCTACTTATAGCTTCTTTCCATTTACTTGCATCTTCTCTTCTCATTGCCTCTACGTACGTCTTTGGCTCCTCATCCATCGAATAAATATTGTTACACTTGTAGAACGACGTTTGGTTTCTCGCTCGTTTGCTTCTCCGCTGATCTTGGTGAGTATCTGGTGAACTTTGTAGTGCATCGTCAGCTTCTGAGGAGATGGTGACTTCAGTTTCTGTTTCTTTACCACTGTAACATGGTTCATAATCACTACCTTCGGTCTCGACTTGACTTTCTGACGGTCTCCGTTTTTGTTCACAGCTCAGTTCTTCATCAACATCCCTCCCATTTGTATCTGGTACGCATATGGTTTCTTCTGACACTAAATTTTCCACTTCACACGTTACCAACTGCTGTTTTTCTTGTGTCTTTTCTTGCTCTATACACACAATGTCCCGTTTTATTTCTACAATGTTCCTGTGTGGGAAAAATATTCTGTACCCTTTTACGTCTTCTCCGTAACCAACTACTATTCCTTTTTCTCCTTTAGAGTCCCACTTTTTCCTTTTTTCTTGAGGGACATGGACAACCACAGGTGAACCGAATATTTTTAATGTTTGAATATCAAAAGTTTTCTTTGTCCACAGTTCGTATGGAGTTTTATCAACTTCAGTGCTCTTCCCAGTTCTATTTAACACATACGCTGCCGTGTTAATTGCTTCCGCCCACAATGACTTAGGCAGACTTTTAGCGCATAGCATGGTTCTAGCTGATTCAATAAGTGTTCTATTTTCTCTCTCTGCCTTTCCGTTTTGTTCAGGTGTGTAAGGGACTGTGCGTTGATGTATTATTCCCCGGTTGAGAAACAATCCTTCCACCTCCTTATTTACAAACTCGAGTCCATTATCGCTTCTGAAATACTTCACTTTATTTCCAGTTTCATTTTCCGCTCTGTTTATAAATTTCTCGATGCATTTTTTCACTTCATGTTTTCCTTTGACGAAGTAAACATTTCTATATTTTGAATAGTCGTCTTTAAGCACCACAAAATACCTCGAACCTCCCACAGATGTTTCCTCCATGGGGCCACAGGTATCGGCATGAATTAACTCACACGTCCTCGTTGTTTTACTTTCACTGTTAGAAAAAGGTAAACGATGAATTTTCCCTTCTAAACAACTTTCGCATTTCCCAACACAGCTATCGTTTACGGTAACATTATTGTTTTTCAGAACATTTTTCACGTACATCATGTTTTGATGAACAAGTTTTTCATGCCACTCATTTATGTCCGACTTGACTTGTGCAGTACCTGCTACCCCGCATTTATAGCGAAAGTTCAGGTAATACATATTTCCAGCTCGTTCCGCGATTGCCAACAACTTATTTTTCTTGTAAAATTTGCATAAGTTTTCATCTGTCATCATGACATAACCTCTTGCAGTGACGCATTGCACAGAGAATAAATTTGTTTTTAAATCAGGCACGTACAACACGTTGTCTATGGTTGTGTCAATCCATTCTTTGCCATTTGAGACTTGTACCGCCATCTGTCCGCGCCCCTGTGCACTAATTTGCGTTCCGTCACCCAAGATTACGAATTTATTTGATAAACTCGTGAATGAGGTAAACAACTCACGTTTGCAACACATATGTTCACTTGCGCCGGAATCAATTAACCACTCTGTTTCTTGATATTGTTTTTCGAAGGAGTTTGACACCACAAACGCGTTACTATCCTTGTTTTTCTTGAAGCGGCACTGATTCTTGTTATGGCCGGATTTATTACAATAAAAACATTTATTGTCTGACCGGTTATTACGACTGTCTCGATTTTCCATTGAATTATTATTACTTCTGCATTCACTTGCATAATGTCCAAACTTATTGCACTTGAAACATTTAATATTTCTCTTGTCCCTTTTTTTAGCGACGAAAGCTGAAGACTGCGCTGCTCCTCCTTTCTCATGTAATCTTTCTTCCTCGACTAATAATCTAGCTACCAGGTTTTCATAAGTTTGTTTATCATCCGGTGCCGACTCCCAAGCTGATACAAAATGTTTATAGCCGTCGGGCAGTGACATTAACACTTTTGTTATGACCAATTTATCCGAGATTTCTTCACCCATCTGTTTTAACTGATTCTGCATTTCTTGAATTTTCGACAGGAAAACAGACATTTCTGTACCTTCTTCATACTTATATTGAAAGAATCGCTGTTGTATTATGTGAATATTTGTTTCACTTCTCTGTTCATATACACTTAGTAATTTTCGCCACATCTCCGCAGCAGTAGTGCATGTGATAATGTGCAGCATCACGTCTTCTGACATTCTCGTGACCAGTAAGGTCTGAGCCTTCGCATCCATACTTTCCCAGGCTGATCTCTCCGTAACAACTTCTGGCTTCAAGGTGCGACCTTCGACCACATCATATAAACCTTGACCTCGCAGTAAAACTGACGTTTGGAATTTCCAGATGTTCCAGTTCTTGGCGCCTTCCAGTTTAATAACTGTACTTTGATGTGCCATGCCATCCATCTTGCTCTTCCTTCCTTCCTGCAAAAAAACTTTCCTTCCTTGTCCGTTCTGAACAAGTTTTCCTTCTCGCCACGCTGCTGCTTGGTCGTCCTAACCTCAAAACGACACTTCTTACGTCGACGATATTAAACAACTGTTGTTGCAGTATTTACGTGCACCATTTTACTTCAACCATACAAGATTAGGTGTCTGGGCCCATAACCTGTAGGTTTTAAAAAGAAATACTCCGTATCACTTGAATAAAACTATTTATTAGTTTTAAGAAAGAACAATATAATTTCAACAAGGCACATAGCGCCATGACACTCCAGTGGTAGTTTGATAGCTAATCATTTGTTTACAGTGTTGCCATCTTAAAAATATAACAAACTTTTAATATTGCATTGTATATTATATTACAACAGATATAATAGTTGGGTAAATTTCCATCTCTCCCAGGAAGGAATATTAGAAAAACAAACTTGTGTGAATTTATTGAATGTATACAAATAATAACATAGATAATTGTTCGTAAGCATTTTTAAGGTAACATGCAATCTAATCTGCATATGTGTATATTATACGAAAATTGGTTCCAAAAAATATTTTCGGAACTTAAAACTATTTTTGCTTTATTGTACCTCGACTAGTGAATTATAACACTTAGATTACAATCTACAGAATGTATTAAAATGTATGCTCAGCTATATTAAAGTGTACCAAAATAGTTTCAAAAATTTTCACCTAACAAATTATCACTTTTTTCAAAGCTAGTACATTTTCAATGCAGATGTGGCCTGTATTAAACCTTTGGTGTTTTTGCTGTAAATTGTATAAAATCGATTTATGGTTCAAAATATTTTCTTTTTCCATTCTTATAAATTCTGAAAAATTATATTTTCATTCTGCCAAATAGACTAAATTGACTTTTGATCTTTTTCATTCAATAAAATTTGGTTGCACATTCTTTAAAGTTTATTTACATTTTCTTATTTGCATGAAATTCTGCACCGAATTCACGAGAATACGAACTTTGACACTAGCTATCTAAAGTAACTTGAAGCGATCCACAAAACACACTCTTTGCGTTGCGGATTTTTATAAACACAGAGTAATAACGAGATATTTTCACATTAACATGATATACTATATTAAATGAAAGTTTTCTCTTATAGACTGACACCATGTGTAAACCGAAATTTCAAGATAAAAATTTACGATCATAGAAATAATTAAATTTCCAGCTCATCTATCGTGAAGATAGATACTTGTTTAACTATGTCATCAACTTCCAGGTCGAGGAGGTTTATTCACACAGCCCAATTTTACCCTCCGAATCATTGTATAATACGTCCTCAAAGTTTAAAAAATATTGTCCACAGCATTACTGGTATAGGTAAATGAAATATAAAATCAAAGATTTAGAAAAATGAATATTATATCTTACTTAATGCTCGTTCCAGCTTCATGGCAACAGCTCATATATGAAACTAAGTAAGCAAAACCATAACATGAAACTTCAAAATAACAATAATTTAATACATCAAACCACAGTTTTAGAGACTGGGAGCATAATGTTTTGTTGACAAGCAAAATGTACTTAAATGAGAACCATATTAAGGATGGTTTCTCATAGCATTTCAGTCACGTTTACGTGACAGATTGCAAGGAGTGAGTACCCAACGTGTTCAGTAATGCTTTGCTTTTTGCTGAGCGTGATGCTCCTGGTACCTGTAATAAGAGAAAATATGGTTCACTTAGATTAGCTTCTATAGCCATTACCAAATCAGGAGCTCTATCTTAAGGTTATAATAGTAGGTCATCTTGGGAAGATATCGTCATGGGAAGTTTGAAATTTTCTAGCACGGACAATTTAAGATTTAATTAAAACCTTCAAATCAATTTTTATATTAATAATTTTACATAATTTAATTTTAAAAAATATATTAAAGCAATACATTTTTTTATTATTAAAAGTCACAAAATTTTAAATATTCAGTGACTTTTTAAATTTGTGTAGAAAATAAACATTTCTGATTTTATCTAATGGAGTGTCTTAATATTTAAAATAAAATTGTAAAAATAATTGTTATATGTTAAAATTAGGATGTAATATATTAATTATCGGTTAAATTAAGGTTTTAAATGTGATTTTTTAATGAAAAAATGTAGGGAAACAATATGGTTTGAAAAATTTTAAATTTAAATTGTACATATAATTATGAAAATATTATATGAAGGTTGTAAATCTGATTTTCGTATTAATCGAACGGGGTATCATAATGTTTTTATTTAATAAATATTTTATGTTATAAATTAGTTTTTTTTAAAATTAATCTACGCAATGAAAAAGTTATAAATTATGTTTTTGAAATAATTTTTTTAATTCACACTTAAAGGTTTTGATATATCTTTTAAACTATATATTTGTATTCATTAATGAAATACTGTACTAAATAAGTTATCTTAAAAGGTTTTAATTATGTGAAAATTGGTTAATGATACATAATATCTTTGCTATTATTTGACATAATTATTTGAAATTTTTGGACAGACATAAAGGAAACAGTTCTCTGTTTTGACATTTATATATTCTATATCATTCAAATTCTGTCTTAAAATATGGCATTTCTTGATGAAAAACAACTAGAATCTCTCTGTTAATTACAAATGTAAATAAATCCCTATTAATTTTTTTTCTTGTAATGCACCCAATCTTAAAACCACTCAGATAAATTTGTTTTAAACATAAAGTATTTACATGAAACTATCCTGACACGCAAAAAGAAGAATTATGTTGTGAAGGGAAGTTCAAAACAAAAAGAAACATCATCTCCGCTCTTGTTCAAAACAGGATCACTTTCTGTGTGCACTTATATCTTTCCTACGTGAGAGCTAATTTTCCGAAGCGTGTATCATGTAAAATCCTCGCAAAAATTAAAAGACAACTCATATCATGTAACTGTTTAAATAACGACACAATAGTAAGATTAAACATTACATCATTCAAACCTAGTTCACAAGAAATAAGAGTTTTATACACATGTGGAAAACACTAAATTATCATACTTCTAAACACACACATTTAAAAAGTTCATGTTCAGTGCTTCACAAATTGTTCAAATCATATAGTCTCAAACAGTTGTGATAGTCATTTGAATTATTTGTCTATTAGTTATGTTTAGGTGGATCAAGCTGCAGGAGGACAAGGACATAGGACATGACTGACGTGGCCATGGAGGGGATGATAGGCAGGTCCAGAGTGAAGAAGCCGGCTGCTGTGAACACCAGCTCCTTGCTGGATATCTGGTCTGAGAACTCCTTCAGCTGCACTCGTACCTCCTTGTCTATTCCTGGCATGAGGAGCAGGTCCTGAACTACGTCCCCTGTGGTCCTAGCAGCCCTCATAGTTGCACTGCTCACACAGATGATCAACAAAGGCTCACACAAGTGGATCATTGTCCATATAAAATGTACTGCAATGATGCCTAAGGTGTCAAAATCAACAGTCAAATCAAATAGCGAGTTTAAGTCACTCAAAGCAAGGAATGTGCAGAAAATGGAAAGTATAAATGCCGATAAGATGATGAACAATATTATTACCCCAAATGCGGAGTTAATAAGTGATATGATACGAACTAAATTGTTATAATATTTTCTTAGATCTAATATCTTCTCCAAGCAAGTATGGTCTCCCATATTTGGTGGAGTGCTGTTAGTGCCATGTATGTTTTCCTCTAAATGGAAAAGTCTTTCAGATTGCAAACGAATTATAGTATATGCATCGTTACATGTCTCCCACAGTAGGGTGTTCAATCGATTAAATCCTAGACGTACAAGAAGTACCATGTTTACATAGTTAGCAACCGTGGTCAACGTTACAAAATCCCGTAGGTGCCCAAACCAGTTCACAGGGGCATATACGAACCCTAGGAATACTGCCTGATTCATACAAACCGTTAAGATTAATATCACATAGGCACTAAAAAGAATCAATTTGGTAGTATTAGCCCATTTATTGTAACATTCGTTTC
The DNA here is from genome assembly GCA_002778355.1 of Clitarchus hookeri. NCBI lineage: Eukaryota > Metazoa > Arthropoda > Insecta > Phasmatodea > Phasmatidae > Clitarchus > Clitarchus hookeri. The sequence goes on from NQII01004499.1 coordinate 44,268, forward strand.
CAATTTCCGATAGATATTTATCTACCAATGCAAACGTCTTCAAAATTTCCTGCCTTTGTTTGACATTCGAACGCATCCCAATGAAATCTACTAAAGTTGACATCGTTGCAAAAATTACGATGACAACATGTGACATTGCGAATAGTTCTCCGGGTTTGTGATTTAGTTCATTTACAAAAATGTAAATCATGTAGCTAAAGTTAACAGATATTAAAGTGACGACAGCGAAAGTGTGAACAAAATATTTGTCGTACTTCTTGATGACGAGCTCTCTACTGCCACATTCTTGAACCTCTGTAGTTACTGTAAATGTTTCAAGACCCAGCATCCTAGAGGCGACAGCAATCGGCCCAAGGCAATTTGTGAAGTCTGCTTCGTCTACTTCTGCTGGTGCTGATGAACCTGAAATTTCATTAATTCAAAATAAAATTCACTTAGTTTATATCAGTGTGACCCATCCAAAGAAACCCTAAGGTTCTAAAGAAAATAATGTTATTTGATCAAGTAGAGGTAACAAATTTTTTATACATGAAAATAATATATAGTCTGAAATAACGTATTTATTCCATCGATTTTTGTCAAAAATATTTCAAAGGCTGATAAAACACTTTGGAAAGTTTCAAACCTATACAAAGTTTCAATTTAGGGGGAGAAAAAAAAATACGTTTTTTTCCATATATATGCCATACTACTTAAGAGCGCAAAATGATAGGATTCCCTACCATAAAATATTATTTTCCTTTATCATCGAACTTGTGATATTGTCATATTTACATGGATGCTAGTATAATACTTTTAGGTTACATTTTAATTAAGTAGGGTTTCCTAGCCTAATATAATATCTTCATTGCGATATAACATATCTCTGCCCAGTACTGCTAACCAGGGCGGGACAAAGAGCAAAACTAAACTTATTAAAACATCTCTTAACGATAGCATTTTATTTTCAGCACTAAATATATATGTGTAAATTTATATTTTTTTATTTATTTATATATACATATATTGGTGAACGCCTTAAAATTAACACGAGTTGTTTTGTTAAGAAAATATGTATTCCATATAAGAAAAAACTGGGTGCCATACAAGAAAAACCTATAAATGTTTATACAGCATTAATTATGTAAACTGTGAAGGTCACACCTGAATGAGAATATCTTTCTGCCTTAATAACATTTTCTATCGCAAAACATTTTGGCCTCTACAGATAATTTTTAAACACACATATAGCCATTAACAATAGAAGGTGTCCCTTAAAAGAGCTAATTAAAGTCAAACCAAATTTAATAAATATTATATTCAAACTACTGATTGACTCCCAAATGTTCCCTTTAAATTCATGGCTGGAAGGGTCTCATAACACTTATTTAAACATGAAGTCCAGAAGCTACTACTCAATGAGTCTGCAGTTTACACTGGCATGTTTATTACTCCCCTCCTCGATCAGGGGCTTAAAATGATACATTTTTTATTTCGCCAATCAGTGGTCTAAAATATAAGATAATAGTTTGTTTTTCTTGTAAATATTTACACACTACACTCTGCGGCGCTTCCACATGACAACGCTCAAACATATCACAGCAACACTAGCGCTGCTGGTGGCAAGCTTGGAGACTCTTCGCCGCGCCAGCAGTATAGCTCTGTGAGAGGTGTGAAACCATCGGAGGCGTCTCCTTGTCGGTGCTGCCCCAACATGAGCGGCTACCATGACTGTCTTGCCCAAGGCAGCGCAGGAAAAACCACGTGGTGTTTCCGTTCCAAACGGTAGGGTATTTGCTTCACTAAGTCACATATAATTTGGCAAAAATGGGGAGAAAATAAGGGCGTTGATACTCTATGTTTTAGACAGATTGCTAGGGAGACTGTACATAGCTGGCCGGCGGAATATTAAAAGAAAATGCGACGCCCCAACACAATATATTAATGCAAACTCTATACCGGATTCATTAATAATACATCTAATCCTTGAGTTTCGCTGTGTAAAATGCATTACAATTATCAAGAAATATTATTTATTGCTTTACACAGCTGCAGGAAGTGCATTATTCTTGAGACGTTGTCACATGCAATGTTGTGTAAATTTATATATTTATTTACCATATCGATAATTTTCTCTATAGGCAGAAAATATTCTTATTGGACAAATTTGTAACTAACAAAGAGATTAATAAAATCTGATATAAGCAGTTTTACCACGAGACTGCCGAGCTGTCTCCTCTGCATGTACATCACAGGGAAGGCGTCGTCCTTGCACAGTCCAGACAGGACCCTGCATTAAGGACCTCCTTTCTCGCCTCACTCCAGCCATGGTGTGCCTGGAAAACTTGTACGTAAACCAAAAAAATTGTCATTAACGCAAGAAGCATTGAGTTGTAATAAGAGTTATCTTACCTACTTTAGATGAGAAGGCAAATATATCATTATTATAAATAAATCATTGTTAAAATCACTTGCGGTAAATTTAGTAATACTTGTATATTAATGTCACAGAATGAATTACTTGAATTTATTCAATATATATATTCTATTGCTTCACTAACTATATGATTTTAATTCCAAAAGATTCTAAGTGTGTCAGGAATATGCCGGCACACAAACCCAGACGTGGGAGTTATTTTTACATGTTGAACTAAACTAAACAACATAGAATCTCACATCATTACCTAGTTTTTATGGGGTTCGAAGCATGATATCTTTACCAGACTCATATTTTTACTTCTGCGTCGTAAAACATGTAACTGACGTAAAATCAATTTTGTAATGCAAACAGGTGATAGCAATTTAATTGTTCGGTTATTGGTCAGCTGTTTAAAATACTTGCCATTTTATCATAGGTAGATGTAAGACATTTACTGTGTGGCACTCATTATCTTTGTTTAAAGTAGTGTAACTGATAACCATGTTCTGGGACGGTAGACCAACAATATCTGGAGTGTGTTAGATCACTTTTGCCACGGGCAGTTAATGAAAAGGTAACACTTCCTGCAACACTCCATGTGGCTTCACAGTTAATATTAAGTGAAGATAAATATATCGATCCTGAAGAAGAAGCAATATCTCACACTATCCATCTTCTCCCAAATGCTCTGGCAAAATGACAAAGCGTGATTATGTCTATATTGAATTTCCAGTTGTACTTCTTACCAAGTATTCTACAATAATCCTAAGTGTAGTCACTTGAGCGCCACATGCCAGTAGCTATACGAAAGATACTGTACAATGAAACGTCCGTCCATATATTTCTTCTACTCATGGTTGCTGAATCTTTCCGGTTGGCCACGGGAATGCATCACATGAACATTTCTGTTGCGTTAATTATGGGTCTTGCCACAAATTATTGTGATTTATACTACAGGGGTAAACAGAATTTTCCGTAACTAATTGTAAAATATCAAAGAAAATTGTAGGAAAGACATTCAAGAGTTCGAAGACGAGTTACACATTTAGCAGTATTCAATACATCAACCACCTAGTAGTGATGGTGGTGTGGTTGCTGTTCATGCATATCTTGTCCAACTATGCTATCATCCATAGCCATGCCATGCTGTATGAATAGTTATCGTTTTTTGGTCTCTTCAAAAATTATTAAGTATGTCAGTAGAGTTTATATGGGGCTACGAAGACAAAATATTTTAAATGGAAGTGTGGGACTTAAGCCTCAGAGGTGAAGGGTGGCTCTCTTCGTATTGACTTAAGACAGCTGTCCTACCGAAGGGAGCTCTTCGGTTACCCTTCAAACATATATGTATATATCTAGTAGTCATATTAGAAGTTTAGGCATAGCGTATGGCAATTCGAACATCTGTACTTATTATTCTGTTTTAAAAATATACGTTCATGTGGCAGAGCACCTAAGAACAAAATGTACGTCGTTTAAATTTGTTGTTAACTTTTATTATCAGAGTTATTTAAACGATAAAAAAAACTTTGTATAACTGAAAAAATAATTGTTTTCAACACATTAAAAATTACGCAATCTTTAATATTATAATGTGCATCAACTTTTGCGAAACATTGCAGGACTATTTCTCCACACTCTCTCTTTGCCTCTTTCTCTCTTTCACTTTCTCTTTCTTTCTACTTCTACAAACAAACCTGTTTGCCATAAATATCTATGACTTCAACAATTTCATTTACCGATTTGCCTTTTTACTTTCATGACAACAATTTGTGCGTTTTTATAAGTAATTATTTAATAACGTAAAACCGACCACCTCCCAGCATCAAGTTACGCTCCAAGTAAAGTATGTTTCCCGATGACCCTTCCTATCAAGACATACTTACCAAAATAAAAACCTCAACGCAAACACGAGCAAATAAAAAAGTACATTTTAATCTCAAACGGAAATTAATAATATTTTTCGAAGTGTCAAATTGGTACTGATAAGCACCTCAAAATTATTAACCATTCCTTTAAACCATTATACCATAGGGAGCGATAAGCCACTAGCAACAATTGCCCGTAAGAGTAATTCTGTCGATTAGTTTTTTTTTATCCAGAGGGGAGTTAGAGAGTCATATGCAAATGCTTTGGGGTTAGCAGTTAAGTGCAAATACACACTGAGGGAGTGCACGTATTGGAGGGTTTATTTCTCTTTTCCCATACTTCCATGCTAGCATTCCATGAGTTTGTTTAAGAACAAGCATTGAGGAAGTTTAGAGTTTGAAGTGTGTATTCCAGTAAAAAAAAATATTTTAATGACACTAGAGGATAACCGAGTGTAAAAAGACGTTGCCACTGACGTCTTTTACCAAAATTATTATTTAAATTGCGATTCATTCTCTCTCTCTTTCTCTGGGCACAAGCAGCAATAGAGAGCATGTATTCAGCAGGGCATTGAGGACCAGCTCATCAGTTATATAACGTCTGTCCAACATAATACGACCATGCGAACATGCATGCATGCGCAGTCACCCCTTTCATTATAATATTTGCCCGACTGCTCCAGTTGCCATCATTTATAGCTTAAATACATCGATAGGAAAACAATTATGATGAATATTGCCCGCTTATTTCATCCTAAGCTCAACGGATATGTAAGGCGATCAGAGTTGTCCAGCTTTACTGTACAACTGATGTGAGATCGTCTTCCCTTTCCTGGCCTTCGTAGCTATCATTACGTTTAGTTATTTTAAACTGCTCTTCTCGCTCACGATTGGCTGTTAGTCATGTAAAAATCAGGCTCAGCGGGTATATAAGGTAGGGAGATTCGTGTATCTTCTCAGTTCTTCATTTGATGCGACAGTGACAGATCGTTTTTATCTCTCCTGTCCTTCTTAGTTCTCAACTCGGTGAGTTACTATACCCGATGATGTTCGCTCACGATTGGCTTTTGATGATGTAACAGTGGGTTTAGCAGATATATAAGGAGGGTAGAATAGCATATTTTTTCAGTTATTTTTTTAATGCGACATGTGACAGATCGTCGTCCATATCCCAAACATCTAAGGGAAAATTTTGGTAATTTATGTTGGGTTCGGCTCATCCATCACAGTATGCATGATATAATTGTTCGTTCTTGTAATTATGCGTATATATTTTCGTACAAAAGTAAAAATCTGCCAAAATTGCAAATGTCTGCACGAGTCAGCCAAACATTGCGGCATATATTCCGTTATATAGGACAATGTGCTTTCGTAGCTTTAAATCAAACTTACTGCAATATTTATTGCATTTTTTTTATACTGGGCCATTTATTGAACTTCCAATGCAATTAGCGCGAATGAAATTTTTTGTGTAGCTCCAAAATAATTTTTACATACTAATTTCGTGTTATTCATTTTAAGTGTATAGATCAAGACGAAGCTTATATTTAATGATGTGCCGGCAACCGTATTCCCGACTTAGTCTTAGGCTGTACGATCGCTGGCTCCTGCTGGACTGTCTACATCGTCAGAGATGCCATTCGATACATCACAGACTGGATCTGCAAATGCGATATAACGATACCCATGTTTCTTCTGAAAATAAATCCTTCGTATTCAACATCCATGCTCAAATGCATGAGAAATATGACTGCACGAAGAATATCCGAATGAAAAACATATAAGTGTGGAATTTGTGATATGACATTTGGTAGACGCGATAACCTGCAAAGACACATATTAAAACCTGTAAGTTTCCAGGTCCTTCACCTACCAAAATGCATCGTGTACTGTCCATATCGTCATTTAAGCCAATATCTCGAAAAGATACTTCGCCACAATGTGAGCGTTATCGTTGATCAAGAATCATAGCAATGTCTGGGAAGTGTAATGCTAGTGGTTTGGGGGAGGCTAAAACCACTAGCCGACGAAAATAAAAGACATATCTCGCATCAAACAAGAGTGGTTCGTCAAACGATATCTGTACATTCTTGGCTCGCATAAAAAAAAATTCTCCAGACCACTCGCCAAGGAGGTACGACAGCAGGGCGGAATTCAATTTATTATGTGGCTTGAGTGTAATTAAGCTGAACCGAAAAATTCAAACGAAGGTAGATGCAAAAGAGCATTTTAGACTGCGAATGTACCCGTGTACGAGATTGGTGACACAAAAAATTTCATAACATCCTGAATTTGAGAAATATGCAATGAGGAAGAAGAATACAACGAGCATTGATCGGGATGGGTGTAGTCAAAACCTAATAACCTACAATTCCGAAACCAAAAGCTAGAACCTCCACATTCCTCACCTTACATGAAACTGCTTGAATCAGATAAGAGTAAATAGGCCACAATCAACCCGCAAACTACCAGCTAAGTAGGCTCAAGTGGAGCCTACTTGCTAGAAACGCAAAGAGGTGTACATCCCAAACGAGTAGACAGTCGCTACAAAGCCTTAGAAATAAAATTAGATTTTCCTGGACTCGAATTCCCGACACTGAGTAGTCAAATAAACTCTTCGAGTATTTTAACTTTATGGTATCAGTCAATGTGTACTCACTCACTGACGCAGAGAAGGTGAATCCCGTTTGAGGTTTTAAAAGAAGAAAAAGAAAATAATTTTGACATGATTGTGTAGACTACTGAGGAATATGCTCACTTTAGCTAAAATCATAACTTTTTTAAGACTTCTGCATTCCGATTTATCGACCAAAAGGGGAAAATTCATATACGTAAGTGGTGCTTTACATTTTACAATGACCTGCCGGGAAAATCAGGATGATAGGGCAGAAGTGTTATACTGTAATAAACATGCCCCACTGCATGCTAAAATGCCGCCGCCGGGGTATGATGGAAATCATTGATTTTGAAATCCAAGAACTCCCATCACATCATTAAATTGCCGATCGTTCTCTATGCAGACTTCGAAGCCTTGCTGAAGCCAGTGTACACCTGTGTACCAGAACCCACCCACTCTTATACATGCAAGTCAATGATACAGTAATTCCTGAGTTACTTACATCAACACTGCCTAAACAACTTGAACTGTATATGTAGTACTTAATGGAAGCAATAGGGGATATTGGCAATACGGTCAAAGATATTTATGAAACTTCAAAGCAAATTCTGCTGCTCACATCAACTGAAAATGCAAACTACTCACGGGCAACGTAACGCTGCCATTGTGAATCAATGTTTAGAGTAGAAAATAATTAAGTATGTGACCAGGACAACTTCACAGCGCAGTACACCGGATCTGCATGCACCAGTTGCAATCTGCTGCACCAAAGACAGAAGACACTCGTCGTTTTCTTCCATAACCTAAGTAACTACAAGAATTTGATCATCAGGCATCTGGTATACTATATGAAATACATCTGTTTTATTCCGTGCATGAGTGAGAAAATGATCATGTTTTCAAAGCAGCTGAGAGACAGCTTTTCAATGCAGTTTGTCGAAAAATTCCATGTCCATGGAATGCAGTCTAGCAACCCTAGCCGAGAACCTGCCTAAGAAACTCTCACTCGTCACACACAGAGGCGTATTATCATGCGACTATGTCAACTACTGGGAGAAGTTGGAAGAGCCGCAGCTGCCCCCGAAAGAAGCATTACATAAACAGTTAAACGTCACCATTATCGCTGCCGATGCTCACGTGCCTGCCCAGATGATATGAGTAACACACAAGTGTGTGAACCTGGGAAAAGTTTCGGACTTTTACATGACGACAGATGTGCTCATCCTGGCCGATGTCTTTGTAAAGTTCAGGGACTTGTGTATTTACACATACATGCACGACTGTGCTGTCTATGTCAGCATCCCAGGGTTTTTTAATGCCATTCTTCTGATGACAGGAGAAAATCTAAAGATACTCACCGAATACGACATGCATAAATTTATTGAAGAAGGGATCTGTGGTTTTGTGGCACTGTGAATCAAACGAATTCCTTTGGCAAAAAACATTTGTGCCGGCAACTTACGATACAAGCGAGCCAACGACATACGTGCAGTACTTGGATGCCATCAACCTATACGGATAGGGTATATTGATTCTTCTGCCCCCATGCAACCTCAGGTGGTTTCATACAGACTTTCATGTAATGGACGTGCCCAATTATGGAAATACCAGATATATCCTAGAGGTTGATGTCGAGTACCCAGCAGCCCTGCATGAAGACGGACCTTCCATCCCTATTTGCCAACCAGTGTCTGCCATTACGAACCAGGCAGTGGTTGAGGAAGGTAGCGCTTCCTCTTCTGGCCTAGCCTCGCTACTCCTCAGGTAGCCTGGTCAGCTACCACTGCTTTAGGAGTTTCTAGGCACACTTGAAGGAGACAGGTAAGTCGCACAGAGAAGGGGTGGCATCGGCCTCTTCTTCCTCGGTTACACAACACGACAACAATGGCAGAAGCCCAATAAGAAACACACAGCACATACAGCCATACAGACACAACCTAGTGTGGAAACTCCCACAGCAATGTTTTCTCACCAATAAAAAAAGAAAACACATCAAACTGTAGTCAGGATAGTACCAAAACTGTTGTTGCAGAAAACAATACACACAAAGTAAAACTCGCTTCTCCAGTGTACATTCCGGACACTTCGAAAGTAAGAATTTTGAATCGGACTTTCACACAAAATTTTTTCGTGAAAATCACACTTACAAACAAACGACACCTAAAGGTGCTGGTAAGGTTAGAGGATTACTCTACTCTCCGTGGGAATTTTGACAAACTCCAAGTGGAATATTACACACACGCTCTAAAACACGAAAAACCTATTAAGATAGCCATTGAAGGACTACCACATGACATAGGCACACAGCGAATAGAGAAACGGTTCAAGCTGTACAAACAGACATCAATCAACGTCTGGAAATTTAGAACACCAGACGATGCACCTGCAGTCTATGGGGCTGTAGTACAAAAACACAAACAATACGACAAATGAAAACACCCACGCTTTTCTATATGCCAGTGCTTATAGAAATGTACAAGCACCGTCCCGAGGATGTGGTACAGTGCAGGTGATGTGGTGCACTGGGCCACACACAGAAATACTGCACACTTAGACCAGTCTACCTTTTGTGTGCGGGAGATCACACAAGGACTGACTGCCCTATCAAAGAACAAGACCACTAGAAGTAGCAATGTAAACTTTGCAAACAAACTGGACACTCAGCGGCATGGAAATAGTGCCAGGCTATACAAAAACACATTGAGGCAGGCAGACAAAGTTTGGCCCCAAAACCAGCCAAACCAACACGAGAAATTAGACAGGAAATTCAGGTTAACACACACAAAAACATTCAGTCGGAGGCTGAATTCCCAATACTACAAAATCCATACAACGAACAGGCACCCACACAACAGCAGACAGGAAAACTACAACAAAACACGAAAAGAGACAACAACACGACAGAAAATACGACCATGTTGGCAGATATGCATGAACTGGCCGTTTTTCTGCAAGAAATTAATTTTGCAGCTCTAATGAACCATTTTATACCTATAATCGCACAGGCGAAAGCCTTGAGAACACTACAGGAGAAGCAGATGTTAATTCTCACAGCACTCGTTACCCTGCCTAATTAATTAAACATGTTAGGACAACGCCGAATTCATATTGATTAATTAATTACAGGCGAGAAGACATGATTTCGAGAATGAATATTATTAATTGGTTAACACTTCAACTTTCGGAAAATTAAAGAAAAAAAAAAACGAAAATTATAAAATATATATACAAAAGTGTTCTGCAGTGGAAAGCGACTTAAAATACTTATAACTAAGTCTACATTCGGGAAACGATCTATTTAAGATAAATATATTTCCCTGATTCGACTACAGCAAGAATATATACTTTTAACTAACCATATAGTTAGGAGTAGCAGTTCTCGACTTGAAGAAAACTCTCAAGTACAGATCCCATTACAATGTGATTAAGGCTCTGTACAGAGAAGACATCGAGATCCTGTATATGGACACCGACTCTTTCCAATTCGTGATAAAAACCTAGGATTTCTACAACATAGTCACAGATACAAGTATCTTAACAGAATTTGACACAAGCAGCTACCTTATGATTCACAAGTGCTACTCGTCTGCAAACAAGAACGTGGTTGGGAAATTCAACGACGAGTGCGATGGAAATATCATAACTGAATTCGTAGGCCCACATGCCAAACTATACTCCTCCAAGTGAAGTGGCAAGGAAATAAATATATATATATATATATATATATATATATATATATATATATATAAACCAGTTTGAGAAGTGTGTTGCTCAAGACAAAATAATTTTCCATATATATGTATCTGCATTGGAAGAACTGAATCCAGTGAGAGTTAAAATGAACATAACACTAGCGCACCAACATTCTCTAAACACGGAGAACATAAATAATTTTGCTTTTTGTTGCGCCGAATACAAATGAAATGCCTGCGCATATGGTATACATACCTTATAGAGCAGGATTTGTTACGTTGTAAATATGAAAACCCAGACTGACTCGTGTGTAAAGAGACGTGATAGTCACAAATAGAATGTATCTTATTTAACCATTTGAATGTAAGACATCGTTTCGGAAATGCTCCCACTCTCTCCCTCCCTCTTTCTCTATATCACAGTTTTTTTAAATTTTAAGAGTATACGAAGGCTTACAGTTGACTGCAACGAATATGGACCCAAGGCCTACACCTTTTGCACGAGGTCATCATGGTACTATGGCAGCCCTTCGACTTTGCAGCTCGTTGACATGAGAAAAGTGAGAATTTTTTACCACCAATTTTTTGCACAACATTCGTGCGGCGATACTTCTGAAAAAGGAATTCACATCAGTTCCTGCAAAGGTTATCTTCTTCCTCCTTGTTAAAAACACCGTTATATATAATCGAATCCTCCATCGTCCACACTGTGTACTGACGAGACTTCAGTCGTTGCAAACAGGAAGTATTTCAGAATTGCAAAATTCCTAATGTACGGAATATGTGAAAAAAAAATAATTGTTTTGGTTTTATACTGTTGTGTTTTATTTAATTTATCTCCAGTTCTTCTGCTGTTACAGACAATATGAAATTAAACTTAGTGTTTTGTGCTCTTGAATACGAAATCTTGTTTACCATTCTGTGAGTCAATAAGTGTCAAAACAGATAAAACACAAATTAAATAAGAAATATATAAATTTATATTTTTCCTTGATGTATTGGTTTGGCAGTCATCATCTACGATCCCATGCAGGATCATAGATTATAAACATGCTTTGGTGCAGTGGTTAGACCAATTGCATCCTGCCATTAAATCTGTGTTCGATGCTTAGCAGGCAAAATTAGTTTTGTCCATATGTGAGAAAAATCTGTTCACCTAGACATTGGCCACCAGGTTTTAATTCGATAATTTCTTTTACTACACCATCTCATTTCGATACAGCTTTATCCACACCTCCTGTCACACTCACTGTTAGGCACAGACAAGATTTAATCCTTAGCAAGTATAACTTGGGACACATTGATGCGTGGCGAGTACATAGGATAGGAATTGCGCTGTTTTCACACCCTGGGAAGTATACACAGGGCAGTCCGTCGTATAAGGACACGCGGCAGAAGAACCGAAGCAAGAGAAAAACAGGGAAAGTCCCGAAAAATAGTTTTTATAAGTTCTCTACGAAGGAAGCAGGGTAACCCTCACCGAGAATTACTACCGACACAGCTGCCAGGAACCCCCGAGACGCTTGCCACACCCCTCCCTTCATCTTAGTTTTAACGAGCAAGCCGCTGACGAGACACGAAATCCTTTACAATAAACACATGAGTTACATGGGGGAAATCCCTATTTCCCTCGACACAATCTGCTGACAGCCAATTTGAATAAATCGGGAGACGGTTTAAATTTGGGAGCAGCGAAGAAACGAGAGTCAGTTGTCGTCATTCAGTCGTGGGCAGGCAGTCGTGGTCAGTCATTCGAGAGGAGGTGTTCAACTGCGATGCAAGGCAGAGAAGGCAGTTAGGCGAGAGGCAGTAGTATCCACGGGCCGGAGTTCGGGCCCGGCCAAGGCAGTCAGTTGTAATCAGTGTTCACAGTCAGTTGTTCAACTGAGACGGGAGATGTTCGGCCGTACAGCCGCGAGACGAGATAGATGCAGCCAAAATGGGAGAAGCCGAATCAGACACGGGAGTAATCTATTGTGTGACATGAACAGTGCCAAGGATATGAATAAATTCCCGGAATGGCTGCAGTCGAAGTGGTGCCATTCCCCGAGAAGGCGTAGCCGTGCGTCGTATGGCGACAAGGTGAGCAGTCAGTCAGTCAGTCAGTGAGTCAATAGTAATGTCACCGAGGAGATAATCAAGGAACAGCCGAAACTTAATGTGTAAATTCCCACGACAAACCCAGTAAAATTACCGAGAACTTATGAGTTCATTTACGAAAATGTAGTGGTAGTTTCCGTGGTCAGGAATGCATAAACGCGGGCCGGAAGCAGGACGACGAGGAGGACACACTCTCCAACCAGGATCACCATCCGGGGTCGCAGGGAAAGTACAAGTTACGGGAAAACCAATCCCGGACTTCAGAGAGAGACCGTCAAAGCGGCAGGAAAAAGCCAACTTTGTACAGCATGCCAACGAGAGCCAGTCCAAGTGCCTGAATCATGGCCACCCAACTCACCATGCCTCAGCTACCAACGACGACAACTCACCAAAAGCCGCAGTCACAGATAAGTAGAGAAACGACTCCCTTCAACCACCTTCCCCGACGCATAGTATTCAACCCACCAGCCCTTCAGTCTTACGGCTAGTAGGGGGGCTCAGTCTCGCCAGTTCGTGTAATAACTGTGTGACCTTCTGATCAATAAAATCCTGGTGTGTTAAATAACCGAGAATACGGGTATTTGTTTACTCCTAATGCAACAATATCGGGTGTCCTTAGTCCTTACCTAAATAATTCAACTATATGAACTACTGGCCACCATCCTGTATAACTCGGCTGGCCTAGTAGCGACAAGTTAATATAAAGTCTCCAGATTACCCTTTCATGCATGAATAGTTTTCTATCTAAGTACTTCAAATTTGCTTGTGGTACATCGTCTCTTATATTGTGTAAAAATGCATTTATGTTGAAAAATTTCTTTATTTAAACATCACTGTATTTTTTTATGCTAGTGCTTATATTATAGAACTATGCATTTCCTTAAGGAAAGTTTTTTATTTGAGCACACATATTTTTACGAGGTGTAACGTTGTCCCTTATATCCTGCCAGAAATCAATTCTCTAAGGACGTGCTCCACCTACTCTCTGAGAGGGAATGTCATCATACATACCCGAAAAAATAGGAAGATATATGCAATTAATATATTTAATATATATATATATTGCATTCACAATCATAATGTTATTATGATCTTGAAGATGCAGTGATAATATGGACATATCAGTGTTGATGCGTAAATATCTCTGAAACGATTACGTCAAGTCAGATCCCTTAATCCGTGAACAATGGTATAGGCTCCTTACACCCTTTGTTGAAACACGCTCTTGGTTATGAAAGTAGAAGATTTCAAATTAATGCAAATTTCGCTACCACTTTAAAAAATAGGGACATTAAATTAAGCACTCGTCACCCCTTTTTGCAAACTTATAATTAATGTCTTCTGTATAAAACCAGATGCCCATCATCTCAGAGGAACTCTAAAGGATACTGCACATTAAGGCAATCTGGTCGGGCGTAATTCCTATAATTATTATTCCGCGCAGACGTCAGAGAGACGCAGGGTTGAACAACCAAGGAACTACAATACACCTCATTCGCTCAGCTTCCCTAAAAATGCTTTGGAATGAGAAGGTTGCTACCCACGATATTTTCTCACCTGAAATATATACGGCCATTACCAACACTAACAATTACCAGTAACTCGCGTTGTAATGCGTATGTAAAGAAAACAATTTATATTTTTTTTGCAAACATCCTTCTCCTTGCTACCGTCCGTTCACTGAACTAATTTGGGACGGGAAAAATTTGATGACAAAATATCGGGAATATGACAGTTTTCTGGAAAACGTGCTGGGAAAAACCATTAGATTTGTCCAACAGATGAGATCAAGAATATAGGAATTTGCTGGACAATATCAGGCAGCATATCACTCAGACAGAAGGCTGACAGTGAACTGGTTGTTTACTGTGTCCAGTTCAGGGAGAAAACGTATAAGATAAACGATACCGAGACGAAGAGATAGCAAGCATATTTTTTTTAATTGAAAATTATGGGAGGACACAGAGAAAACCCATATACCAAGTGTTCACACAGAGAGAAAACCCACATTTCTTTTTGCAGGAGCAAAGTTTACCAGAAAATACACAGTTATATTGTGAATGTGAATTAAGTCTTTTTTATATAGCATGTGCTTATGGAAAGGCACACATTCTGAAAACCACGAGCATGTATCTATAAAATAAAAATTCTAACACACTCGTCTTTATTCAAACTTCGAATATAAAACGAACTTAATTTATGTCGTCAATATTATCAGTCAGAGAGCGCAGATAGATAAGACCATCTTGTCTATTCTGTAAGGAATAATTTACACTCAGTCTAAAAGTTATTATTTACATTTCAATAATTCTTTTGGGTTGGACGATTTTCCAAAGTTTGACTTCAGGTAATTTTTAATCGACACATCGGTCCTGTTCCAATTATCACGACAAACTATCGATTCTTATTTACGTTTACACTTTTTGTGTGGTATTTTATTTTTGATTATTTATATTTAATGACTTCAAAAAATATTTTCTCCCATCACTCGGAAAACGCCCACAGATATTTAGCGTATTTGGCTTCGACCTCAGGTCCCTATGCCATGCCTACCTGAGGTATATTGCTTAAAACTCTGTACAAACTGCACGTGAATAAACCCAACTAATCAAAGAAAAAGTAATGTAAGAACATCGCTAAAATAGCTTCCAAATCTAAGGTCGTTAATCGAATAGTGAACCTCATATTTTATCCTGGCTCAGGAATTATTCTTCTTATTCTAACACTTTACTTTTATTAAACATTACTGAAACATTTTCCAATCGCAGAGTGAAACAGCAGACTTTTTTTTTCTAAGACTTATAGAAAAGTTATGTTTTTATAATTTTGGGTCTCGAACTGAGGACCGTTACCACATAGCTTACAGAGGGATATTGCTGAAACTTTTATATCTAGTATACGAAATAGTCAGAAAATCACGTACAAAGTCCGTTACAATCGATTCGAAACTCATGTCATTAATCAATTTCAAAACCTCTTTTTTAATTCCGACTCAATAATTATTCCTTTAAAACTCACATTTCTCCCTTGTTATTAAGTCCTTCTACCACCGTTATAAACAGCCCGTTTTTCTAAGTCCGATAAAAATTAACATTTTAATGGTTTCTGGTCTTGAACTGGAGGCCCTTAACCATAGATATTGTCACATGAAATAACAAGGGCTCTTTGACATATTTCACAATACAATTTACACAATAGTTCCGAATTTGGAGAATAAGCAGTACTGTGGTAGACTAAATGAAATTATTTTTTAAGTGCGCCATACACTTGTATTTGTAATGGAGTCTATAAGAACATTTTAGTTTATTGTGCAAGTGACTTTAACTTTAAGTTTGTATACTGTCAGTAATTATTTATGACAATCATTGAATATGCTTTAACATAACAAATTTATTCTCCTTTTATAAGGAACTTTACATAAATAAGTCGAATGTGTACTATATCTCGAAGGCCAATTGAGAGATTCCCACCAAATATTACACCTAAGTAGTTCTACATAAGGTACGTAAGCTAACGTGATTTAACTACGCCGTTCCTACTTCAATGGCGTTTATATAAATAATATAGGTTAGTGTGTTATATTTTTTAAAGAATTAAACAACAATAAGCATTGTTTGTATTCCAAAATGCAAATAATTGTTTGCCTGCCTTTTGCAGTGCCATGTGAAAAAAAGGAACATTTTGCTATATTTCCGGAACAATTCAACTAATTTCCACCTAATGTTTCACAACAGTAGGACTACAGAAGGCCATATACAATAACATTATTTAAGAGGGGTTGGAAATCGATTTTCAGAAAGGTGGCCACA
Organism: Clitarchus hookeri; assembly: GCA_002778355.1. Lineage (NCBI taxonomy): Eukaryota > Metazoa > Arthropoda > Insecta > Phasmatodea > Phasmatidae > Clitarchus > Clitarchus hookeri. The sequence continues at coordinate 60,752 of NQII01004499.1, forward strand.
TCAATGTTTTATACTATTGTCATAGTTGTTAAACAATCTAACCAAATTCAACCACACTTTTTATGTTAACAGTATACGTTAGAAGCATTGTGAACAGAAACTCTTCAAGCGATTAAACACTATCATTGAAAACATTCTACTGGTTACATCTGAATTTGATGTTCCACATCCTACCTCCATGTAATTAATTGCATGCTATCTTACGGTATGTGCTTTTCTGGGTTCGAGTCCTCGCTAAGAGGTTTGGGTATTTGTGATTGTATTACTACCATTGCATCTGTTTCTGGTTTCATCTCTGTTGATGTTGCTGTCAGAAATACGTCAAAGCCTACCTACCATCTAAGTTGTTCAGAATTTAATTTATTAGGAATATATATATATATATATATATATATATATATATATATATATATACACTCAAACGTAGAGGAAAGTGGGCTCACCAGATATATCAGTACCTTCTAGTTTTTTGTATTAAATAACGTTACTAAATGTTTAAGGGACGTATATATGTTATTTACCATATATGTTGTCTTTTCCAACATCATTACCAAACAAATTTAAATAAAAGGGGTTTAAGAAATATGTAAGAAATGCGAAATTTGGGGAGAAACTGCTTTTATTCCGTTACACACGCTTTGTCGACAGAATATAGTGTCTGTTCTATTACAGAACGCAGTTATTAGTAGTTGAAGTTGATGTCATCATGTGAGCACATGTNGTTGAAGTTGATGTCATCATGTGAGCACATGTTGAGAGGTTAATATGATTGGGCCGTACAAGCTTGCATTTCATCTTTGTTGTAACCTGTACCTGGGGTGCCTGGAGTAATAATTGTTTGAGTGAGTTAAGAGATTTGGACTGATCTTTACAGCGAGGTCTTGAGTGTCTACGAGAGTTATTGAAATGATAATGGAGTAGCGCCGGAATGAAAAGCCGGCTGAAACAAGAGATCCCGAGAAANCTGCTTTTATTCCGTTACACACGCTTTGTCGACAGAATATAGTGTCTGTTCTATTACAGAACGCAGTTATTAGTATTTGAAGTTGATGTCATCATGTGAGCACATGTTGAGAGGTTAATATGACTGGGCCGTACAAGCTTGCATTTCATCTTTGTTGTAACCTGTACCTGCGGTGCCTGGAGTAATAATTGTTTGAGTGAGTGAAGAGATTTGGACTGATCTTTACAGCGAGGTCTTGAGAGTCTACGAGAGTTATTGAAATGATAATGGAGTAGCGCCGGAATGAAAAGCCGGCTGAAACAAGAGATCCCGAGAAANGTCTACGAGAGTTATTGAAATGATAATGGAGTAGCGCCGGAATGAAAAGCCGGCTGAAACAAGAGATCCCGAGAAAACCCGTCTGACAGCGACATCGTCCGGCACGATTCCCACATGCAAAACTCCGTGAATAAAAGAGCCGGGGATTGAACCCAATTCACCTTGGCGGGAGGCGAGCAGGCTAACCGCTCAGCCACGCCTGCTTCCTCTTCATACTCGTCATCGGGTATGGTTTCAACAAGACGGTGGAACGCATTGCTTCTCTCGTTAGGTCTGAAAGAATTTGAACCCCAGATTTGGTGAGAAATAAATTGGTGGTGGTTGTTAAGATTGCGTAGCCTGCTCGTTCTCCTGACCTCATCCTGCGTGACTATTTATGTTGTGGGACAGTTGAAGATACTGGTGTATGGGACTCCAATGGAATCGGAGGAATAGTTTGGCGCTCGAGTGCATGCAGCTGCTTACTCTTTAAAACACAGGCCTTGGGTTTTAAACAAGCACAACCGGTAATGGAATGTCTTTGCAGAGTATAATTGGAACAGTATACCCAATTTTTCCAAAGTTTGGTAAAAATATTTTCAAAAAATTTTATTCTTAAGATTCCATTATAATTCTCAATAACGTTAAAATATATCTTAAGTAATCAATTTCCGACTTATTGCTATTTCATATATAATCTGTTAAACCCGGTTTATATTTGTAACAGATGTGCGTATCTATCATACTATATAATATTAATAGTTTTTAATGTATAAACACCACTTGAAATAAATAATTATCGACGTGTTTTTTTCATTACATCGTTTCAAATATAGTGTTTAATATACTTTATTTTCAAATTTAAAATTTTTTCACAGAACTGCTTATAGGCTATGTCTTGCTATCTCGCTCTGTGGCGAAATAGAGCATAAACATTCAACAGAGATGCCATCATTCTCCCGTTTTAAAGGACCATCGCTATTTCGACACAGGTTTTTAAGCATGTGCATTGCTGTGACATTAAATGTAATAGCCAAGTCCACTACGGAATGGTAGGCGCATCATGATAGTAAACTATGGTCGTGTGTTTTCCTAAATGAGCACGTGCGTCATACTCACTAGTAGCTTCTTGTCAGTTCGTGTTGTCTCTCTGGAAGTACTGCGTCCCCACTAACTCTGTAACTTATGGGATTGTCTAATCTGTGCCTTGAGACGCCTACCTTCTGCAAGGGCCTCCAGAATAGTAGGAGTTTCTTCCATCACGTATACAAGCAAAGCCACAAAAATCAATATCAAATAACGTACTTCCCTGACGCCGCACATTGCAGCAGACGCTATTTGCTCTTCACAAACTCCGACAAGGCGTCGCGCTGAACAATTTCTTATTGACCACGTAGTCACATATTTACCCGTACTTCAATCTATCCGCAGAGAGTAATTGTCTTGTGCGGGAACAATGACTTGCCTTCCAGTATCGAACAGATATTCGTCCTCCGCGCAGGGTTGTGTGGATAAGGCGTTATTGTTACTGTCGCATCACCAAGAAGTGTATCGACTGTCTGCGCCAAGTAACGGTTTGTGGCCAGCGAAGGAATAGATCTTGCGTGGTCAGGCGGTATCACACTTGACACATTGTCGTCACGGTCACACATATGTTCTGTTTCTAAGTAAATGTATTCTGTCTCTCTTAGAAGTACTAAAGGATGATTGCCAATTAACTATAAAAATGTTAATTTAAATTATAAAAATATGTATTGTCACATTTAATCCTGTAAACAAATTTTAACAATTTTAATCCAAGAAAATCTGATAAACTTATTATTNCATTTAATCCAGTAAACAAATTTTAACAATTTTAATCCAAGAAAATCTGATAAACTTATTATTTTTCCTAGATTTTTTTAAAGCAAAATCTTAAGTTTTTAGGTCACATTCGCAAACACAGTTAAAGTAAAAACATTATTCTAATTTATATGTTAATCTTGATACAAATCATAATAGGCTAAAATACTAAAACGTATCTGCTAATTAGATAACATTAATTAACAAAGATATCGTACACCCAAAATGGCTGACAATATTAGTTACATATTTGAACTATAAATTAAATAATTATAGGTCCAACATAATATATTATGAGCTTAACCGTCTCTTTTTACAGAATGTAAAAACTTCCTAATTTACTTTTCTATCAGACATATTAATTAACTCTCTTTACCACTTCGGTAATATTATCTTAACAGTATTGTCTATAGAGGGACATTATCGTTAAACATATATTATAAAATTAAAAAAGGAGAAGCCTAATAATATCTATGTATGGCTGCCAAATTGATAAGTACAAAAAGGGGACGTATTGGTCGACATCCACACCTAACCCTGGATAGCTTTGATGTGTCATTGTCAAGACCCTTACTGAACAATGATCGAGGCACTGACATAAAATGGTGATTACAGTATTTTTAGAATATAAATGGCATTTAATTGAATTATAAATATTGAATTATTATAAGTAATATATAAATATTATAATATAAGTTTACAAATGTTTTATCGAAATACACGTCTGCTTGCAAGTCGAGTCCTTATATATGTATCACTGAAAGGAACGTACCTGGGACACATAAGGTGCATTCACCTTCGAAATAATATACTTATTCTAAAACCAGAATTTTTCTGTACTTCAACAGAAAAATTGCATTTTATGTTTGGGATTTCTTTGCGCTCACAGAACACGCGCATTATATTATTAGTTTAGAAACAGAAGACACTAGCTATCCTCAAGATGTGGCCCCACAAATAAACATTTTGAAATTCTAAAACTTCAATGATTTATTATAGCCTATTTTTTATCATACAAAAGGCAGGGCATATCGCCAAAATTGTAAATTAAGCTCCGACAACAACTATAACTCTTAAAAAATGGAATTATCAAGAAAATATCGGAGTACAAAACTCATAAAACATATTTATTTTACAGCAAATAAATCTTCAAAATGGGCTATCCACTTTCATTTTTTTTTTGGAAAAATAATAATATATTAACAAAAAAAATTTATTTACTTTAAATAAAAAAATTTTACGCAAAAAAATTGGGAAATTAATAAAATGTGAAATGAAAATAAAACACATACTGCTGTTTCAAGACGTGGGAGATGGTACATTGAAATGCACTCAGACTATTTCCTTTAGAGGTTTGTGTTTCAGCCGTAATGTCTATCGTGTAATACAACATGTTTCACGGCAAATATGTAGTGACATTTTAATAATCCTGTATAAATATTTTGCCTAATGGATAGCAATAGTAAGATACATGCCATTGAGTTTATATATTCATTAATTAAAAAATATGTAACACGATGAAATTACATCAATATTTTTAATACAGCAATATTTTATTATGTACATATGTCCGCATTATACTCGTCCTATTTATTCTACGACTATTTGCTAAAGTTCATAAAAGGGTTTTTTAAATTATTATATTCGAAGTTATTTATGGTTGTTTAAGGTGAATTGTATTGTTCAATTATGTTATTCAAACGTTATAGAAAATAATAACCAAGTTGGAGGAAGACACAAAATTATTCTCTTGTTGATCACTGAAATTATGACAGTTGGAAATTTAGTATCGCAACATTTCTGGAAGAGTTATATCTGCTTAATTTTGTTCATGAACACTTTCTTAAGAATGCAAAAAGTCTTCGTGTAATTGGAAGGCATTAAAAAACTTGAAATCTGTTAAGTGCAACGGATCTCTGACATATATTGAATTAGTATTAAGGGTCAATGAAACCTCATATAAAATTTGGACCAAACTAGATAAAACATATTTGAAAGAAACATAATTGCATGGCAGTTTTTACAATGAAAGACTTTGTTGACCATGAAGCATAACCAAACTAGTGATAATTCAAAATAACATTATATCACATATGAACGCCTCGTGCGTGATTTAATGTCTTCAGGTGCAAAACTAGAATAATTATATTTTGTTTATAATTTAATGTTAGGAATGCCTTTGAATTCGAAATTGTATTGATGGCATTTGAAACTTGGTTTTCAGATAAGTAAAGTCAAGCATATTATTTTAATAATCGACCTTTAAATGAGCAGATTAGAAGGTTTCAAAATAATTTTAATGACAATAAAAGAATATTGTTTAGTTTGTCTACATCTGCTCTCAATACCTCGCTCTTAAGAGCCGCCCAAATCTCTTAACTCACTCACTCACTCTAAGTGTGTATATAAGGAAGCCTCCTGCAAATCCTGAAAACATTTTTCAAATTGATCCTTTTTTGTAATAAACTCGCGCATAAAATTTCTGATTGTCTCAAACATAAATAGAAAGTTTATTCGTAAGTTATCAATGTAGTTGGGGTGGTCAGCACATGTGGAGAAGAATTTAGTTGGTTTACATGAGATTTAAAAGGAGAGGAGTGTGCAAATGTGTGGTATATGGCTACACAGGGAGAGATGGAGTGCATCAGGAGGAATGACACTTGGACACTAGTCGCACTTCCCCAGGGAAAAGATTCTTGTAACTGTATGCGGGTATTCAAAATAAAGCACAATGACAATGGTAACTGCAACTCCAACGCGGGATTTGTTGCAAAGGTACGCGTCCAAAGGAAGGAAACTGATTACAGGTGACCCAAGTTGATAATCCACATCTGGACGTATGATCAAGGTGCAAGGTGCAACTGTGATGTAGAGTACACAGAAGCTGTATACAGGGGTACTTGCATCTACTGAAGCGGAATACGGGTCACTAGCAGATGCAGATTGCGATTTAAGTATTCTGAAAGGATTAGGTGAGGAAACGGGGGTTTTCTACTGGAATTATTTCTATATATGAAGACAGTCAGTCATGTATAAAATGTCTCGACATATGGTACAGCCCAACGTCTAAATATATGATTATATAAAGCATACATTAGTGGGTGGTCTTGTGTGCATCAAAATAGTGTCAGTGAGGTTCTTTTAGACCAGCCAGCAGTGTGCTGATCTTCTCAGAATGATAGTGACTTGAATCAGATTTATAAATTTAATTTTTTATTTTGGACTTAAGTAATTTTTATATTCATATTTTTGAACATTGTTATTTTTATTTTTATTTGGCAGCTGAGTTGCTGCTTCCAATTCAAATTACAAGCTTTCTAAAGTGCACAAATATCTACACAATATTAAACATTCTATGATGGTTTGGTAGCGTTCACAAAAATAAAATATTTTTTTTGTTTTATTTAATAAGTACTTAAGGATATTTTAACTATTATAAGTGATTTATATAATGAAATTGTAATAGTCGACATATTCTAAATTGGGGCCTGCAACAGGAAAAGAAAGTATTAAATATTATCCTAAATATCATCCTAAACGTTGTAAATTACTGTATAAAACTGTTTTAATACCTAACAAAAATTTGACATTTTTGCGGTAAACTAAGTAAATCATCGTTGAAAGGATGTTCTTGCCCCACATCGAATATGAGGTTTGTGAATGTAACGCAGAAATAGAGGTGTCATTGAAATTGTAACTAAGAATGCAAGTAAGTTGGGAGATAAAATCTTCGTGTAGTCAGTGACCTTTAGAATCTACTTCACATTATTCTGTGTATTTGATTTTCACCTATTTATTTATTTACTCCTCTTAAAGAAGGTTTTAAGTATTTCAAACGCACATTGCGATGAAAAATATTTTTGTGAATTTGGTACTCCCTACACTAAAAAGAGACCAAATTTAATTTAGTATAAACGAATTTACAACACAAAGAACCGATGTGCTCTCTATTATAAAAGTAACGAAATTATACTATCAAATTAAGGATACCAAAAATATTAAACTAATGTGTTAAAAGAATACGACTTTACTCACTGACTCATCAAAGAACAACAAAAAACAATGAACAGAGATTCAGTTAAAGGAATGTATTCTCTTTAGAGTTTAGACATCTAATAATATGGGGTTTTGATATTCGGTGGATAATGTGGTGATAACTATTAAAATATGTAAGCATGGCTTCCTTAATTGGTCATGCTGAAATATGAGACTGTAGTCCTTTTTATTTAAAAATACTAAATGTACTGAAATCTAGAGCATTCTTTCATGATTATTTTTAATACAAGTCTCAAGGGATTAACGTATTCAATTTGTGTTTTTACGGAAAAACCAATATATCTAAACCTATTAAAGAGAGTTATTCTATTTAATAGACGCTGCACAGGAAATTAATTCAATTAATCGAGCATAAAACTGAGTTTTATATTAAAATCTCCTCCCGTGTGGGTAACCACAGTATTGCAGTAGTATTTCTCTGTGATAATTATCTATAAAAATATATGCTTTCTTTGCACGGAATATAATTTTGGTAAAAGGTACACAGATAATTGTTTCCTTTTATATTATTGAAAAAACCTGTGATTATAAAATCAAAATTTTAGTTCAATTATAAAATTAAAAAATATATATAATTGAATATTTTCTCACACTGGTAAAAAACTGAGCAATTTTAAGAACCTTTTTTACTGTGAAACAACTCTCGGAGCCTTGTTACCAGACAGTAATAATTCAGATGATGCGCAAGGGGAAAAATATTTTACACCAGTTTATCACTGACATATCTATTTTCTAATATGTATATGTATATATATATATACACAACAAGGAGAACCGGGTTCGATTACTGGCGGGAATCTTGCCCGACAATGTCACTGGTCTGTGGGTTTCCTCGGGGATCTTCCAATTCAATAATTATGCATTCCGGCTCTGCTCCGTAATTATCTCGCTTCACCCTCAGAAGCTCTCAATACCTAGTGGTTTAGAGCAGGAGAATCATCTCCATTCCATATACACGCATTAGATAATATTCCGTGCCTAATAATGTAACCGCACAATGTTCATGGAAGTGAAGATACACCTGTCAGTGAGAACGTAGTAATCTAATACGAAAACGTAAATTGATGGTGAAATATCAGTTCCTTCATTGATATATGCACATTGTGTCTTGGAATTATATTTACTTAGAGATTGAATAAGCAAAAATTATCAGCTTGCGTTAAATTTTGAAAGAAATTTGAGGATAATTCGCTTTTTAAATTGGAAATGTAAAATATATATCAACTTTTAACATTTACTATTTTTATTTAATTTTCTTGTGTTATTAGAAAGGTTATATTTTTGTGTTATATTTAGTAACCAATAAATATTTCGTTAAGTCATAAAATATGTTTTTTTAACTTACTACATTAAAATATTTTATTTAATATAATATATTATTTTTTCTGGCGCTTGGGTAAGGAATAATAATTTGATTTCAGTTGTTAAAAAAAGTTATATATGTGCTGTAATTACCAGTATTAAAAAGCAATTTTCCAGAATATTAATAATCTTTAATTATTAATTAATATTATAATATTTTCATTCGGTTAAAGAAAGTGCAACAGCGTGACGATACCGTTTTTAGAAGAACTTTCAAATGGATAAATTTTAATAAAGGTTTTTAAAGAAACTTTATAACACAATAAAAGTAACAAAATATCCTGACATTAATCATATTCAAGTGTTACAAAACTGTGTGTCATACAGTGGGAAAAAAGTATTACAATTGAAAAAAAATAATGTTACATACAATTTTTTTAAAACTACTAATGATAATTTTTGTGTTTCTGTTCTATTGTAATTAATAAACACGCACGTATATTTAGTGTTTCATATTATACAGTATTTGCCAAGTCATAATACATTTTTAAATGACCGTTTTTTATGGCTCAATTTTGCTTTTTATTTGTCAAAGACATTTGCATATGTTGCCGGTATTATATTTTCACCATTTCCACACGAAATTTTCTTTTTCCTTTAACTCTTGTAGACTGTACCAATGCAATTATTGAAAGTTCAAGAGACTTATTTCCTTGTGGCCAGGATTACGACTTTCAAAAATCACTAAAACCAATGGAGAGTGTGTTTTTTTCGATCGTATGTGTACGTTAATGTGGAGGCTAGTGAAGTAACAAGTTTATCGCAGAATCGCAGTCACTTGAAGAATACGAACTGGGAATGTGTGTTGAGTTGGATAAATACTTACTGTATACTCATCAGCAACGTCTTGTCATTCCATATTGTTTCCCTGTAAGAGTTGTATCTCCCTTAACGCCTTAACGTAGGAACTACGCAACCAACTCCTTGATACGTATCCGTGTAAATGTGCCACGTGTACAACATGAATGTGCCACGTTCTATTACTTCGCCCTTTCCTTGTTCCGCAGGATTCAACAGCAAATAACGCCTGAGGCGCCACACTTGCAAGGGGAGCAATTTGCACGTCACCAGTCTCTACAAGAGACGCCCACCAAGGCGTCGTATTGGAAATATTCTTAGCGATCGCGTGGTCAAATATTCCACTTTTCTAAAGAGCGCGACATTATGTGTGGTGCGAGGGCGTGATCTTGCCTGTCAGCATCGATCAGACATTCGTTTTACATTATTGATGATTTTGGAGTATTTTCGCTGTTATGCTGTCAGGTATGTTGTTCTTCTATATAATATAACCAGAATTAGAAGAAAATGAAGGAAGACTTACTTATATAATGTTCATTCCTCTGGGTTTTGGAATCTAAATGCTTTTACTTAGGCAACTAAATAATTTTGCAACAAGGTAGGCGCTAGTAACGCATGTGTAACGGATCTTCACTGTTATCTAAGTTAAAAAACCAATTATTTGCAATAATTATAAATAAAATATAAAATAACTACATAAGTAACAACTATTGTTCTCTTTTATTATTCACGCAATGAGAATATATGGGGAGACTGCGGCAAGAGGATCTGGAATAGGCTCCAGTTGCCGGCCAGCGGCGATGTTGTGACGTCACCCGACCACCATGTTTGATCCAGGTGAGCTTTGACCTTGACCCGTGACCATGACCTTGACCCCATACCCGTGACCTTGGATAAACTGGAAATTAAATAATTCCAAAAAATCCAGAAAAAATTATATAATCCCAACAATTTGTAATATTAAAAAAAAGTAAAAAATTTATTTAAAGGTGAACATGAAGGTAGTCTAAGGTTCGACGGCAGGTGGATCGACTGAGCTCCTTACACGACCAAACCTCACGATAGTGGCCGGTGTATATATCAAACGCTATATTAAATGACGATAACCTTGACCTTTAAAAATTACCTTGACCTCATTTATGTGACCTTTAACAACCTTGAACCCAGAAATTCCCCAAAAAATAAAAAAAAAACCAAAAAACCTTGACAATACTCAAGACCCTTAACTAAAGGCAATTGACTAAAGACTCAAGACAATTGACTCACAAGACTTAAGAGCCAAGACTCAAGACCCAATATCCATGCCTCAAGAGTCAAGACCACTGACTCATGACCATTGACTGAAGACCGAAGACCATTGACTCAAAACTCAAGACCATTGTCTTAAGTCCCAAGACTCTTGACTCAAGACCCTTGACCCAAGACACTTGACCCGATGACATTTTACCCCATGTCCGTGTCTTTAATCTCCCAGCCATCGTGTTTCTAGAATTTTCCACTTTATGATCTGTCAGTCCATCTTGCTACTACATGTCCTGTCGTTCCATATTACCTCTGTCTTTATTCTCTATCCCACATCAGTTAACTCTTACATCTTATTCGTCTACCATCTTGGTTGGCGTTTGCTGAAGTTTCCTCTACGCCTGAAAGGGGCGCTGGTGTCGGCTATGTTGTTGTTTATAAATATTAGAGTGCGCCTGCTCGCTAATGTATGCATATACACAGAGGTGACACGAGTAATGGGACAGCAATATGCTAATATACATATGGCAGTAGTATCGCGTACAAAATGTATACATGGGCAGTGCATTGGTTGGGCTTTATTTTGTAGTGAGGTGATTCATGTGAAAAGGTTTCTGAGGTGATGATAGCCGCACGACGGGAATTAACAGAGTTGGAGTCAGACGCATAGGACATTACATTTCGGAAATATTTAGGGAATTCAACATTAGGAGATCCATAGTGACAAGAGAGTGCCGAGAATACCTAATTTCAGTAATAACCTCACACCATGGATGACGCAGTGGCCGACGGCCTGCACTTAATGACCCAAATCAACGATGTGTACGCAGAATGGTCAGTGTTAAGAGACAAGCAACACTACGTGAAATAACCAGAGGAATCAATGTGGGACATACGATGGACGTGCCCATTAGGACAGTGTGGTGAACTTTGGCTGTACTGGGCTATGCCAGCAGAAGACCGACTCGAGTGCCTTTACTAACAGCACGACATCACATGCAGTGCCTCTCCTGGGCTCGCGACCAATTCGGTTGGACCCTAGACGACTGGAAAACCGTGGTTATGTCTGATGAGTCCCTATTTCGGTTGGTAAGAACTGATGGTAGGGTTAGAGTGTGACGCAGACCCCACGAATCCATGGAACCCATTCGTCAACAGGGAACTGTGCAAGCTGGTAGTGGCTCCATAATGGTGTAGGCTCTTTTTACATTGAATATACTGGGTCCTCTGGTCCAACTGAATCGATCATTGACAGCAAAGGGTTATGTTCAGCTACTTGGAGACCACTTGGAGCCATTAATGGACGTCATGTACGCAGACAACAATTGGAATTTTTATGGATAACAAAGCGCCAATTCACCGGGCCACACTTGTTCGCGATTGGTATGAAGAACATTCTGGATAATTTCAGTCAATGATTTGGCCACCAAGATCGCCCGATATGAACCCCATCGAACATTTATGGGACATAATCGAGAAGTCATTTCATGCACAATCTCCTGCACCGGCAACACTTTCGCTATTATGGACATCTATAGAGGCAGCATAGCTCAATATTTCTACCGGGGACTTCCAACAAATTGTTGAGTCCATACCACGTCGAGTAGCTGCACTTCGCCGGGCAAAAGGAGCTCCGACACGATATAAGGAGGTATCCCATAACTTTTGTCGTCTCAGTGTATATTTGTGAATTAAAAAATGTAGTGTAATTTGCCATTTTCGAGAAGATGTAAAATGGGAATGTACTTATTCAAATAATAAAAGAAATTGAATTCTTCCGGTTTCCTATTTATAGTTTTTAAGCGAATAAAATTCACAGAATAGCAGACCCCAACAAATTGTTACAATTTTCAATACAATAAAATTATTAATTTAAAAATTTTTTTTTTTTTTTTTTTTTTTTTTTTAAAANAAAGGAGGTAACAATACCATGTGTTTCATGCTATTTCGCTTGACCCCAAACGAACTGTGCACATGTTTTAACTATGTTCACGGCTCCACGACTTAGGATGGGCAGTGTTGGCATTTCAACAGGTCTGCACCTGCATGGTGACAAGTAACGCCTGTGTTAACTTATGTGCCATCAAGTTATTCTCTCATTCCCTCTCCTTTATGATGTCTGGTAACAGTTAAGCGTCTGCATATTTGTGATATGTATGGGTCGCAATTTCAAATAGATTCCCCACATTTAAAAATAAATTATGTTGTATATCCATAGCTGAAATGTTGATATTTTTTTTTAATAATATCACTTTCAAAAATATATATCCAGGTCCCTTTGTATATATTTATTCACTTCCTGGTTAAACTGCATGTGCACTTTACTCTAAAAGTGCCTAGAGTTACAGCAGGCTCACACCATGCTTCGCCATTGGTCAATGTATTACTTGAACTTTGTACTGAACACAACGCAGCACAATGGCGTGCCCCCACCATGCTTCCCAATCAATCGTTGCGTGACTTGAACTTTGAAGAGATTGTCCGCGGAGGGATACAAGGCAGGAATTGTATGGTCATCAGCATTTAGAGCCGATGGCCGTTTATTGTGAAGCGCATCTATTTCACGCGAAGGTCTTGGGAGTGCATATTTTGCGCAAACCACTATACTGCATGACACAGGTCACTCATTCAGTCTTAAACATTAACTATCTCACCATAATCACCTGTATAAATAGTACCCCTCTATATACCAAGATGTATTGACGACATTACTTGCTGTCGTTAAAAAGACGAATGCTTTAATTTCTTGGCGTGATTCTTCTATGTATCACATTGCATAAACTACATGTGTCCTTAGCCGAAATATTTCCCACGAGAAAAGGACTCTTCGAACCGGGGGTTGTCTCATGTCACTGAGCATTTTGACATAAGTTAAAAATTCGATCGAAGGATCGACACCGAAAAATCAGGTAGCGTTGATGCAGGCTACGGCTCCATGTTCGTTGAAGTAAAAAGCAGGCCTTCTTATCCACAATTCTTCTTCACAGTATGATGGGAGTGTTCTTCGAAATAAATGTTCACCTCGAGATTTTAGAACGACAAATGTAATTTTTCTATATAAAGGTGATTATTTTTACGGTAAAGAGTCCATCTTGTGCCCACAGAAAGCATTCTGCAATAAACGTATTTTTAAAATGTTAAAAAATAACAGAAAAGTACTTAGAAAACGCACATACTCGTTCGCCCCAGAAGAAAACCGCCAGATAATTATGTATACATTTAGTTTGAAATAACTTAATATTTACTGATTTCTGTATACATAATTATCTACATGGGTACATATTCCACACACGATTATGGTGAGATAGTTAATGCTAAAGACGGAATGAGGTACCTGCGTCGTGCACTAGAGTGCTTCGTGCAAAATATACACCTGCAAGACTTTCGCATGAAATCGATGAACTTGACAACACGCAGCTGCAGACAGAAGGAAGTTGTGGTTGTCGACATCTCCAAGGAATTGTTAGGCATGGAGAAGAAACGGAATTTGGTTTTCTTTATTAATTCCACGTTTAATGCTGGAAGGTTTCCCTTAACGTGAGAGTAGGAAAGTTTAATTTACGGGCTAAGTATTTCTTACCAGCATCTATACCTAAATCATTGATTGCCATTGCCAGGTTTTATTTAAGGGTATATAATATCGTGGTTTGAAGGGAACGACTTTGAGTCAATGGCCGCAGTGGCGTCTGCAAACTTTGAGAAGATGAATGCACCAGAAGAAACTCCACAACTGTCGAGGTCTCTTGATTGAAGTTACACCTGAATAACTAAAAGATGAACTCAGATCGTAACAACTAGGTCGGCTTGATGCAGTCACATGGCGTTACATGTGTACCAGTAACCCAAAATGGTTCACACCGAGCCACGAGGCTTCCAGTCACTCAGTGTTTTTGGGGTTCCTTGACAATCCATTGGGGAGAAGAAGAGTAACTGTGTTAACAGTGACTGGCCTGGTATTTATAGATTATGGGTGACTGCGGGAACGGTCAATGCCCTAGCCATACGACACCGCGTTTTCTTCACTTCCAATGCAGTTATGGCTCATTATGACATCAGCTTTTGTAGGTATTTACAGTGGAAGTTAGGTATATACAGTACATAGTTAAAAAAACAATACCCTATAGTAAATCTCAACGGTTATATGATTTAATAGTTTAAATTTTAAATTAAAATAAAATAAAATTTAAAAACAAATGATGATGATGTAATGTAGTTGTAATAAGTGTATTTCTATGATAGGTAGTTTTCAAAAATATGGGAAATATTTGAGAAAATATTTATTTAAAATGTTTACATTTAATTAATAAGTATCATATCTTCAAAAATCTATTTTTTTAACATAGAAAGATATTTAGTACAAGAATCAGGTAAGTAATTTTTTAGCAGACCCCATTAGTAAACTGCAATAACAATACTAAATACATATCCACAGTACAATACCGAGTCTGTCATGGTGTTATGAAATTAATGTTTAAATTGTTTGCGTTAGTTCCAAGCCAACAGTTAAAGCATAACGAACCAATAAAGCGGTTGGTAATGAACGGCACAGGGATATCTTTGTAATGGGGATGGGAAACCACGATCGAGAATCTACCCACAGAGTGGTGTGCTGGCACCAAATACAGGACTTTCAGCAAGAGAATTGTATGTGGTGCTTCCTCACAAAACACGCACATGTTCTTCCGCGTANCACCAAATACAGGACTTTCAGCAAGAGAATTGTATGTGGTGCTTCCTCACAAAACACGCACATGTTCTTCCGCGTATAAAAAATACACGCTACTTCAAGCAAGCAATCGATATTCATTGTCTCACAGCGACGCGATAAACCATAAACCCACGTCAGCCTCGTGTCACCATGTGGACAGTAAAATATCTGATCGATGATCACAGCCTAGTCAACGTCCCCGCACCAGACAGAAAGTCAAGTTCTGTGCAGGGAGGTAGTAATCCAACACGTCATCACTGAGAAAGTTGCTTGGAGAGTGGAAATTGACGGTACTGGCGACAAGTAATACGTATTTATGTCAAATACTGTGCGTCTCAGGCACAATTTGCTGTCGATTTTGCTGGCCGAGTTTATAACGTAGGAATCGATTGTAGCTGAAGAATAACTAAGAGGTGTGGTATTGAGAAGGAGTCGCCTCCAGGCGCTGGACGCCTAGTTAGTACGTTATGGCCCTACTGTAGACACACAGCACATCAGAGAGACAACTTCAAATGACAAGAGGCTGCTAATAAGAATTCCGTAAGTATTATTCTATGTCAGCACACGATCATAGTTTGTATTATTCAAGGGCCCCAGATACTGCTATAAACTTGTTTTTTCGCTACACTACACAATAATATATACATGTGCTTGAAGATCGGAATGTTTATTAGTTTTCGAGTATGTTAGAAGTTTTATTTCCATGCAAAATCAATTAAGTCACTTGAAGTTTAAATTTCTTCCTTTCTGCAGAGTCTTACACTATGTATATATAGTAATATTTCCCTGTGAAAATGGTAAATCAAGTGCAGCTCATAGACGTATATGGCAATCTCACCGATCACAATAAATACACAGCAATACACACATTTTACTGTCATGAAATTTGACAACCCGTAAAATTTAACACAACGAATTTTGGTTTACACCTAGAGTGCATTTTACACTTTGAATGTAAATGTGAACAATCATTTCATTTTCATTTATATTTTTTCCAAAAATATCATGAACCGTTTAATTTATTTTTAAATAATGATTAATTATTTGCTTTTCCTATGTTATACTCAAAGTGGTACCATTTCGAAACTGATTAACACCAGGGTTATTTCTTAATAACAATCGTTCAAAAGGTTTGTTTATGAAATTTTTTTATTTGAAAATTGTTGAAAACTTCAAAATTTGCTATAACTTGTAGACATTGTGTGACACTACCTTTCCTTCAAATTACATTTTTCATATCACATGGATTATGCAAACTAATATTTAAATGAAAAAAATGTTAAAGTTATTTTAAAGTAAAAATTAAATAAACCACACTATGTGCTTAAAATTTTACGAGGGAAAAGATTTAGTGGCAGCCACAATTTAATAATTGCCAACAATTCCTTATTTTCAGCATTTTTGAAATTAAAATTGCAATAACATTTCCTTGCACGATTCTATAAATATGTTGATGTCGCTCTTGCAATTTTCTTTAATAGTGAATTATCTGGTTTCTGTACATAATATAGTTTAATTTATTTGAACAGCCCTAAAAGAGTAAAATTGTGACTGAGATCGGTAATTTTGATAAAACCACGCATTAATTTTTTTTCCGAATAAAACATTATGACAGATAAATTCTCAAAGTTAAAATGTATATAGAACAATTCCTACAAAACAATTTTGCCAAAGCTAATAAACAGGCAATCGGCGTAATAATGTTACTCACTTCAATCCAGCAAACATTGAAAAACCAATGCACATTAAATTAGAGGTAAAAATTTTACAGAAAATAAAATAAGTAGTAGAGAACAGTTCCTTCTGTGACAGCATTGATTTTTATTGAAGAGCCAGGAGCCACCAAGCCACCTCGGTAGTTGAGGAGGTCTGCGGCCTGGGACGATATTGCCTGTTTCACCACAAAAATCACTTCCGAAATTAATTACTTTACCAAAAAATCACTTTATTCACAAAAAAAAATATTTATAAATGTAAAATGAGAAAAGCATATATAAAGCTCCTCGAGGGTAGCACCGAAAAATCTTCAGGCGAGCAAGAAGATTAGAGGTTCTTTGCAGAATGAGTCACTTAATCCTCAGAGCAGTAGAGCAGGATTCCAGACTCCGAGCAAGGTCAAGAGTACAGGAAGGATCAGCATACCTGGCCCCCTCCCCCTTCCCTAACAAACAAACTGCACCTACCACGTCCACACCACGCTATCTACACCCCTATCCATCACCAATACCCTTCTTCACAATCACCTCACACACTCCCCTTCCTGCCATACCTGGCATTTATTACAAAAAATCGTAAAAATCTAAAAAAATTCTAAAAAATTCATTTATATAATGTTCACCCCACATTCGCCCAACCACTTTCACCTATCTCCATCTTCCCTCGCCCTCAAATAACAAAAAAATGTAGAAAAATTGCAAAAAAGTAAATATTTTATTCTTAAAATCGAGGAACATATAACGTTTACCTCTCACTCATCCCGCCTCCTTAAAAAACCCACGCACGCCCCTGCCGCCAAAAACACATTCATAAAAATTCGAGAATAATCGCAAAAAATCGAAACTTTTATTCTAAAAATCGTGAAACATATAATGTTACCTCACACTCCCCTTTGGCTAACCCATCCATCCAACCAACACACCTACCCCTTATCACAGCCCTCCCTATAGTAAAAAATTATACGAAAGTCACAAAATAATCGAAATAACTAATTAAAGTTTTGGAACATATTACGTCACTATCTTCGACACCCATGTTGGATGCCAGAGGCTTCGACCTTGACCCCGATAACCTTGAAAACAAGAAGTTAAATAAAATGTGTTAAAATGCGAAAGCAATCATAAAAATCGACGAATATTTTACGTTACTGACCCCGACTCCCCTGTTGAATATTGGCGACATTAACTTTGACCCCATGGACATTGAACTCTTTATATTGAAAATCAATTGTAAAAATGGACGAACGAAATGTGTTACTCACTCCGACCATCATGTTGAATGTTGGCGAACGTAAACTTGGTCCAAATGACCTTGAACTCGGTAAATCAAGAAAAATTCGCGAAAAATTACAAAAATGGAAGAGAACATCGACGGAATAATTACATGCCTAATTTGAACAACCATGTTGGATGTGTGTGATCCTAAAAATTTAATTATCGTAAATATGGCAGAGCACAGCCACTCCCTGGTACAACTATCAGTAGACGTATGAAGCCCTCCCCTGTATACTTCACTGACAATATAGTCGATCAATCTTACGACCCCCAAAGCGAATTATTGACTTTATGAATTAATATAGGCCGCCACAACCGCCACCGCCAACACACCTCTCGTTGATCTACTTCCCTCGCCACTTATGAACCATAGCTTAGCCACCATCAATATGTATGGATTGCACCATCCATTCAATGGACCCCCACCCCCCTCACATTAAGCAACATATAAATCACCTTAGCTCGTCCCTTCGCCATCCACCCTCACCACCAACCAACCACTTCACTCCTTCCCCTTTCTCTAAACGAAACCCCAACCAGCTCCTGAAGAGACCTAACTCTACCCAAAAAACGGCTCTTGCCAATACTGAATCTTGAAAAAATGGCTGGAATAGTGGACAAGACCAACCTACCATACCACCCACTTATACCAACAGTCTATGAAAACCAATCTCGAATAAGTCGCCTAATAGGAATGTCCAGGCCAACCAACCAGTAGCAAAATATTCCTCAAAAATATTCCCCAGTTCATTCTTTCACTTTATAGAACTCAGCCTTTTTTAATAGTCCCGAGTAGAGCATAATACTTCAGATCCTACATGGCCCTTCTCCTGAACACACTCGCATAAATTTTATCCAAAACATACTCTTGCAATCGATTGTACACACCACTGAATTAATAAGTCTTTCTGGGAAGAATAACAGATTGAATAAGATATTAAACTCATATTAGTATGTTTAAATACATTTTATTTATTTACTTATTATATATATACTATATTTTATATAATATCATACATTCGATCTTTACATTTCTCAGATGTTTGCAGATCATGGATAGTAGTCAACTGTCTCATCTTATATAACACCGATCCTTCCGTTCACAAATGAATGAAGATATCGCGTTAATGTGTGAGAAATCTCTATTTTGTTGCAAAACGATCAAATGTATGTGTCTCTCAACAAGTTCATTCGGTTATTCGCTAAACATGTAGTATGTATTCTCAGCATCTTCTGCCTTCTCCATTTCGTTCGGTATAGCAAATGAACGAGTGTTCTTGATACCTTCTGCTTTCTTCACACCACTTGTCGAAGGAAAGCCTTTGGTGAAATGTGTGGGAACATCGAGAGAATCATCATCTTTCTCATCAGATACTTCATCAACACTGTCTTCATAGTCATTGTCGTCAATACTGTCTTCATGATCGTCTTCACATCCGGTCTCATCCTCAATATCAAGTTTACTTTTCTTTGTAGGAATCGCATTGTCATCATCAGTATTGGGAGCCAATGACCATTTATTTTGAAGTTCGTGGACTTCACGTGAAATTATTGCATGTGTGCATTCCACACAAACCGACTCTACTGCACTAATTCTGTCTTTAGCATTAATTGCCTAATAATTATCGCCTGACGATAAAGTACCCACCGATTCAGGATGGGGTATTGTCGACATCACTTGCTGGCTGCCAATATACGAAATCTTGTAGATATCGATTTGTTCCTCCAATTTATCGCCTTGCATAAACTGCATGGTACGAATGTCTTAAAGCTTCATAGCGCGAAGAGGAATCTTCGTACAGGTGGTTGCTGAAGATATTTCCACAGTAGAAACACATTTCCATGTAATTTTCTAGCAGTGGGATAAGGTACATCCATATAGGTAAGCTCTATAGTGGACCTCGTACAATCATTGGGTTGCTTCATGTTCATAAGAAACTGTAGTAATTTTTACAATAGAAACATGTGTATCTACTTTGCCTATCTACTGCTCTATACATAAACTTACTAACATTTAATCATTCAAATTTAAGCATTTTTATGCATCCATTCAACCACACATTTTATCTAGTTCTTTGATCACGTTATAATGCAGTAACTTCTTCAACAGTTTCTTCCAGACATGTTCTTTGCTCACCTTGAACTCATACTCAGAAAATTACCCCTACTGCTCTGTAAATAACCCATCATGATCTGCAAATGACTTTCGAAGTATTGAAGGCTCTGTACAATATTCGTCATCATGGGGGCTATGGTTTTCGTATAGCTACAGTCCAGCCACGTATTATATTTTAGAACGCCATATTTTCCCACCTAATCGATAAGTTGTTTTATCATATAGGTTTCATACTTGACAGGAACAAGCAAATATCTTTCAATGTAATTGACATATTGGATTAAAATATTATTTAAGAAGACCTCTGAATGCAGATCGCTTCAGGAAATTACCATTAGCATTATGTTTCGACTCGCAGAGCAATGATCTAGGTTGTGTTGTAAAATCATGCGGCGTTGATATAGGTCGCGTCTTCATGTTCGTTGAGGTGAAAGGCATGTCTTCACAATCACAATTCACTGCGTTGTTTGATGAGAGAGCCCTTCCAAATAGGTGGTTTCAGAATGACCACTGTCATTTTTGTATATAAAATCCATTCTTTATACAGTCAAGAGCCCGGTTTCTGCTCACAAAAGGCATCCTGTCAAACTTTTTAACTGTAAAAGATGTGGGAGTACTCCGAGAAAAACCACATAATCGTTTGCTCCAGAAGAAAGCATGAAGAGAACAACACAACAATATAACATATTATGTTGTATGCTCATATGCATTTATATACATAGAAATGCATTTTTATACCTCAAAAGAATTGAGGCCTCTGCTTCGTCAGGAGTGAAGATGGTGGCAAAAACTCCATCATCAGTTTTGTCTCCAACGAAGCTGATGAAGGTTGGGGGAGAGGGCCAGGTCCGCTGATCCTTTCCGTTCCGCTTGACCTTGCTCGGAGTGTGTATTCCTCCTCTCCTGCTCTGAGGATTAAGTGATCCATTCCGCTAAGATACTCCAATCCTCTTGCTCGCCTGAGGATTTTCGGCTCTTCTTTGAGTAGCTTCGAAACAGCTTTCAGCATTTTTTTAGATATTTATTTAGGAAAAATGATTTATTAATAAAATAATTAATTTCGGAAGTGATTTTGGGGTGAAACAGGCAATTGTGTCGATAACATGGTCATCCCAGGCCGTCGACCGCCTTGAAAACCGTGGTGGGTGGTGGCTCGTAGCTCATGAATCATCAACCCTGGCGCCGAAGAAACATTTACCTACTACTATAATATAAACTTGACTCCTTCAATAGATGTAACATATTGCAGTTAATAAGGCATCTCAGTCTACATCACTGGATCAAACTAAAGTTAACATATGCAGAGAAGAATTGAAAAAATTCTTCTGACGTTCATAACATGGCAATCAATAGTAAACATATTTATACTTATATTAAGCAGCTGGGTCTCCTTTCCCCATTCGTTATATTTTTTGGCATTCTTAGTTACTAGAAATGTTTGAAATCTTGGTGGTTTATAATCAACGATTAAGTGTTTCTAAAAAAGTGTAGTTAGTTATGTAGATTACAGCATTTCAGAAACTATTTTACACATATTTACTTGTTCGAGCGCCAGAAAAAACTGACACAATTTAGAATATTGACAATTTATTTTTAGAAATAACTTTGAATTATTAAATTTTGCCCAAATGAAACTTAAGCGAACTCAAAAGCTCTGTATTCTTCCATACATGGAAAAATTCAAATGAAGCTATGAAAAATCTGAATGTTCATTTAATTTTCAATTTCGTAAATATTGTTATCGCACTAGTTTGATACTTTAATTTCTGTTCAGAAAATAAATAGAATTTCAAAAGGAAGGGTTATTATAATGGGTATATCTAGAAGAGAAAGGAAATTTCACCAACATTTTATAACATGAAGCAGGGAATATTATTTAAAGTGTATGTATAGAGAAGTGGGGACAATTTATAACATAGCGTTTGGCCTTACGCATCGGCTTCTTTATTGCTTTGTGGTCATAGTGCGTGAATGTTGACTTATAGAAAAGCGGTTGATTTATTTATCCTATATATGTATTTAAGATGTCATTATTATGTATTTAATCTGAAAGAGTGTGGAACGAGTTTGATAATCAGGTAGATGTCGTTTGGGACGCTCATGTTGGTCACATTGAAAATTTATAAATGTATAGTAAATAATCTTTACGGTTCCAATGTTCATTTGATTGGTCCATCAAGGTTGTAGGTTGTTTGGTATTGATATTATAGACCATTAAATTTGAGGTATTCTCTTATACTAAAACAGTATAAACCTAAGAATACTTGGTCATCGATTGGTTATCGTGAAATGTTTGTATTAGACTATATAAAAACGTAGCCCTTTTGCTGGATAAATCACCGAAAATAGATAATTTATTGGCTATGTTTTGTCTTGAATAATTTATCGGTATTACCTCATATTTATATTGTTTTAAAATAAAGTGCACCAGTAAGACAAAAATAAAGGACCAAATGGAAGTTTAAAGACTACAGATTTTATAAGATTAGAAATCGAAGTATACATGTATCTAGATAAAATGATTATCGAAGTGGATCACTGTATAACAAAAGTAGAAGTAGATGATACAAAGGACATGCAAAAGACATGCATATGCAAAGTAGAAGGAAATAAGTTAAGAAATCATATAAACATAGAAATACGAGCCGTTTGAATGATGGTAACCAGACAAAGATAAAGTAGTAAAGGAAAAAAAAAATTTAAAACGTCTTGAAATCTGATTGAAAAGTACTTGGAAGAATGAAAGCGAGATCGTTAATGCTAATGGATGTAAGATAAGAAGGCACACCAAGAATAATGAGATATATCTATCGACTGTATAAAGCACGTTGTCATGGGCAAGCAAACATTCTTTCATAGATTAATTACTTAACGTCCATCAATAATCCTCGATAAATGTTTAATGCTAATCAAGGAATATTAACATAAAAATGAAAAACAGTTTAGCTCCAATAACATTTGAAAACAAGTATACATATATTGAAACCGTGCGATTTGGTTTTACAATTGCAAATTTTGTCACGCGACATTTAAAGCACAAAGATATCAGAATTTTTCAGGTATAGATGGCCAAAACGCTGCACTATTGAAATAAGGAGGACCAGTATCATAGCTGCGACGTCTACAATTTAATATCTGCTTTTTGAAAAACACGATGATATTGTAAATGCGGAGAAAAGGAAAGATTATACCAATCCCCCATCAACGAGAACAAACCAATGTGAAATATCTGAAGTATATGAAGATTACACAACACTTATCAACTGAGGCACAAATTACAAACAACACAATAACAACTGTCACAAGACACACGCTAGGGGAATCACTGATGGGATTTCGTAAAGGACGATAAAGAACGATGCAATTTTCGTGATGCGACATATTTGTGGAAAGCAGAAGTATTGAAATTCCCAACACTGATCACATTTGTGGATTCAGAAAACCAGTTCTATAACGTGGAGTAGGTAAAGCTGTGGGACGGTGTGAATACGGATGGCTGTCCAACTCATATAATGCAAGCTATTATACGCTTAAATATTGTTATATATTATTGTTATTGAAATTCCCGGTTTAATTCGATGGTAAAATTAAAAAAAATAAAGTAGTCTGAGATGCAACATAAATGTTACAATCTCATAATTTTTTTAATAAAAGCATGTGCTAATAGAATTCCTTATGATTTAACTGAATTTTACTCGCTGTTGGTGCCTGGTTTTAATATAGGGAAAGTTATTTGTGACTGAACACACAAAAATACAAAAGTGATATGCCTGGATAAGTCCATGTTGATTAGTTCTCTTTTGTAAGTGAATTACGTCACGCTACGTTTTAAGATAAAAATTCATTTTACAAATTTATGTTTTACCGTAAATACAGTTCGTGAAATGTACAATATTTTAAATAATTATATTAATGGAGTCCATTTTAATGTATCCGATGTTATTTAAACCTCGAGGAAGAAGTTTAATTATTTATTAAGTAATATAAATAGATTATAACATAGACATTGACATGAAAAAATTAAAATTTTTATACACACGGAAATTAATACACTGACATATAAAAAATGAGTAATGTACAGACTCTCCACTTAAGGTTTATAAAACCATGACCACTCTATTTTTAAATTTTTCATTTCTGTACGTAAACAAAAAATGGGCGATCAACAGAATTCTAGAGAGCGGAATACCGGTTGTAGAAAGAGAGATTGATAACAAATCCAGATCTGCGCGAGAGGGAAATAGTATGGAATTTGTAAATAAGGGGATACCTAGGGATATTAAGTACGAAAAGAAAAATTGCAAAAATTAACGAAAGGGAAGCGAACCATGTTTTTGTAATGTCAGTCACTGCAATACAATTAATTAAAGTTTACAATATATAATTTGTATCTTAATTGTTTTCGGGATGTAACATTAATTAAAAAAAAAACGTAATTTATAAATTTTTTTTTTTGTTTATTGTTTTATGAAAAAAAAAAGTATTAAAGTTATGAAAACGACAAGCATAATAGACTTGATATATTTCATAAGTGATCAAAATTTCTAATTGGTTTTTGGTAGATTTCTTAATAAAACCATACGTAGAGATCATTGTTATTCAGAAATTTTTTTGAGTCTTTATATGTTAAGGCCAAAATGAAACAGTCTGCTTTTCTAATTTTAATAAAAGTAAACAATTACTTCACATATGAATTATGTAATTGACATTTAGTTGAATTAATTCATATTATGTGTGTACCGTATGTAATAGAACAAATAACAATATTCACCAAAGTGAGGTAAAAGAGCACAATGGCAGTGGCAACGAAGAGGGGTGGGTATGGTACCACAATTGTTAGGCAACAGGCTTTGCAATTAAATGACAGTTCATCTACATATTTGGTCAGAATGAATGGGGCTCACAGTGTATGTTCACAGTGTAGCCCACCGTTGGCCACACAGACAGTGCAGCACTGAAGCATGTTACCTCGCACATTGCAAAGGTTTCCACCGTGGTATTGATGGTGTCCAACTGCTCTCCCTATCAACGTCATGAGTCCATCCCTCGTGTCATTTGGCGTCCATACACCATTGATTGGATGTGGCTTCACAGTCTGAAGTTTGGAGGTGTGATGTCAGGTGAATGTGGTGGCCATGCTGTGGGGTCTCCTCTACCTACGTATTTAATGGTTCATGGAGTGCACGTCGAGGTTCCAGCGTAGAGCAATATTTAAATGAGGTCTGGCCCCATCCTGCTTCACCCTCATCACCTCACGAGCACCTCAATAACATCTCAAAGTATTCCATGCGGTACTGAGCGGTGTAATAAGGCAGGCATAACCACGCTCAGGTTGGTTACAATGCCATGTACACAAAGTTGCATACCCGTCCATAAATATACCCACTGCTATTAGCGAGTTATCTATGGACGTTAGACTATTTACTCCTGTATAAAATATGCACCACTGGTACTGATCTACCCTCTGTGGTGTTTAGTACCATTCGTTCAAGTACAGCTGAATTAAGGAAGTGCGATGTTCACAATGTTTTACATTTATATCGTTGTTTTTAAAAAGCAGCACAATTAGGCTTGTAAGTATTTATGCCGTTTTATTGAATACCAATAATATATGAATCGTATCCCAGTGACTAGCATTTCATGTGTATTAGGTATTCTTTACACATGCGATAGTTCATTTCATAGGTTATATTTTACATGAAAGTCATTGCCCTAATAATTAAACGATGCACTGGGCAAGGTATGCTGGCTTTATACAAACCCGGTTTTTTATGTAAATTTTTCATGTAATATTTAGGTATCGAGTATGTTTATATACTGTTTCACAAAATAATTGATTTTGGATTAATATACATAAAATACTTATTACTCTACATGGACAATACTACTTGCGGATACCGTCACAGGTAACAGTGACTGACTGTTTTGTTTTCCACAACCTTAAGAACATTTTGGTGCTTAAGTGTAAGATACGAATCTGGACGAATACATATTATGTATTATTTTTGTTCGGTCATTTTCTATTATGCTTAATGTAAAATTTGATATGTTTTGTTTGACTAAGGAAGTTTGTGTGGTTTGCAATTTTGTATGTATTTTCGCAAACCTAACGATGTGCAAAATGTGTGTAAGTAAAACATAAACTAAACATGGTTGATGTCGCTTATTAGTGGTGCATATTTGCATCATTTCTATTCAACACTTTTGTAAAAAAAATGCTTTTATGTTTAACATAAGGTAGCATTTATAAACACATTAAAAATAATCCTTGTTAATAATATATGAAAGTTTGTTAAGACAGTAATTTTTAAGTTCTAGCATTGTGTGCACCCTTGTCTTTCGTTTGCTGCATGGTCAAATAAAATTTTTTTAAAAATTTTCGGTATATAAATTTTTTTTTCAAGGTATACGATAAACGTTCCCTAGATTTATATTTCCATAAGTTGGTTGAACTTGGTGTTATTCTCTTAATGCCAATGTGTTGGATTATGACATGGGCTACGATAAGAAAATTATTTTGTAATACAAACTCTACGCTGCATTTATTAATGTTTTCAACAAATATTTATAAATAACCGCGTAAATTTTTAAACACGTAGTACCTCTACATGTCATGATATTTTCATTATTTCTAATGTATGTAGGTCAATATTAGGTTAACACGATATAATTAATAAATCATATTTTGGACTTCGCTTTTATTTCTTCCAAAATCGTAATTAGTGGTATATTATATTTTAGAATTTATAATTGTACGCACTTATAATGCACGATCTGTTTATACAATCTGCTTACATTCAGAATAAAAAGTGAATATTATTTCTGCAATATTATTTGCATCACATATTTTAAGACGTTTGTAAAGGGAAATCTAGGTTTATAATGTATTTAAATAAAAAATCACTTCAAATTAAAGGATATACGGAAAAAGAAAATATCTCTCATCAACAAATCGTCAAATTAGTTCGGTAAATTGAAGATCTCTTTATCAAAGTTTATGAATTTGTGATTTATGAAAAATATAAACAGACTTGAAAATAATGACTGAATAAAGGTTTAGAACAATTCCAATATTTATTTATTTTCATATTTTTATATATATTTAAATGTGACGCAGATATTTTCAGTTTGATTAATGAATGTGTAAAATTTACGTATTACTTAAATAATTCATACGAAAAAGTTTATCTGTGAGAGAGTGAACTTACAGGTAAGTATGAAGGAGCCATTTTTAAAAACGAATTTCACTTGGCATTAAATGCTTGAAAAGACTGAATAAGCGTCAATGAAGGGCTAGAAAAGGGAACAAGATGGATTTACATTTCATATAATAAGAAAGTCAAAGAAGGAAATTTGAATAGTAGCAGTTGTAATTTTATTACCGGCGTACAGATAGAGTTTACCACCAGCTAAATAGTTTTCTCACTGCAGACGTTAAAAAAAAGAGTGAAAGCAATAGACCGAAGTGTTTAATGTCAGCTGCTGGGGAGTTTTACAAAACACGATTATAGTCAGATACAGTCGATTATTAGGAGGGACTTAACTGTGTTACTTTCACTAGAAAACGCATATATTAGTGAATCCTTTGAGGAAAAACGATCAAATGGAAAGGAAAGTTGGAGAGGTGTTGGTATGGAGCGTTGCATTCATTTTCTGATATAATGTGGTTATCAATACACTCTTTTCTAACACAGCGCAGCAAACAGAAGCGAACTGCCCCTAACACTTCATTGTACGGCAACCCGTCAGGCTTCATTGCTTCGTAGGAAATCAACGTCACAGTCGCGGTGTGTCTCATGCGATTTTTACTTAATTAATAGACACCGCAGCAGGAACAAAATATTCTGATTTACTTACTATCGATGTTGATCATGCAGTAATTGTGGAAATGCATTATTTGCTTATATTTATTATTTATTTTACATATTTTACCAATATATACAAATTGAACAATGCCACCAAATGAAGATGATTTCATACAATTTTCTTTGGTTACGAAATTTGCTGATTAACGTGACGATATGTGGAGGCATTTCTATACGTTAATTAAAATACATATGCTTTATGTCGACGTGACTGCAGAGCTGTAACGTGCATTATGTATGTTGACGTCTTTATTACCATTGAACGTGGCCTCATTAATCCACAAAATGCTGCGATGGAAAGCACGGTCTTTGCTGAGATACCAGTTGCAGAAATCAATATACGTGGGAAATTCATTTTTCCCAAGTTCTTGGTGCAGCTGTAAATTATACGGATGTAAACAATTATCAGCGAGGATTCTCCTCACCGTACTTTGAGACAATCCTGAGTCTTGGGCAATCCTCCATGTAGAATCTTGACGATACGCGTCAACCAACATATGCTCCATCAAATGGATAACGATATACTTGTGGTTGAATATTCACTTTAATTAAATGAAACAATAGAACAGCATAACTACATTTAATAAATATTTATACTAATTCAGCGAACGATTACTGCATCATAATGTGTTGAGGGTTACCTTTATTAATGTAATAGACAGCACAACTGCAACATTAGCTGTGTGTCACATGTTGTATAAGTGTCGGTTTAACAAGCGTGCCATGGCTGGAGTGAGTCCAAGGAGAATGTCTTACTGGCAGAGTCTTGTCTGGAGCGAGCAAGGACGTACTCTTCCTCCTCACGATCGCCCACAAACGTTGCTACAGAGATCTCAAGGTAAAAAATTTGACTTTCTTAGGCAGATTTATTTCGCCAAAACACTTAACAAACAGCATGTGTGGAGCTCTAATACTTGGTGTGTCCTTGGGCATCATGTCATAGGACTATATTTTTTTCAAGGGCTCTTAAATGGTGCAAATTATGCCGATTTCCTAGATAATATTTTGTATCAGCTGGTCGAAGATGTTCCTCTCGCTCTGAGATTAACACTGTGGCTTCAACAGGATGGCTATACTGCTCATTTTACATACTGAGCTTGGTTAGTTGCTGACATATTATCCCTCAGAAGGTGCATTGGCATTGGAGGAATGTGTCCTGTAACTTGGCCACCACATTCTCCAGACTTGTCCCCAAATGACTTTTTTTTTGGGGGAGAAAGAAAGATATTTATATATTCCGAAATATTGATAGAAATATTCGAAGAGTGCCAACAGGTACTACGAGACTCCAGAGGTCGTCCTACTTTCTTTATTACAAGGGGCAACTCTTTTAGTATGTAGTAGGTGATATATAGACATAAGATTAATGGAAAGTTTGCTAAATATTGATGAAAATATTTCGAAAGATTGATGGAAAAGTTCAAACATCGGTGGAGACATTGTAAATGTTATGGATTGATAACAACATTGATGGAATGATTAAACGAATGTCGGATTTATGGTCGAGAAGAGAACAGAATGTAAGACTATTGCCCGATCTGTACTCGTGCATTCCTATTATCATAGGACTTACACTATTACGTATTTAAATTATGGCCATTTCAGCCTAAGTGAGGGAAGGTTCTGATCCATGAAATGATTTTAACATACTCGTGAATGCAGTCGCCATTAGAATAGTGGGTTTGATTTAGTCATATATAGGTTTTTTTAAATCATCCAAGATGCATACTTATGCCCACAAAACAGTAGAGGCAGTGAACTTGTTAACATTCAGTTAATCCATATCCTGTTGTTAGCCATGTGCTAGACTTTAACTAAGTTTAAATTTGTGCTTAAGCTTGTGTACATGTGTGAGTGTGTGTGTGTTCTCATGCCAATTTATGTGCATCACTAGAGTCGCCCTGCATCTTTGGTATATGGTATTCAATGGAAAGTCTTATTCACTTAGTTATAATAAATTAGTAAATTTTTCTAATCCATGCTTGACGATAGTAAAAGCGAGTTGGTAACACCGAGTCCCACTACAGTGTTTTTCCGAGAATTGTGCTTTATACCTGTGACCAGTGAAGACTGTTTGTACTGCCGCTCGACTCCCCCTTCCCGCAGCTAATTGTACTCCCCCCAGATCTCCCGCTAACAGTCGCATTAGAAGTAGTTGCTGGGCCATGTCTGGCCCAGCAACCACGAGTGCTATACTCTCTCAGAGGCTAGCTCGCAATCCTAGAGGTTTCCGCGCAGGACATGTAATCAGCCAGTCACTATTCGGTCACATTGACGAGTTTAGAGCAATATTTAGTCTTCTACATTTCATACAACGTTAGTGTTGGAAACATAGCTTCAGGAAAGTCTCCCTTCTTCGCTTGTTGACTTGCCGATTATTATTCATACAGAGTTGATCGACAACGTAAACAGGGTGGGGCGTGCGAGTTTACGTGCATAATGATATTATAAATAAAATATATCTGCAGCTCTCCTAGTCCTTACTGCGCAAAACCTGGGTGAACTTTTCTTGAACTTAACATTCTACACTACAATTATTGATTGCTTTTGTTTACAAACCCCCCAAGATATGGTCCATAGATGACTTATAAAACGATGAATTTCCAATACTTCGTTTTACGAAATGGAATGGTTATGAGCGATTTGAACACCGACCTCAAAAGAACCACGTCAAACAGTGCTTCTTGCTCATCTCTTCACCTCATGTATTCTGGCATACTGTCCTCTTGAAGCCACCCATTGTTCTAATAACGCGGACACTCTGCTAGATAAAATATTCACGTCAAAAACTGACAAAGTCATAAACTGTGGACATATCAGTGTACCGGGTTTATCTCACCACGACCTATTACATGTAACTTACTCACTTCGTATGACAACATTTTTACCGAAAATTATCACCTACAGAGATCTAAAAATAGTTTGGCATGCCGCAATCTATTAACGATGCTTCTGAAGTATAGTGAAGTCACATAGATTAATTGCATACAGTTGATGACAAACTTAATTATGTAAACACATTATAATACAAAACTATTCATAATCATACCTGAAACAAACGAAGCGCATTTCTCGTCCACCAGCTGAGTTGTGATAAATCTTTCGTAAATATAAATCATTTAAGAGAAAAAACTATATTCTTGTATTTATATGAAATACCGTTTAAATAGAAACCGGTGTACCCAAACCATTAGAACGGCCAAGGTAGCGGGCGTTTGCCGCTTGCTACAAACAAACTGCTACCCGAAGAATCTATGGACCAGTTTAAATATATGGGTGAAAATTTAATGATACTAAAAACTGTAACCAAAAATCAATCAAAGTGCTGACGATTCTAATCCTCATTTCACAACTTCATGTAAAGTTTTTAGATTAACGTCGTTATGCCTGCGGACGTTCTGAAAGCTATGAGACTAATAAAAACGAAATCATATGGTAATGACAGAATTTCAGTTGACGTGACAAACTTGGCGTTGTCATTTGTCTTGAAGCAATATATAAAAAACATAATTTTTCGCTGGCCACAGGCAGCTTTACAACTGAGTGGAAATCTACTTTAGTAATACCCACCCCGAAGACATATAATCATTAATATGCCAATGATAATAGACCCATACGCATTCTCCTTAAAATTTCCAAAGCCCATGAAAATATCGCACACCGACATAAAAAAGTTAGAGTACTGAAAATAATATGATGGTCGACTGTCAGTCTGGTTTTATAAAGGGCTTTAGCACATGTACGTCTCTTCTTCATATCACTGATGATATAAAACCTATTATTTATAACAGCTAGCCAACGATTTTGACACTTATATTTTAACAAAGCATTCGATTCCGTTGACCAAAATCTATAACTTGCAAAAGACAAAATAACATTTCAATTTCTCCAAAATTTAGTTAGAATGGATTAAAAGTTTCTTGTTTGGTCGTTATCAGAGAGTTGTCTCCGGAAAAAAATAATCCCTTGGCGCACAGTGAAAATTGAAGTTCCCCATGGCAGTGTTCCGAGTTTTCTTTTGTTTTCTTTTTTATTTATTAATTTTTACTAAAACATTGTAAATACTATCTTTATTCAGACGATTTCCAAATCTACCTGCCATCTCATCCCGGTAATATTACGTCATCAAATGTCACAAATAAACATGAATTGTCGAACAT
This sequence comes from Clitarchus hookeri, assembly GCA_002778355.1. Lineage (NCBI taxonomy): Eukaryota > Metazoa > Arthropoda > Insecta > Phasmatodea > Phasmatidae > Clitarchus > Clitarchus hookeri. The sequence goes on from NQII01004499.1 coordinate 93,152, forward strand.
AATAGAATGGTAAATAAATCACTGGCTACTACTAAACCCTAACAAATGCCAGAGATTTATTACTGGATCCAAGGAATTACTCATATCACAAAACGTCACTAACACTCCTTATAACATGCCTGATGGAGAACCGATTCCTCTACCAAATTCCGTAAAAAACCCAGGCGTAATATTAAGTAAATTTTTAAAATGGATAGGACATGTCAATTACATCTGTAGACAAACAAATGTCACTTTGCATTCATAAGAACGCCCTTAAAATTTTACCTGCGAAATTGATGAAGACTTAAACATAATCAATTATAATTTCACGCTTTGATTATGCTGATATAGTGGTCTGTGACCTGCTTAAAGTTCTAGCTGAGAGACTTCAGCGAATACAAAGCCACTGTGTACATCTTATTTGTAATCTTTAAAAGAAAAACCATATCACCAAATACAGACAAACTCTCTCATGGCTTGATTTACAAAATCTACGATCATTGCTCAAAATCTGCTTGTTAAAGAAATTGTTTATAACAGCGTGTTCTTGATACCTTTTGTCTCGTTTCTTACCGCCCAATACTTCAAACACTCGTTGTTTCGATCAACAAAACTTGTAGTACGAAAACACAACAGACTTTCGGCTTTATCTTTCATCGTCACCGCAAACAAACTTTGGAACTGCTTACCTCAGGAAGCAAAAGATACAATAAAATTTTCTAAATTCCAAAAGGTATGCCGGAACAGCTTGGTCACACGATAAAGATTTAAAGGAGCATGAAATGTGGGTTCGATATAATCAATATTTATTGTGGAGGTTCCCTTTAATAATAACTGTTACTTATGTGCATTCTGCTTCATGCGACTGTAGTGGTGTTTCTGATGTTTATGTTATTGCTTAGTTAGTGAAATATTCTGTTAATAGTTGAAGGTGTGGGACAGAGCATGTTCGAGTAAACGTTGCAGTGTTGTTCCCTTTTATATATATTTTTAGATAACTGATATAATTTAAGATATAACAAAGATAAAAAATTTTTTATTAATCAATTTCTTTGTCTTTCTCCCCGTCCTTAAATATATATTATATATGATTTTCTTTCATACTGAAATCCTTAACTAAACTACAGTATTAGAATTTTTCCCAGTAAATGTTATCATGTACTTTATTCTTGAATACAGTTAAATTGTATGGATGTGGATATATGACATATGCTTTTGTGGTTTTATGTGTATGCATATATGTATGCATACACATAAAAACATACATCAAAATAGAAATCCTGAAAATGTTCACAATTGAGTTTGGTTTGATTTTATGTATGTTGCTATTATATATTTCATATATGATACTTCATAATCTTATAGTAGACATTGCCTTGGGTAAAATTTTTTTTCGTAATAATTATTCATATATTTATTGTGAAAAGTTGTTAAGTGTAAGAGAAGGTGATAATATCTTATCTTCGTCAAATAGATTAAGACGTTTTGTTACTATAATAATAAATATATTTATATTTTAATAAATCTTCTAGAGAGGAGACCGTTGATGTAGTTGAGATACCTTTACATGGTTACGTAATACCCTATGTATAATTACGGTAAAATTTAATACTGAATTTAACTAAACAAATTATTTAATATAAAGAAATATTATAATTAAATAACAAATAAAGATAATATATTTGACGTATCTTATATCTATAAAACCAATATGCTCACTATAACTAGACAAATATGCTTGAAGAGTTAGCGGATATAACTGCCGGGCACCTTCGAGTATCCCAGCAATCCCGTATCGAGTCGAAGTCGTAAGTCCGCCGGAGAAGCGGTCCTCAGCCACACAACCCGCACACTCCCATTTAAAATACATTGACCCCGTATCCCCATACTTACACTACTTAAGGCATAGCTTTAGAATATAGTATTTTATTGGATAATAACACCCAAATTGCTATGGTAGTCAGGGTTACAGGCCGGACCATCAGTGATCTTCCTCAAAATGCGAGAAATCTGATGGCAGAAAATGTTCAATTACGTGTTAATGGGGTGGTAACAAAATAATGAGGAAGAAATAAAAAATATAAAACAAGAGTGACAATAAAAAGTCAAAAGTGTAGTTCAAAGTAACGTTGTTAGAGAGAAGGCGAAAATCAAATTATAACAGTGAGAGGAAAATCAAGAACAACGAAAGGAAAATTAACTCACCAACACATTACACAGAAAGAAGACACATTCTAAGGTAATATGCAAGCGTGGATGGCCTTCGGTTATTAACGCAAGAAAAAGTTATTGAATATTTTTCAAGCATAGTAAATACATATTTAAAAATTGAATTTTTGAACATGGGTACCCCAAAATTACCATACTCTCAACAATCATCTGCATCTTATGTCAACTTACAACCACCTAATAAATATAGCCAGGCCAACTTTCAATTTCTCCCTTGTCCTGGCACCAAAAATGTCACATTTTAGAAGATAATACACTTTTATCAAAATGAGAGTTCGCTCTACCCTGCAATTCGCCCAGTAAACCACCCCGTTAATCGCCGTTAGAAGTTTGTACTGGGAACTCGAACCAGCCTTTATCTCCCGTCTACGTTACCAACACCAGAAAACCTAGTTATGGTCCATTTCATATAAGAAGGCCAGATTTTGACAGTCAGTGATTGGAAACTTGACGTATACGAAACAAACAAAGTGCCATTTACAAAATCCTGCATCAGATGATGCACGAATGAACAAAACTTAAAATTACGTTGACTATTCTGAGTGCACTGCCAATGCACTTCAGAAAAGCAGAAAATACGCCGATAAGAAAGAGTTCGTAGATTTATTGATAGATTTTATTTTACGAGGTCACAAAACAATGGTTGTTAGTGTTAAGAACTAAATTTCGTGATTATGTAATTATGTATAGGTGTTCAAAATAAAATGAACAATATAACGGTACGACGTGGAAAAGTTTTCTCAAGTTGTGCTACCTTCAAAAAGCTTTTTCACGTCGTATCATCCCTCTCCAACATCGCTTTCAACATGTCCTTGATATTAATTCCAAAAGCATTCAGAAATATTTCATAATATTGTTGAATTATTTTTCTAATAATTTGACGAAACGACACGAATGTAAAGTATATTTCCAGCCCGTAATATAACAACTATCATCTTTAAAAAGACGCTATCTATTGGCCAAAAAAAGGGTTGCTCCAACTTTGCTGTGACGTTCTGTGCGCGCCGTCTGTCGGATCTTTGTGAAGTATTACCAGCCAGAAATGAAACGCTTTCCTGAGCAATTTTTTAACGACTGTACAAACATATGCCAATTGTTTTATTTCCCACGAGCTCTGCTTAATTTTTAAAGTAACATATATTTCATGCACAACGATTTGGAGCACAAGAAATTTACATTCGGCCGGTAATCGTTTGTTTACGTAAATTATACGCCATATGATTCTCTCGAAGCCCATCTCCTTGTTTCCTTAGAAAGTGAGACACCCGTGAATAGTTTTTAAGCAATTCTAACGTTATTCCACGTCACATATTTCCAACTCTAATATATTAGCTATAACGTCCAAGGTGTGAATATATATATAACAGAACGTCTCGCAAATGTTAACCCAAATTCACTATCTCGGACAAATGAAAAAAGAGTTAGCAAATATTTAATAATTTGCAATATTTTGTTTTTTTACTTTTATAACCTACTTATTTTTTTAGACAGATGTCAGTCTTAAAAGAATCTTAAAATTTGTTTAGCATTTCAGTACAATGCCAAGTGGATTAACTGACAGCGTGTTGATAAAAAGTACAGCCCCGACTTGACGGACCAGCTGATGGCGGAAGGATACGTAGTCAGATGTAAACAGTGGCACTACTTTCGCCGAGCTGTCAAAAAGTGGCCTTCTTATCAGGTACAGAATATAACAAAGACATCACACCACGTACTTTCACCACCACTACCTCTGAAAAATATCGCTGAAAACCACATTCTATCAGTGAACTGCAAGATACCTAAACAATTGCTACTCGTAAACCAAATATAACATATATAAAAAGCGTTAACGAGCAGAAAATCGTTATGTTGTGTTTAAGTATGAATTGCAACAGTTAAAATATACTTATGAAGAAACACTACATAACAAAAGAATTGATTAATCGAATTTGGTTATATATTTAACTTCCTAATCGAAACTTTATGGGTATGAATCAAAGGAGGAATAAAATTATATCTTTTTTATCTTTAGAATCATGTATATTTTTAATTTTGAGCCCATTTTTTTAAACAAATAAATGCATCACGATAACATATTAAAAAACAAGGTCAGCTCTTGCAATGACGAAGTTTCATGTCACTTCATGGGTCACGGTTGTGAAGTGGTAGGAATCGTGCCTGACCATGCCGCTCTTTGGGGTGTTAGCTTGGAGATCTCCCCTTCTTCCCTGTCAAGCATTCTATCGTTGCTCCATCCATACCTCGCTTCACTCTTGACGGCCCTCAAGATATCGATGTAAATAGCCACCCAAATCACTTCACTATCTCACTTTATTTCACTTTAACCTCTCGAGCAGTAAAATACTTGTTTACGTATGGCCAAAAATATATTTAGTTGAGTGAACAACATTTTTGGGTAAGTTAATAAAACTAGAAATGAAACAACATTTATTATGTTCATCCACCAATATGCACGCTTGAGTAAACAAAACCTTTATATTGAGTCAAATAAAATTAAACGATTCAAATATATTTCAATTAAATTATCTCCTGTTATTTGTTTAAGAAATCATTTCATCGCCTGCGTTCAAAAATACAACTCGATAGTTTGTTTTGTATTTTTGGTCAGTAAGCATAGTAACTCTATATGTCAATGCATTGGTCGATGCTTAATAATGGTACAAACATCCTACTAAATCTAGTTGAATCTGAAACTAATAAGTAAAGCTGTAAAACTTGGAATACTTATTTGCGTACGTTGTACAGTATTTGAGACTCGTATATTTAAAAACTTTCGAATGTAATCATTAGTTACTTTTGGTATAGTTACATGGGTTTATCTCTAAGGTGCAAAATATGCAGGTTCGAATATCATTCAGGATTCCAGTTTATTACATTAATAGAAATTGTTAAATGTAATCAGATTAAAACAAATCTTTAGTTGCACCAACAAAATATTTGCTTGGGCCAACCAAAAAAGAACAAGAAAATAATGTCACTTCAATAAGAAAATATTTTACTCTAGCTATACAAAAAAGTATTTTGGTTGCTGAAAGAAGCCTCTCTGTCTGTGAAGCACCAGGATGAAGGGCGCCAATGCATAGCCATATCAGTGACGTGAAGAATGTTTTTGTTAATTTTGCTGTATTTATAATAGTCACATTATGTTCATCTTCAATGATTTAAAATTGAGATTTGGATTAATTATGTGCAGTACCATAATGAACAACGACAAAAATATATAACTCCATTAAAATATTAGTATTTTATAAAGTATGTGGTGTAATATTTATTTTCTTAAAAACTTAATATTAACATATCAGTATAACAAGAGAAAAAAGTTTATAAAATTGGTTAAGTTTTACGAAATATTTTATTATTCTCATTGATAAAAATTAACAAAACATGAAAATACAATAATACCAGTTACTTTCACAACTAAAAATTCCTGAAAATGAAGTTACTTTGACTAACATAGTTTTCAGTGCGATTGTCTACTACAAACAACTAGGTGGTCAAAAAATGTACAGGTAAAAAAATGTATGCTAAGTGTGCAAGGTGTGACACATGCTTAAGATCACATAGTAAAATGTTATTTGATTATCACAAAAGCATGAAAGTTAAGTTATTTTGCTAATAAAACTCTGGTAAAATTTTAGTAAACTGTCATTTACGCATTCATTTGTGTAATTATGGATATATATTTAGTGCATTTGTGTATGCCTCTTTGTGCATATATATAAACAATCATTTTCCTACGTTTTTACGCCCTAAATTGCACAGCATTATTCAATATTCTTTGCTCTTTTAATCTTGAAGCATTAGTATTTTACCAAATAGCAGAACTTAAATTTAAATACTTGTTAATTCTTGTCATTTTTTGCGTGTTTTATTCGTAGCAATGTTTTAAATAATGTTTTCATTTATTAATAATTGAGTAACTGGTTGCGAGTATGATTTTTAAATATGCAGTCACAGAGGAAGTCATAATTTCAACTGATGTATATAAATATTGAGTTATATATCTTAGTGTCAATGTTGAATTTTTGGTAAGACTGGGATGCAAATTACTTCCCTTTATTCCTATGACTAGACGGACGCTGCGATCGTAAAATCTTTGAAACTGTTGCCATCTGGTACTAAAGAAAAGATTTTTTAACAATAACAATCATAAACTGTAAAAATTGTTGATAATATACTAAAACAATATTTTTATTCTTTTGATTTTATTATGTATGTAATTTGTTAATAACTACAGTATGTGTAACGTTCCTAAAAATACAGAAATTGCTACAGATATTTGTGAAAACACATAAATATATTAATTTTTGAATAAAATGTGGGTGTTATTTAAATTTCGCATTCCGTATAAAAATGCACTTCCTTCCTTTTACTGTTACGTGTTATTTCTGCAAACACTTCATATATGTGTTCTTTATATATTTATGTATATAATTGTGTAATTTTGGAGTAATAGATAATGTGTGAAATACATTGTATTATGGAATATTGAGTGTTTGTATCCATACGTACAAATATCACTACATCACAAATATTACACATATTACCAATAATACATAAAACTATAGCAAACCCATTTTCAATTAATAGAAAAAACTTTTTTTCGAGAGTCTGCCTTATTTTATATCATTATATGTATTTATATTAATTTATATATACATATACGTACATACATTTGCATAAATATCGTATTTAAGCTCAACTTGTAATGCGGGCAGCTCTCATTTTTATGAAAATAAAATATCACTAATTAAAAACATTTTTTATATGTCAATGTCAAATATATCCTAAAAGTTAAATTGAAATCCATACCTTGGCATTATTCAAGTCGATCCCATTCGCTTTTGCATGCAAGTAATACTTCTATAGGTCACCTATAAGCGTTTATTTAATAATATCTTCTTTGGATTCGGGCACTCAAGACCTTGTTGTTAAGAAGGGTTCAAATCTATTCACTCATTTATTTGGATTCTGGAAGTTTAATATATTTTTGTTATGCCTTGCCTCTCGAACCACACAACCAGTTTAAACCAAACTTGGCTTATTAAAGCTCTAATTCATGTGCACTATATTTATAAAGTTAAGATATTTAATTGTACGCAATTATGTAACCCACCTTCTAAAATAGTATTGCATTGACCTACATAATTTTTAGGAAATACTCGACCATTAGCCGTACAATTACGTAAAAATTTTAATTAGCGAGAAATTTTTCTGTATCAATATACGATTGTCTTAAACCTTCAGAATCTAATTAAATTTTTTTTCCTAATATTTCACATCAGAATTAATTGTGTGTTACAAAAGTAATTTAAAACAATTTAGAATATACACCAATATCATCCCTCATATCATATTATCAAATGTTTAGTGAATTAATAAATAAAATATAAAATATGGTATCAAATTCAAGTTCACGGAAAAGGTATAATTTATATTAAAGTAATGAAAATATTCATTAAAATCACTTTCTAGTGCGACAACTTTTATGCAAACAATTTAAGTTTGACATTTAATTTTTAAAAAATTGTATTTGAAATTCAGATCAAATGTATGATTTATAACCTAGATAACAATAATCGGTATCGATATGTTGATAATTTTAAAGTGGAGTATTTTTATTCAGTTATATTTTTAACAATAAATTTTTTTCAGAGAAAATAAAGTTGGACGTTATGGGAGTTTGCCTCCATATAAAATAATTTTATCTTTTCAGTGGATGTAGCAGAATAATTTTTTTCCCTTTCATTCGGAAAATTATATTTTATTACAATTAAACAATAAATGAATGTTGTTGGCACTTATGCACTTGCTTAACGAACCTATTATCATGTTTAACTTCATGGGCCAGTATCTTCCTCTATAACATCCCCTTGCATGTTGGACTTTGCCTAAGTAGTCTCACTCACAATCACTCAATGCCAGGAAGGTTGGTGTAGACGGCTGTGCTGTCAGTAAAGCAGTGGTGCGTCTTCTATTATGAAATGGAGCGAAGTGACTTACACCGCTCTTGTGTTCACTTTATATAAATAGAAGCTACATAACATCACACGAGTCACTAATGACTGAGAACCTAGTGGGTTTCAGGCAGCCAAGTGCCCAGAATTCTGCACAAAGAAGATAGGAAAGAAAAATTGCAAATGGTAAGCTATATATATTCAATGATAGGCTTTTACATGTAATTTCTCCAATGTGGTGTCGTATGAGTGGAGAAAACCACTTTACTCCATGTAATTTAAGGACATACACCAATGCATTAGTCCCAGTTCAGTGGTTTACACAAGCCTTAGGAGAAGTGTAGCTATCGTGAGTGAGCTTCCTTGGGACTGTGTACTGCTGAGTGATTATATTTTTATATAAACTAAATGTAAACAATATAGATAAATACATTATATTACACTTTAGTAACTATACAATTTATATTATAAAGACTATTTATAATTTACATAGTAGATATATTATATATAATACATGGTAATTTGGATATATTTGCAGTAGCAGGTGTATAAACACATGGGTTATAGCTTTTACAAAATAATTTAAATTTCATTCCTCGTTAAAATGGCATGTCAATCATTCCCAAAAGAGAAAGCCTTGTTTAATATATTACAATTAAAATAGTAGTTGATTTATCTACAAACTGAATAAATCTCGTGTGCACAATGCTTTAAAGGAAAAGCACGTGTTAACTAAGTATTGCAGTCAAACAGTCCTGCTATGATGAGGAGATCACAGCTGTAGCATCCTTGGAAAGAGCATAGACCATACACCATAACTCCTACCTGATCTGGACAGTTAACAATTGCATTCGTGCAGTCGACAACAGGCATGGACAGCGACAGCCGTCTACATACCTGCCAGGAGCTCATATGTGGCGTTGTAATTATAGCTGCTTCTCTAATAACCTGAACAAATGTGGGTAACACTGGTGGAATCATAAATTTCCACAAGAAGATGGGTAGTTTTGATTCTCAATATAAGAACGTCAGTTTCTCCTAAACGTTTATTTTTCAATATAGAACCAGATAGATCCTTCTTCTAACTGTTAAAATTAATATACTACTAAAATGAATCTCTGCATATCTTGTAAGATTTGTGAGTAGTTAATTCATTAATAGGTTTATTAGTAATACATCACTTCTAATTAATACACAGAAAATTTTACCATCTTTGTATATACACGTTTTACGGGTCAAATAAGAATAACGTAAATGTAATAAGACTCTGTCAAAACGAACAACTAAGTTTGTGCTTCATCCCAATATGAAATATTTGACACAAACTATTAAATTAAAGTCTTCCTGAAGCAAAAAATTCAATAAAAAAATGTGAGAATATTTAAACAATTCCTGTTACTAACAACATTTTTACAGCCAGAAATTCTGTAATATTTCAAGCTCATTTTTCATTATAGTTTAAACATTTATACTGAAAACGTCATTTTGCAAGTTAGCTCAATCTAAAACCAATGCCTATACAAAAAATCTGTGACTGCAAAATTACTTACACTATGCAGGTACTCTACTAATACATTCGGTCACTTTAAAAGTAAGTGGAAGATAATCTGACACCAAACCACATTAAGTTAAATGAAGTTTTTAATAAATTATTGCGTTACATTTTTCTTGACTAAATGTATACACTTTAAGCCCTACTGCAGTATTCTACTGATACTGTAATATATGTTTTAAAATCATATAAAAGCCACCGTATGTCTGCGTTTGTTAAAATTTTATATGCACATAGAAAATCCTCATTTATTTTATTCAATATTAATTTATGAATAATTTGGCCCGTTGTGAAAGAGTTAAGAAAAAAAGAAGTGTAATCATTCAAAATAATAAAATTTATTTTTAAAATAGTTCAAGTCATTGCAATTTTCCTAAATTTCAAATACAGGACAACTTTTAATATCAATTACATAAATATATATGTTAATTAAAACATATTATCCTCATTAGGTACGTAAAGGTTTCGGATTTACATGTAGCTGCCTTTAACAATATTTACGTAATGAGTATTTTGCTATTTAGTTTTCTTTGGTCCGCAAAAAGAAACCCATATTTCGGCAAGGAATACTGCCAGACTTACAACTGTACCACCTAATAAGATACAGAAATAGAACTCCAGATGTTTCCATTCCAGTGACATCACCCTATCAATTACAATCATTTTCATACTTTCAGTTTCAAAACTTGAAATAAGTCCACCAAAAAACTTATCAACGAAACCTAATTCTGCCATCCATGAAGACATTGAACTAATTTCTTTTAAGAATGGAAAGTTATCACGAGTTGTAACACCCAAAAAGATGCACATTACATTTTCATTCATGATATGGACAAGTGGACGGTTACCCCTAAGGTTATCTTCACGCGTTGAGTAATAAAATGCAAAAGAAAATTCCGTAATTGTGGTAACGTTAGTGTGGGTTTTGACCATATCCAAACCATCAATTTGTGTATCTACAGGTACCACTCTGTCCAAAAATATCTTATCATTTGGATTATCTCCATCCAGTCCTTCAATCAATGGATATGTATTGAATGTAATATCTTCATTTTGACGGCTAGCAAATGCAATACTCATATCCCTCGAATACAGATCACTCAAGGTGTCAATTTCTCTAAAGTACTGGGGCACCATCATATAGCTGTGAAATGAGCCGGTGTAGGCATTATTAAATATTATATTAAATATAATGAGTGACAATAGATATAGGCGTAGAGAGTTCGTTCGTGGAGGGTGAAATATGGATCCTGCTTGAAACGTGCGATATAACTCGAGGATGCGTAGTTGCGGAAGTTGTGGGCGGTTTATTAGTCGGCAAACGACCATCACAAAGAAAATAAATGACAAATACGCTACCCAAGTTTCCAAAGAGAAAGGCAGAATGGCGTTCATCCAGCGAGGAAGTTTTTCTGCAACTGGCACGACATATACCAAGCGACTAACCGTGAATGGGTATGAAGATATCTTTAGGATCTCTTTGTCAGCTAGCAAATTCGGATAACAAAACACGTCATATTTTTCTCCGTATGTTTCTGAAACAGACCATTCGCTTATATCTACAAAATTTTCACTAAGAGATGTAATTATAGAAAAATTATATTTTCTTGCCAACACTTTAAAAGCATCATAAAAAACGCCCTCATGTATAAAATCGCCATTATCTGAAATTTTTTTGTATACATATGGATGAAAGTTAGGAATTTGAACTCCTATTGGGAAACCCTTTGCATCAGTCAGTGCCTCATTAAACATACATTTATATGAATGAGAGGTGTTCAAATATCTCCTTACAAATAAACCCCCTTGCTTAAATGGGTTGAAACTCAAACCCAGCATATTTTCAGTGATTAAATTAAAGTTATGATCATACTGTTTATAAGCGAATATAAAGAGGCTGTGCTGTACTTCCAGTTTTGTCCAATACTTCCTCAGTATCTCTTCCATCCTCTCAGTTGAACCCCGCACTGCTGTAGTTATTACAAGTAAGAAGTTAGCTTTGCAGTCCCAAAGTAATGAATGAGAAATTTCAGCTGCGGATTCGAAGAAAAATTTATCTTCTGTGTTGTCTGAAATTATAACGAATGTCTTGCTTCCAACAGTACTAATATTAAATGGACCGGCATTTCTTGTAGTTATATTGCTTAAGGTGTAAATAGGTTTAAAAGTATGTTCCTGAAGGCTTTTTATTATCTTATTTGCGATGATTATGGACGTGCTCTTTGTTATAATAACAAAATACCTGACGTCACGTTCACACACAGCTGCACCCACTGTTCCTGCAGCTAAGGCAATATCCGTGTGGACCTGCTCTATATTCCTTTTTAATTCTAATTTTTTGCTTTTGGCCGCTGAACGTAAAATAATCATGTAAAGGAGAACAATTATAGTTTTCTTCAATGGCGTCATCATAATGTTTGCCGTAGTCAGCGATCTGCAAAATAAAAAAATAAAACCAGATGATCTCATATCAAATTTATGTCGAAGTAGTAATTTTATCAATAAGCAGAGACCATAATCTTTATGGAATGTTTAATTTTTTCTGTAGTGTTAAAAGTTTAGTAATCAGCAAGAGTGTAATGAGATTCACAACACACCTAGATAAAATTCGTTTCCATTGGCTGTATAATTTTACTGTTAGAATTTAGTATGAATAAAGTCTACTTTTAGAGCTAATTTTCGCTGCTTTACTTTTCAGATAGCTAATTGTGATGTTTGGTCCTCCTTGATTTTATTTCTCTCCCCTTCGCGTACATACTGATGTACCACTGACTTGCACCTCTGTGCATATTTTGATCTCATATAATATTAATTCACAACTATCTTTGATTTCCTAATCGCCCCTTTCTCTTTGCAATCTCAACTATAGTAGAAATTCAAAAAAAATAATTATATCCCTTTCGATAATTTTCGTGCCTAGATTTAAATATCTTATAACCAATTAGATAATCATACATTCAAAATTAAAAAACTATAGACACGTAATAATTTAATTATAATGTCTATATACCTGACAGTTAAGCAGATGATAACATTATAAAACAGACATTGAATATGCAAACAGCAAAAATAAAAAATTGTATGCCCTATATAAAACTGTATGTATATACATAATAATATGTATTATACTGTGCCAAAAAGTTCTCTGCACAGTGTAAATTTTCTTGAACTTTGTTTGGACTGACAAAATCACTTATGTGTACCTGGAATGATATTGTTTATTTTCAGAATTATTCCCTTGAAAAGAAAGCAAATGAAAGTTTGTAAATGCCTTAAAGCACGTTCCCTCTCTAAAAACAGTTTTAAACACTGCACAGACTCTTATTTTGGAATGTCCATCTCGACGCGAACGTTTATAAAAGTAAATATTATGTACTTTTAAAACTGTGGATGTACACTCCACTAAGGAAACGAATGTAGGTATATAAATCCATTATATATGAAAACATATCTTACAGTGACTGGAAGAAGTCTGGATAAGCCAGTTCCCTCACACTTGCTATTATGTAACCTGTTACCCAGCTGTCTGTAGCGAAGTGACAACACAACAATCCGGCAACATAGTACCGTCCCACAAACATGCATTACTCAGTACTCGTAACAGCAGTGAGGACGCACCACCTGATGTCTGTGAGACACCTGATAGCATGCAATATAGTGTGCATCTTTTTCCTTCCTACGACATTATCAGCGCTTTTACCAACTGAAACTTGCCCAGATGTCTGCCACGCACAGTACGTTTAATACAAAGTAATCTACTATAATTTCCAACAGATGATTGTTACTATTAACATTAGTTATCACTATATTTTAATTATGCACTTCAACTGTACGAAGTGTTAGTAGCGATATCTAAGAAATAAAATCACATGTATTTTGCTTATTATCAAATCATATTCATTATTCCAAATTATCCATCATTGCGGTGCTTAAATATTTTTTAACATTTGGTTACAACAACGTATATATTGTGCATTTCTGCGAGAAAGTCTGGCGGTGATGTCGTGTTTTTTCAACTTCTGTTCATAAATACATTTAATTACAATAATATATTTAATAACAATATAACAGATTGTTTGAATTAACGTCACCGACACTCTGACAGTATATTTTGAACGTTTTCCATGATATTGAATGGTTATTATTTAGAAATGTACAGTTTTTACATGATGCACTATTATCACCTTATTACTTACGGAATTTTTACTCTACTTTCCGGATTACCCATGAATTTCGATACTGAAAATAATAAAATAACCCATTGCGCTTTGATAATGGCCACTGCACTCGAAAACATTCATTGTTTGGCGAAATAGATTTTTTAACTGATCAACATATATTACTGGATTTGTAATGCAGTTTTACCCTTAATGTTAATGAGATAAGTATCACATATTTACGAGAATACCTACACGGCTGTGTGTGTTTCTGAGAATCAGTGACTGAGTTTGTATGTACCATTGAGAACATCGGAAAACTTGCACCGTTGTGTGTCGCATGGTTGTTAATAACATGTTTGCTTTCAAAAATATCCAGTACTTTATCAAAGCTCGATAACGATTCAGCATATTTTTTTAAGTTTAAACCAATATGCGTCAACCATGCTCAAATTTTCAGAAATTAACTCTATGAATGGTGCATAAACAATCAAAAACGGTGCCCACAAAAAATGTTACACAATTTATAATACCTACAACACATTATATTGAGTACACTTACGTAGAATTTTAATACTCTTTTGCTACCATACTTACAGATGCTATTAAGCCTGTATTGTAAAATTAATAATTTATTAATTGTTGGGAAGCATTGCTATGCAATTTGGAAACCACGTATGCTTGACCTGGAAACGCATTCTAGTAAATTTTTGCTAATTACATTTTCTATTAGTAATTTATTGCATAGAGGTAAACACATATTTAATAAATTAAAAGATTAAAATTAAAGATTAAAATAAATATTTAAACATTAAAAATTGATTTTGTAGATAAAAATACAGCTGGCTCTCTTATTAAATATGTAATGAATGATTGTGGTATAAACAGTATTTGACTCACGAAATGCTTATGGCCCTGAATACCATGAAAACCCTAGAATGCACCATATAATATATACTTAAATTGAATTTTCAATACAAATGGGTATTTTATTTTACATGGCCTATGATTCACATTTAAAGAAAATCATAAATGAAACAAATATTTCAACCACAGCTTATATCACAAATATTATAAAAAAAAAGTTCAAGCATGGCAATGTGGTCAAGATGATAACAGGAATAATTAATGATTTTGTATGAGGCTAGCACTTAGCTGATACTTCTCCAGACAACGTCATGCAGCCGGAGGTAAAACCTAACTCCGGACGGTAAATAAAAGAAGTCGGCAAGTAGTTCTCAAACAAAATAAACACTTGAAAACTTGAATATTTGAAAACGTAAATTGAACATGGAAATATATTTCGTGTGAAAATTTGTTTACAAATGCGACCTTCCATCTCGGAGGGAAGAGATAAATATGCGAAGGATTATGTAAGATAAATGAAAAACTTTATATATTCAACATTATTATTACCCTCTCTGCACTTTTCTACTTAATGCAACTAAAATTATATATAAACTGCTGCAGTGCTATCATCCGCCTGCAGTAGCCCCCCCCTAATCATAAGATGGGAGCACACAGCAAAGACATCATGTCACGACCGCGTCTGTGCAGAGCTTCAGGCAAAACAAACTGTTATCGGCAGCGAAATGATACAAAATTGCGCACAGTACGTGGGTACAAAAGTGTAAAAATTAGTTCAGATGGAATTCCTAGAGAGTACTGGTGGTACCACAAACAGTCCACAACTACACACAACTGTTCTACAGCAAGAAATTATATGCATTGCACATTTGGCAAGCAGCACAAACAAAGAAGAGCATTAAGTTTCCCACACCTAAGAAATACAAACATGTCAACTAACATCCGGTTGCAAACTGAGCTGTCTGCAGCAAGCGACCGGCTTTCTGTCAGGCTTGGCAGCGAAGTTAACTCTGTACTAACTTCCAGTGCATGGATACACGACAAATAACAAATCTGAAACAAAAAAAAATTTCCTAAAATAAGAGTAAATAGACTTTGGCCAAAAATTTTCTAATTTATTGAAAAAAAATACCAGCGGAATGATACAAACTTATATGAATTAAGTTCAAATTTGGAAAATAACGAGCTGCAAAATTTGAGGAAATTTTCTACTGCACAGACGTTCTCTTGAAAGATGATGCTCTTGTGTTTTCAACAAAACGAAATTGTAAGATAGTCTTAAAACAATTAGTCAAATTATTAAATGAGTTGAACAAAGTATGCAAACAAAAAAAAGAAAAGAATTCCTTGGTCACACAAAACTAACTACATTAACCCTCATAGGAAGTGTAGAGAAAGAATCTTTAGTTTCGAAACAAGTAATTATATAGTAATTTAGTTACGGCACAAATTTGTGAAGGTGAGCACTGTGAGGGAAACTCCAAAGAGTTGACGGGAATGATACCTGGACCTGGGACTGCTGCCCAGACTAGTGGCAAAACACAGAGTATATTTAGTAAATTTGAGTAAGAGGAAACACTGGGTCTTTTGATCCCCTTGGGTTCTTGACTCTGGAAGACTTACCTTAAGACTAAGTGAGACCCTAACTGAAATACACCTTAAAACTAAAGACTGTTCAAAACAACCATCACCTCTGGATACAAATCAGCAATACCAGCAACGTAAAATACTAAAAAACTCNCTAAAGACTGTTCAAAACAACCATCACCTCTGGATACAAATCAGCAATACCAGCAACGTAAAATACTAAAAAACTCTGGTTTCACTGGAGAGTGATCAGCCTCCTACTAGACCTTAGGTTAGCTACAAGAGACTAAGCTCTATGCCTCAGCAAAAACAAATCCGAGACACAAATTTCATCGAAACTCCAAGGGAATGGAAAAAACTCTGGTACCACCTAATTTTAAAAAAGAAATAAAAGTTCCTCAACACTAGAATTACCAAAATCAACTTCACTAAATTAACTACTCTTTAAGAATAAGGAGTACCAAGATCATCCATGATACCACTTAGTTTAACACTGTCTGTTAGGGAAAATCATGGAGGAGTCGTTCAAAAGGGTGTACTCACAATCTTCTGGCACTTTACAGGGTTAGCCATGTGGTCACCATCCACAGAGGACCAGATAAATCAAATAATGGCCCATTTAAGGGCTTAAAACAAAAAAAAACATCCGGAACTCAAGATAAACTAGCTTGAAATTGCTCCGAAAAACCGAACTTACAAACTTGGACAAAAATAAAACTAAACAATACTTCACCTGGAAGTAAACAAACTCCAAAAAACCAAAATTGTGCATAACGAAATTGCTAAGAGTTACAGGAACTCTAATGCCAGTGAGTGTACCTGAATTAAAAACACATTATAGAAAGTGTACAAGAGTGTACCTGCATTTCGACTAACTCAAAAAAAAATCAAATGAAAACTTATTATAATTCAAATAATTCGACGATATAATCTGAAGTAACTTAGTCAAATACCAAATCACTTCCCAACAATCATTAAAACTATACGCATTTGACATTAAAATCTTTGTCAAATCAGTTGCCAATCACAATGTCAGCAAAACTCCTGTAGAAAAACCAAGCTAAAGGAAATTTTGTCCCATACCACAACTCATAAACATGTAAGACTATCTCCCGAAATACCGAACTCGAGAGTTACCGCAGGAACTGTCAAGATTAAAATCTATTAATATGCCAAATATATTAAACATTTACTTAATAAGTTATCATGGAAATTTGTGTAGTTATATTCGAAATACTTACCATTTCATTACTAAATACTGAAATATGAAATGTGCAAATTTAAATAAACTGCCTANCCGCTCGTTTATGTTTGAAGGTGTGATCAGGCAAGCCGTTCAGCTAAGGCCTGACCACACCGTAACAAAATGCATGTTTGGACCACAAAACCTATAATCCAAAAGAGTCCTGAAACATCGCGAGCAGAACAATTATGTAACACTTAGTGTACAAATCTCGCGAAGAAAACACATTTACATACACACTATTAACAAAAAGAAGCGTGGTTAAAGATCGAAATTCAAATTGTCAACGAGACAAAACCACAAGTAGCAAGCAGAATCAAGTCCAATATAATTTTATTTTGAAACCTGGATTCAGCAGAAAAATTATTTAAAAATTCAGCAAAATCATTTTAATGAGTGCGCAAATATAATGTAATAACTTCCAAAGATTTAAAAACCATCGGTGGTTAGGAAGAACCATGAACGTAAAAGGTAAACAAACAACATTGAAACTAGTGTAAAACACAGGCATTCAGTTGGCAGTACTGGTCTGACAAGATGGTGTCCTCCATAATGTAACCGTGGCGCTCGGAAGGCGCGTACTAAAGTAAACAACACATACAAGTTATTAACGGTTAATACAATTACGTTCAAGCAACACCAACTGTGAATAAAATTATGCCCAAAGAATTAAATCAGAATATAACTGCAAATGAACTAGTGCAAGTAAAAAATCGAGGCGTGAAAACACAAATTACCGCGATGTAAATAAACATTGAACTCAGCGAAAAATTTACAAAAATTTTAAGACTACCATGCGTCTCTAAACTCAGAATTGTCATTTCCCATAAAAAGTTAAAGGAAACCTAAACTGCGAAAACAAACTCGATGTGGTGAGCACAAACATACAGACTGCTATGAACGAAAAACTCTAAACTCCGTTTTAACTGTCTAAAATTACCGTGCCTTTATAATATTCGATATAAAGAATTCTCAACGTCAAATGAAAAAATTAAACAGTCTCACAANTAAAATTACCGTGCCTTTATAATATTCGATATAAAGAATTCTCAACGTCAAATGAAAAAATTAAACAGTCTCACAAATAACAGTGACCTATCTATGTACGACAGATAAAAACACTAACTGTAGCCGGCCGGCCGAGCAGATGGCTGCTGTCTTCAAGGTCAACAGACACAATTAAATTAACACACTAAACATTGAAAAATAAAATTCAATTTTAAAGCACACATGCAAATGTCAAAAATATTAGCAAACACACTTTAACGACAACCAATTATTATATCGACGGGACCAAGTAACATATTCATTTTAAATACAAAAAAATTTGTGGAACTCCTGGTAATCGTGAAACAAACTGACAATGAAACCTAATCTCAGCCAAAACTAACGTAACGTAGTGTGTCGCACGATTGTTAATATAATAATTGTTTTCAAAAATTTGCAATAGTTAATCATGGCTTGTAAATGATTCAGCATATTATTTCCAGTTTAAATCATTCATTATTCATCAACCATGCTCAAAGTCGTCCGGGTATAATAAATAAGCATTCAAATACAGTGCCCATTAAAAATGTTATACAATTTATAATTACCAGACCAGTAACACATTATACTGTGGACTCTTACGTTAAATTATAAATTCTTCTGCTACCTTAATTCCAGACACTATTAAGCNAGTAACACATTATACTGTGGACTCTTACGTTAAATTATAAATTCTTCTGCTACCTTAATTCCAGACACTATTAAGCCACAAAAGTATATTAAATAAATTGATTATTTGTTTGGAAGCATTACTTGGCAAATGGGACACCATGTAATTTCTCTATAGAAACTAATTCTCCTGATATCTTACTAATGATATTAAAAATTAGTTATTAATTGTTCTGTGGTAGTTATAAAGCTAATGAATAAAAAGAGTACTAAATTGCAGATTCAAAATAAATACTTTAACTAAACTAATTGAATGTGTATATAAATATATATTGTCTCTATGATTAAATACTCAATGAATAATTGTGGTATGACCAGAATTTAACTCTTGAAATGCTTATGGACCAGAAACCCTTGAAAACCTTTGAGTGCACCACGTACCATTTATTTCAATTTAATTTTAATACCAATGGGTAAATTACTGATAAATATTTCATATAAAATAAACGTCAGAAAATGTTTAAAAAAATGTGTTCAAGCAATTATGACGTAGTTATGAAGTGACGTTGTAAATTGGTCCAGATGATAACAGGATTAACCAAAGATGTTATGTGAAGTTAGTGCTTAGTTGATAATTCTCAAAGCGAAGTCCTGCAGCCAGAGGTAAAACCTTGCTCCGGGCGGTAAATAAAGGGAAGTCGGGCAAGAAGTTATGAAAAGAAATAATTACTTGTAAATTTGAATAGTTGAGTAATTGAANATTACTTGTAAATTTGAATAGTTGAGTAATTGAAATAAACATCGAATAATACTTCGTGTGAAAGATCGACTATAACTTCTACCCACTATCTCAGGGGGAAGTAATGAAACTGCGTAAGATGATAGAACCACTAACAAGTCATCGCAGATTATAAAGGACTGTCAAGGACCATCCACGTGCGCCATGTTCCACATGATAACGCCGACACAGCAACCCTGCACCACGACAGAACCCTCGGTCGAATCCAGAATATCCTGCTTCAAACTACTGTCCATACACCGGAATGCATCGTAGAGCTGTTCAACTCGGGACATGAAACATCGGTTGGCTCTCAGCATCCTTAATTCTAGAGATGCTTCCATCCATACAACCTGACTCAAGCGAGTGCACAGTTCCAGGCTCTCGTGAGCATCTCCAAGACAGATGTAACTGTGCTGTGCGATGGATGTGCCTCCATTTTCGTATTTGAACTGGAGCCCACTAGCCAATATAGCCACCGCCCAGCGACATATCCTCTTAGGGATACCAAGGCGTCAGACATACTGTTGATGAACTGGTCGCCTGTCCGGTAATAACCGGGCCAGATTACATTACACGAGAAGTAGCCATGCTAACGTTTTAAGAAGATTTGATTCTACAGCGCCGTGACGTTGTGATGTATGGCCAACAGGATAATGTTAGTGACGCCTTTCAAAATAATAACTGTCGCTATGATCCTGTGACTTGTGCAGCCATTCGCAATGTGGTGATGGTTACCATAGTTAATGTTTTTTTCTGATCTTTTCAGATGATAGCCTACCAAATGAGTGGGATGTATATGTTTTATAAATATAATTATTATGATTTTGGCACAAAATGATTATGCTTAGTTTTGAAGAAAATATTTTGTAGATCATGAAGTAATATCGATTTTTCGTGTTATCGATCATTTTTCAGCAACGATCTTCAGAATAAATTTTACCTTCGAATGCACACTACAGAAATATTTTCGTCAAGGGAACATTCGTGAATATTTCTTTATGTGTGTATTCTTTAATAAAGGGATTAGAAATTTACTTTTTTTTTAACAAACCATTAGTAGACTATACAAGTATAGCTGTGATACTGATTCAGATCGAAATCTGTAGGTGTTTTTATAGATAGTTCTGGGAATATTTAAATTAATTCCAGCTGAAAAACATGCAGTTTGTTGAACGGGTCGACAGTGGGAGGGGAATAGTTTGTGGGGGTAGATTGGGAATGATATGTACTGTACCTATTTGGATTACCTTATCATTGACAGAAAAGTAGAGGTAAATATTGTCTCATGTAACTTTTTTAGATTTGCTCTAACAGATGACGTTTTATTCTGCATACACAAAGCATTGCGATATCACAAAGCAAACGATGTCTACGATAGTTGCAATTTTCTATTCTAAATGTTATTTTTAAAATACCTTTGAATTTTATAAAATAATTTTTTCTTATTTTTACATTTGTGTAATATTATATTATTTATATTTTTCGATTGTTGACAAATTTTTCATTGATGTTTACAAGGGTTAATATCATGGTCATCCACCTCTGAAATGGCCACAGTCCCGCCTTATTAACAAGGCTTGTCTCACACGTGAATTAGATTTGTATCCATCTGGCAGCTTCGAGAAACATTTCTCTAAGTCATGGAATGGCTTTGAATCCGCCTTGCTGCTATGAGAACTATTTGGCTTACACATCTAAAAGACTTGACTCCTCCTTGCCACTTGGATCACTATATGACTGACAAGTAGAATAGCCTGGAAACTTCCTTTACTCTTTAAGCAATTGTTAGAAAAAAAAATTTTATAACTATAAATTGTTTTCATTGTTTGGGAAATGTTTTGGGCAATTAAGGATATGAATAACTAATTTAAGAATNTTTATAACTATAAATTGTTTTCATTGTTTGGGAAATGTTTTGGGCAATTAAGGATATGAATAACTAATTTAAGAATAGTTTTTGTAGGTAGAACCAGAAATGTTGTCTGTCATGGTATCACACGATGTTGGCCGCGCTGGACAACAGTGGCTGGCTGCTGTGATAACAACCAATATGGCGGATGGCTCCTGGCTCCTATCAATAATACTTGCACTCGTTTTTTCTTTTTCTCTCTAGTTATATATGTAACCATTACATAAACGAGGTTGTAAGAAAATAAAAATACATTTTTCTCTTACTTTATGGATATCTGTTTCTTTAAATTAATTGTACCATGTTATACCTAGGGAACAATCGAATCGATCTGAACATGCTATGTGTGAATACAGTTCTTAAAACGTTCACAAGNCCATGTTATACCTAGGGAACAATCGAATCGATCTGAACATGCTATGTGTGAATACAGTTCTTAAAACGTTCACAAAGTACGATACATTATAACGCATTAAGAGTGTCGCAATAAAACGTGACATCTGATGGTAAGATCATAAATAATGTATGAGTTACTTAACTATCAAACAAATAAAGTAGATATTTCATGCAATAATTTCCATGTAAAGATGCCTACGTTAATATCAAGGCGTTTCATTTAAAGGCCGGCGTTTTAAAACTTCATTCCTTCGTGCCTCATCTATAATAACATCAAACATGCAAGAATCTCCTATATAATCATTTTTAATGAAATTTAATGTTATCATTTTGCACTCAGAAGACATCTGAAATAAACTCAACTCACATATTGAAATAAACATGGTGTATGCCTGGGAGAATGTGAGAGAGTAGCGACTACAGAAAATTGGTTTCTTGCTATTTCGTGTTCTCTCCGACAAATGAGACGTCTATAGATTGCCTGCTGTACGTGTCGTCCCTCTGAGGTAACAGAGTGCAAGGACCACACAGAGGTTTCCTTGACCCGTTTGAGACGTGGCCTGAGATATGTTTTGTGCTTTTTTGAAAACTACCACTAGAGAAGAAACTAAAATATGACCATATTAGCTAATTGCTTTTCTTCCTCTACAAATACTTGCAAGTAATTGTTTTAAGACACTCAAAGCTTTACACAGGCAGAACCTACCTCAGAGTGACGTCACACAGAGCAAGCAACCAATAGTCGTCTCATTTGTCTAAAAGAGCAAGTAGAAAGAGAAGCGCAATGTTATATAGCCACTGCTTTCTCATATTCTCTCTGGAATACACCATGCTCATTTAAATGTTTGAGTTGGAGTTAATTAAGACATGTTTTAAGTGCAAAATTAAATGACGCTGAACAATATTTAAAGTATTTATTTAAACTGTACTTNGTTAATTAAGACATGTTTTAAGTGCAAAATTAAATGACGCTGAACAATATTTAAAGTATTTATTTAAACTGTACTTTTATAAAAATTACTTCGTATAGGATTGTTCCTTTTAAAATATTTACATCGGCTTGAATAAATTATATATATATAAATACATTACTCTCACATAATACCTTCTGATGCCTGCTTTAATTCCCAGTTCCTGCCTCTGTTAAGTACGTTTCCGCAGCGAGAATAACTGCAATGCCGCCAAGTTTCTGAATCAGTATGACGGCCATTACGCTTTAACAAAACCAATTTAATTGCCTTGCTGCGTCATAGCTTCTGCACTTCGACTGACGAGATATTCCTACGTGTGCAATTAACTCTCCCGTACACCGTTTCTCCATTTCGATTTATATAACGGCAGAAAATATTTCAGAGCTATTGCGCAAGAACGAATGTACTCTACGTGAATTAAGACCATTCTATTTCGATATGAAACACTA
The DNA here is from genome assembly GCA_002778355.1 of Clitarchus hookeri. Lineage (NCBI taxonomy): Eukaryota > Metazoa > Arthropoda > Insecta > Phasmatodea > Phasmatidae > Clitarchus > Clitarchus hookeri. The sequence continues at coordinate 116,891 of NQII01004499.1, forward strand.
AGCAATGGACAAAAATATTCATTCAATAATCTGCTTTTTTTGAAATAAGCATCAAGGTTTCAGGGCCGTGTTCCCACAATTTGAACTTGAAAGAGTTATAATTGCGCCAAATCAGTGAAATCAGAGAAAATAGGGCATCTGATAATCAGTGTCAGATAACTTATTTATATAGTCTCTGAATTTAAGTGAATTATTTGTGATTCCCACTGAAAGTAAAGAAAATCCACTGCTTTAACCACTCGTACCCAGTTAATTTACTTGATTCGCCAGTAAGGAGCAGCTTATCAACTGACTTTCAGTGAATTTTTTTTAACTGATTGATGTTACTTATTCGGACTATAAGTGCAAAAACCAAAATTAGAATGAATTTTTATATCATTTATAAAAGGCACATTTTTTGTAATTATATTTAATGTTGAAAAATCACCAATTGTTATAAATATTATTTAATTGACAGCTATTTTAGAACCATATTTACATATTTATCACTTAGGAAATGTTGAGGATATTATTGAACTTTTTCTTGTAGACCATGATAAAGTTTATTTGATACGAAAATGATTTAAAGTTACACTTAAACAGCAAAAACCAGAAGAAAAGTGTTTTAATGAACTCACATTTAAACGCTTAATGCCTTCAGAGATAACTAGCGGTACCATAACTTAGATGCAGAATACTGCCATTTTTCTTATAATTAGAAAACCTTTAATTGAGTATTGCGGAATCAAATATTTTTGCTCTTTTGCAAAGGTGCGGGTTGGTGCATATAATATACACACATGTATATGCACCTTATTAAGTGAGTGAATAAATTTGGGCGGCTCTTAACAGCGAGATCTTGAGAGCCGATAAGGTTGAAAGACGTGATTATGGAGCAGCACCGGAATAAAAAAGCAGAGTGACCTTGAGATACCCGGGAAAATCCGCTGACCAACAGCATCATCAGACATGATTACCACATGAGAAAATCCTGGAGTGATCCTACCGGGGATTGAACCCGGTTCGCCTTGGTGGAAGGTTAGCAGCTAACCGTTTAGCCACCGCGGCCCCAGCACCTATGTCGAGAAAGTGATTATTTAACTGTCGGATAAAGTCCAATTTGTGGCAAACATGCAGCACTGTAGTTTGACTAAAGAAATACATTTTCTTTCGAAATTATCAGACAATATTTATGTTACATAACATATTTTTAAACAGCATCATAAACACTGCTCTAGTAAACGGACAGGATTTCGTGGTGATATCGTTTCCTCCTTCAGTCCCCATATAGTGTTCGGCATTTCTTTTTGTCCTTGGCCTTTAATTTCGAATCACAGTTTGTTATTTAGGTTTAACTAATATAATTTCTTATGTACATTTAAAAAAATGTAATTTGTCTTCTCAGGTCACTTTTAGGTCAGCAGTTTTCGTAATATAAATATGTTTATATGTAAAGCTGTACAGCCAGCCTGAGAACCTGAAAATGCTGTGTATCTATACGATTATATTAATCCAATATGTATCTGTATACAGGCCCAAAATGGCCTCGTGAATGATTTTGGAAGTAAGATGGTAAAGGGCTGTTTCCCTTGTTGTAACATTTTGTAAGCTATGATATTATCTTACATAATAGTGGGAATAAATAAAATTATTAATACAAATAAAATAATTGCTTTTAAAAATAAAATATTGTTCCGCATTCCACGTATTGATACTAAAGCTTTTACAGAATGTGTAAATCAAGAAAACGCATTTTCTTGTCGGTACTAGCTTAGTTTACCCATTTTAGAGTTAATTGCATGTTTGTATAGAAAGATGGATACTGATGCCTGATAGGTATGTTACTATTTTTGTGATTTTCAGCGACAATGTTGCCCTGGGGGATCAAAATTATATTATCAGATTATTCGTTGCAGTAAGTTTCTAATTTATGCAATTATTTTTTTTCACATTTTTGAAAAAGTTAGTCAAGCTAGCTTACAAAATGTGCCAACAAACGTTGTTGTTATAATGGAANATCGTTTCCTCCTTCAGTCCCCATATAGTGTTCGGCATTTCTTTTTGTCCTTGGCCTTTAATTTCGAATCACAGTGTGTTATTTAGGTTTAACTAATATAATTTCTTATGCACATTTAAAAAAATGTAATTTGTCTTCTCAGGTCACTTTCAGGTCAGCAGTTTTCGTAATATAAATATGTTTATATGTAAAGCTGTACAGCCAGCCTGAGAAGTTGGAAATGCTGTGTATCTATACGATTATATTAATCCAATATGTATCTGTATACAGGCCCAAAATGGCCTCGTGAATGATTTTGGAAGTAAGATGGTAAAGGGCTGTTTCCCTTGTTGTAACATTTTGTAAGCTATGATATTATCTTACATAATAGTGGGAATAAATAAAATTATTAATACAAATAAAATAATTGCTTTTAAAAATAAAATATTGTTCTGCATTCCACGTATTGTTACTAAAGCTTTTACAGAATGTGTAAATCAAGAAAACGCATTGTCTTGTCGGTACTAGCTTAGTTTACCCATTTTAGAGTTAATTGCATGTTTGTATAGAAAGATGGATACTGATGCCTGATAGGTATGTTACTATTTTTGTGATTTTCAGCGACAATGTTGCCCTGGGGGATGAAAATTATATTATCAGATTATTCGTTGCAGTAAGTTTCTAATTTATGCAATTATTTTTTTCACATTTTTGAAAAAGTTAGTCAAGCTAGCTTACAAAATGTGCCAACAAACGTTGTTGTTATAATGGAANTTTTTTTCACATTTTTGAAAAAGTTAGTCAAGCTAGCTTACAAAATGTGCCAACAAACGTTGTTGTTATAATGGAACGTGCATTTAAATTTATTGAACAAGATAACCGTCACAGACATGCTCAAATTGCGATGAGACTCACACTTCCACACATGGATGACGGCGATGCTGTGGTTACTGGAGAACAGGCTACAGAAGACGAGTATTAGCTGGAACAGCCTGAACTACATTCTGTACACGTAGCCACAGTTCTTAGACTTTATCAAGTAATAATATAGGGAGTTAAGTCCAGTGCTATAGTGAACACTGACCCTTCCACTCCAGCTATAAGCGCGGGCTGCATCCAAATACTGTCTGTCTGTAGAACTAATGTGATATTGTGTTCCGACATGCATGTAACACATTTTGCGATGTAGGTGCATTGGTTCATATTCCAGTTTCTATGAATGTTCAGCCGAGAAGATGCCTTGACGTGATGGTCCATTGAACACCCCAGAATGAATTGCGGACAAATTAATGTTGTCGCTTAGAATGTTCAGTGAGAAGTGATGTTGGAGCTTTGGGTCAGGCATGATGTGAGGATTGATGTGTTTCCAAGCATTCTCATTGTGTTTGTTAAATATTCCAACACTACTGAATAAAGCTTCGGCAGTGAACTGGACAATTTAAAAAATGCGACAATTATCCTTAATACTTGTTTTAAGAAACACCAGAGGTCGGCTCGCGGACTCCGCGGGAGCATTATCCTTGGGTGAGGCAGGTACCTGGTCAAAATTTGTTTTGTTGTAAGAGTAGAGTTGTTCGTATATACATAAGGTGTAATGTTTTCCTAGGGGGCTTCAATTGTAGTTTTATCTCCTTTTGTGTCTGATTACAAAGAAAATGTGTTAGCATAGAACNGTTTTCCTAGGGGGCTTCAATTGTAGTTTTATCTCCTTTTGTGTCTGATTACAAAGAAAATGTGTTAGCATAGAACAACCACGAACAACCTGTCCGGAACAACCTTGGAGAAGACATGAGGTGAAAAGGAACCACTTCTAACTTCAACTTTTTTTTTTAAGTATAAGTTTAGGACAGAAACCACATCTGTTTCCATTNTTTTTTTTTAAGTATAAGTTTAGGACAGAAACCACATCTGTTTCCATTTTTTAGGGAGATGGTATTAATCATTTCCCAGTGGGCTACAACGGCCGTGGTTACTTCTTTGTGTTTCGTTACAAAGAAAACATTTTAGGCAATGAATGCCTTTGGTAGTACCTTTGAGAAGAAATTATTTTGCGACTTGAACTCAAGGTCGCTTACATTTTAAGGTTGAGAACAGGCACCACATCTTAATGAAGGGTGAAGGTAAGCAGGAACCACATCTGAGTTCACCTTATGGAGAGCTAAACCCATTGCAACTCCTACATGANTGAAGGGTGAAGGTAAGCAGGAACCACATCTGAGTTCACCTTATGGAGAGCTAAACCCATTGCAACTCCTACATGAGTGAGCAGGAACAACGTCTAACTTCACCTCGTGGTAGGAATTATTTGTGTGTTTGAAAGCATGCAATGACCTACCACAGCATCACATATGTGCCCGTCCTAAAGCAGGTGTGAGGCTCAACAGGTGACAGCATGGTAACTGGCCTGGTGAAAACAGTACGCCAACCTCGGGGTAGGAGTCGTCTGTAGACACCTCGCGTCCCAACACTGAACTTTCAGACACAGGAAAGAACCACATGACGTTTTCAGTAATGTGATCTGTTAGGGTCTGTTTGGTCTGAGTCGGTATCACGACCGACCCCCTTGTTTGATAATTGTGTAGCCTTAAGGCTAAAGGGAATTTGAGATGAGCAGGAAGCACGTATGGACTCACCTTATGGAGGGCTAAAATCATTGCCGCACCTCCATAGTGTGCTTACGTCGCATCTAATGGCACGTTAGCTTTACCTTTCCTCTGCATTTATCCTGGCTTGGGACCGGCAACATCACTGCATGTGAACCATGCTAACATACAGAGATGCAGGCTGCATTACGGGTGATGATTTAAGTGTTGTAATGTGTATTCGTTTGTGGGCAAGTGAACATTTTATACTTTGTGTCCGAGATATAAGAAGAGAGTGTGTTCTGTCACGGGAATGGGGAAAGGTATATGTACCCACCTATTGTTGAAAATGAAGCTGCAGTGCCGAGGACCCTTCCATATATTGTTGTTCAGCACACAGAAGAGTCGACGGACTTGATCGAAGTGAAGTCTTCGGAAAATGGTGTGCCACTGAGGATGTCAAAGCGTTCTATGTAGAGTAGCAGAAAATAACTTTTTAATTTTCCCGGAGCAGGCGGACAGAGTGAGAGGTGTTTATTTGAAGAAAANTGTAGAGTAGCAGAAAATAACTTTTTAATTTTCCCGGAGCAGGCGGACAGAGTGAGAGGTGTTTATTTGAAGAAAATGTATTTTTTGAATGGTGACAGATGTTTTTTTTTTTATAAGAAGCAAGAGGTGGTGTGTTTTAGGATAGTTTATTCCAGAATTTCCTGTACACCACATTCAAAGTGACGGTTTTGTTTTGGTGATATTTTTTTCGGGGCGATGCTTGATGATGGTTTAGCCAGCACTGACACAGAGTCGAAGCTCTTAGCACGGGACAGTGTTACATACAGCTGTCCGTGGCTGAACACTGGATGTGGAAGGTAAATCCCTATGTGGTCGAATGTCTGACCTTGGCTTTTATTTATCTTCATGGCAAATGCCAAGCGGACAGGAAACTGTCTTCGACTGAAAGAAAAAGGAAAGTCAGCCGGGGAAGACAAATTTTAATTCTGGGAATGTAAGCCCTGTCGCCCTTGTAAGACCCAGTGAAGATCTTTGCATCAGTGACATAATCGGACNTTTAATTCTGGGAATGTAAGCCCTGTCGCCCTTGTAAGACCCAGTGAAGATCTTTGCATCAGTGACATAATCGGACATGTTGACCACCAACAACCTGGTCCCATTTCAGATTCAATGCTTGGTGTTGACGTTTCTTATTAACATTATGCAGCAGCCAACCACGAGAGTTGGTGAATGTGGTGGTAAAGAAGACACAGTCAGCAAGTCGAGAAATTCAACAGGGACACTCATGGAATCGCCTTCCCTGTCCTCCAGCTGGTCTTGGCTGAGGAATGTTGTGCTCTCTCCACTCAGGCGGGGCACCATGGTGGCGTTGATGTCATCTACATATTCGTTTCTCGGACAGAGGATCGCCCTCGCGCTTATGACCTGCAATCCTAAAAGCAAACACTTTTTGTAGCAACATTAAACACTCTGTCATTGCACAGCAATAGTAGAAACACTTGGACACCATTCAGTACCTCCTCAATTAGCACCTCATGTCCGAAGACGTGGCTGCAAATGCCACCGTTGTAGGGAAGCACTATGATCTCAGGTAGCTGCACGTAGCCATCGGGCAGGCTGGGGATGGGTGGAAGTGTCCCCTCGCCGATTCGCAGCAGGAACTGCTGGAACTACACTTGCCCTTGGTTGACCCTCATGTTGTTCTTGAGGCACAGCTTTCTGAAAAACGGCCACAGTGGTGAGTTCTTCAGGCAAGTATTCACTTGGTCTGCGTGGCCTCCGTGGCTCACCAGAGGTAGAACTTGGCGGAAGTCACCACCGAGGAGCAAGACCTTCCCACCGAACTTGGTGCGATCGTTCTGGGTAACATCTCTCAAGAGTCTGTCAACAGAGTGCAGTGCCTCCTTCGGAGCCATGTCTGCCTCGTCCCATATAGTGAGGCTGCAGTTCCTCAATAGCTCGGCTTCTGGCGATTGTGCCGAGATACCCCACAAGGACACTTGCATGACCGGCATAGGTACTTTGAAAAGTGCATGAGAAATGCTCCCTCCTAACAACGGTATTGAGGCTATGCCTGCCCAAGCAACAGGGCATACAACTTTGTTTTCTGCCCGAAGGCAATATATGATGCAGTTGTATAGTAACGTTTATCCCGAGCCTCCAGGGCCATTAACGAAAAAAAACTCTGCACTGGGGTTCATCAACACCATCAGCATCAGCAACTGCAACTATCACTTCGCCGAAGGCAAATGCCAGGTCGGCATTTAGAACAGAACGCATGCGTTCACCTTCATTGTGTTCTGTTTTAAATTAAAATTGTGGCAGGTCATGTACACGGCAGAAATTGTGGTATGGAAGCCCAAAATCGGCGAGCGATTTGATAAACACACCCAGCCTGAACTGAATGTGGATTAGTGCTCCATTTTCAGAAGCCTCTACATCATCGGATGTGTCATCGAGCAGATATGATTTAAGGTTGTAAAACATTAGCAGTGTGTCTGCTATGTTGCGGTGAATGAGAGTGTTTGTCAACAAAACTCTCAAGCTCCCAGGAACGCTTCACCTTGCAGCTTTTTGCATGTTGACCTGGTATATGTCGTCTCTGTCAAGCAGTAGCAGGTCGAGACACACCAACTTGTACGTTGGATGTGCAATATGCTGCACAGTGCGGAGGTCCTCGAAGGAGGTGGGACCTCTCAGATTGTGCAGAAGCAGCCTAAAGCAAAGAAGCTCCTCTTTCGCCTGAGGGCTTACTTGATGAATCCGAGAAATTGTNGATTGTGCAGAAGCAGCCTAAAGCAAAGAAGCTCCTCTTTCGCCTGAGGGCTTACTTGATGAATCCGAGAAATTGAATTTATATACCCTTCTCTCTTGCCTTCCAGATATGCTACTTCTCGAACAAACAGAATTGGCTTGGATACTGGGCATATGTCAGGTGAAGTGGGCACGGCCTTGCCCCAGACTCACCTCCACCACAGTGGGCATGCAACTTGTGGGCATATCTATAAAGAAAGAATGCTGTGAGGTGCGTGTGCTTNGATTGTGCAGAAGCAGCCTAAAGCAAAGAAGCTCCTCTTTCGCCTGAGGGCTTACTTGATGAATCCGAGAAATTGTATTGATATACCCTTCTCTCTTGCCTTCCAGATATGCTACTTCTCGAACAAACAGAATTGGCTTGGATACTGGGCATATGTCAGGTGAAGTGGGCACGGCCTTGCCCCACACTCACCTCCACCACAGTGGGCATGCAACTTGTGGGCATATCTATAAAGAAAGAATGCTGTGAGGTGCGTGTGCTTGTCACGCACCCTCTCCAATGCGCCAGCTACATCATTTTCGGCAATGATAACTGATTGCCTTAACTCAAGATGAATGTTGAGCGTGAATACAATTGTGTTCTTGTCTGCCATTTTGTACTACAACAAACGCCAGCATGCTTCTGGTGAACTGACGTACCTGCAATCGAGGTAATATGTCACCTCGTCATGGACAATCTCTCCGACTTACAGAACTGCAGAGTCGTGTCCTTTATGGATGTATTTGTACAGGTTCTTTGTCGCTTGAAGCGAGGAACACACTTCAACGTTAGTGTGGCACTGATACTTAAGAAGCAGGTATGGATTATAAGGCACAACGTGCCTGTTGTCACACACTTTGGTGCCGATGGTAACAGAAACTGCATTGTCCGGTCTTTTGTATTGGGCAAATCCTCTGTAGTGGATCAGGGTCTCTGCCCGAAAAGCCTTCGGGAAGTGGAACCTGCAACCCCAATCCCTGTGGCTGGGTGCAGTAGGCCCGGCCTTGGTATGCAGCATTTGGGTTTTCACCAATGCTTATAGCTCAGGTTCCACCTCTCTGTTCGGGATGTCAGCTCAGACAGAGGCATCGGCAGTTTCTGGCCACGCCAACTTGTCGCCTTTTGATAAAATAAGCAGGAAGTGAGAGTGGGGCAGTCCACTCTTCTGAAATTCAATTGTATAGGTAAAGGCATCCACCTTGCCAAACACTTGATTTTTGTGTATTCCATACATTAAAGCATCAAGTTTACATTTGAATACTTGGCATACAACATCAGGACGATGACATGCCTGCTGGTGGCCCTCCAGCGACAGTACAATCTCCTGCCTTTTCGGATTGCAAGTAATTAACATATCTGGTCTGCCAAAGTGGCGCATGATAGCTGTCGAGTCCTGATAGCATTGATATGTGTGTCTTTGCAACCTATAGAACGATGAAGGAAGTATCAGAACTTTGCCCACTCTGACATGAGCAGCATCAGCTTTCCTCTGCACGTGCTNCTATAGAACGATGAAGGAAGTATCAGAACTTTGCCCACTCTGACATGAGCAGCATCAGCTTTCCTCTGCACGTGCCCGTGAAGACCCAGGTATTTCTCAACTCTGAGCTTGTCTTGGTTCTGCCTTATGTACCATATCCTCAAGGCTTCCACCTTACAGTAAGCATCAACAACAAACTGTTGGAAAAGTTTTCCGGAATGGTGCAGTGTTGAAAACCCGTGAATCTGCATTAAGCGATGGGCATAGAACTGATTGCAGGTTACTGTGTTGCGAGTCTTGCTCACAATGAAAGAGTGGCCGAGGGCACAGGTGTACCCATGTTCTCCGTGTGGGAACCGGAGAGGGTAAGTCATCGGGTTTGCCAAGGCATTGAGGTGACTTATTGCCGGCACCAGCCTATCGTTAGGAAAAATCCTGATAATGTGTAGTAAAGGTGGGACATAAACAAAAAAATCGCTCCCACCCCCTTTAGAGCAACAGGAAGGTTGTATATGTTGTGATCATTGTTCAGGCCCGGCTTGATCGTCAATATGACGTGCCTCAAAGGGCGACCCATCCGCCTTGACTCCTCTTCGTCCGACACCATCACCTAATGCATGGTCTTGTGGATATGTGCCAAAGGATTAATCTTGCCAAGAAGATGTTCCAGCGTCTCCAAAATCCCAAGCTGAAAAGGATTGTGCTAACGCACCCGGGCAGCATTCACTGCATCTACATCGATAAAATAAAATTTATTATACCGAAGGTCTGTGCCCTTCACTGAATGTGGAGCCCCCGAGGTGAGATGATGCATTTGTCCATTAATTTGTAATGTATACACAGTTCGGTGAGGTGATTCAACGAAGCTGTCTGCACATAATAAAGCGAACGATAATTCTGCATTCTAGTTCTTGATGAACTGTCTGTAATCAGCACTGTCATATAAATCACCCATGAGAAGTTCCCGTAGGACAGCAGGACACTCACCGAGAGGAGGTAGCTCGACATTGCCCCTCATGCAGCACAAGGTGAACATGTCATCGCGTTTTATACCTTCACTTGCAAAAAAGAGAGCGGCATAATACCTACACTCATTATCCATCTGGCCAATTTCGTGTGCCTAGACACCAACATACCAACTTCTACGGGCAGCATTGTAGTGCTGTGAATTATATGTTCTTGGTCTCGCCCTTGTAAGAGTCACCTGTTCCTCTTGGAGGATGAACACAGGTGCATTTTCCTCTTCGTTAAAGGGCCGCAGCAAACCCGTGATTGTTTCGTCATCCAACAGGATTGACTGTGTTAAGATGCTTGTCTCAGAAGGCACAACAACAGGTGGTATAGGAGCATGTGAATATCCAGCATCAGAGGCTACACACAAGCGTGTTTTTCGCCTTTCTCTTGTTCGCACAACAGGTGGATCAGGGGCATGGGAAGACCCTGCCACTTGGCTCTCGTGAAATATTGTAGGATGTTGCATTCCTCAGAAGGGTGTGCGTGTATCTCGCCTTCCCCTTGTTAGCACAAGCGGTGGATCAGGGGCATGGGAAGGCCCTGCCACTAGGCTGTTGTGAAATATTGTTGGAGGTCGCTCTTCTCGGACGGGTGTTGACGTCCACACAGGTGTTGACACCTGAGATATTTCAGACAGAGACACACCGGACACACTGTCTGATTGCTGAGACAAATGTTCTCCTGACAAACGCTTAGTGAGGCACTTCTTTTCATTTTGTGACATTGTGGCCGCACTTTTCCACTTCTTAACCTTTGGCATCGTAACACGAATGTCCAAAAAACAAATTCACATAGTCAGTGTTCACACATACAAATTCCCAAATTACAATTTCACGAAGTCAATTTTCACAGAAATAGGGGTTGTCAATTGCTATGGTATAGACTTAGATGCACCTGACACACTGTCTGATGGTTCAGAACACTTTGCTCTTGTCAAATGCTTGTTCACAGAAACAGGGGTTTGTTACCTGCAGATGTTTGTTTGTCACCTCCGATGGTACAGACTCAGATGAACCTGACACACTGTTTGATTGTTCAGAATACTTTGCTCTTGACAAACCCATTTTGAGGCACTTCTTTTCCTTTTGAGACTGGGTGGCAGGACTTCACTACCTCTTAATATTGGGCATCACGACGCGATTGTTTATATAATACTTGTAAAAGCCACACTATGTGAAATTTCACAAACACAGTTTTCAGTGGTCTCACCCANGCGATTGTTTATATAATACTTGTAAAAGCCACACTATGTGAAATTTCACAAACACAGTTTTCAGTGGTCTCACCCAACTATGCACCATCTGTAAAAAAAGAAACCCATCAGTAACAAATGTCACACTGCAAACAGACCACATGTATGTGATACAGCCATCCTTGGAGGGTCCGCATGACCTCAGACGCCTCCTCCAGACATCTGACACTTCTTGTATATTTGGACGTAGGCCAGCACCACAGTAATGCCCATGCATAAGGCCCGTACCGAACCANCATCTGACACTTCTTGTATATTTGGACGTAGGCCAGCACCACAGTAATGCCCATGCATAAGGCCCGTACCGAACCTCAGATGGTGGCCTTCACCTCAGATGCACCCTCCGTGCGTAATATCCAGCCAAGGCTTGTAGGGGACCATCACCAAAGCCACCACTATGTGTAAGGCTTCATTGTAATCATGGAGGGTGACCACCAACATGGGCACACCCTCCAGCACATTTGTATATGGCTGGGTGACCATTTCCACAGGCACATCCTTTTGTAAGGGTTCCATTGGAGCCACCGAGGATGACCACTCCTAATGGCAAACCCTCCACAAAACACGACTGTATACAGCACATACCTATTGATGTGCTTGATATGTGCGCCTACACATCGAACACACCCCCTCTGTATTAATCCAGGCTTGGGACCGGCAACATCACATATGTGACCAAATGTGATGCAGGCTGCATTAAAGACATCCCATTGAGGCATGGGAGAGCCGTGGTTGCAATTTTGCACCAATCCACTGGGCACAATGATACAAGTGATCTCCGTCGCGTTCTGTATCACCCGAGGCTTAAAAGTAGCACAGCCAAAAAAATTTCTCCTTTCGTTCCACATCACTTGTCGCAATGATACACGCAATCTCCGTCATGTTCTATTTCATCTCTGATTCAATCGCCCAAACCAAGTATCCAAAAGGACTTAACCAAGTTCCCTCCCTCAAATCTCATTGCTATCGGACAAAAAAACAGTTATTCCCAGGGACTTAAACCATATAGAACCCCCAACCACCCTTAGGTATAATGACATTAATCAAAATGGGCCCAAGTAAGTTACATCCCTCAAATCCCATCGCCATAGGCCGACCACTGCTTCTCCCAGGACTGGAAAACAGATTACCCCTCTTCATTCTGCATGGGTACCGACATTTTCCCATAAGGCCTTAACATACCTAACAGCCAAGGGAGGGTCCAAAAACAGTAGCCCTTCCTCAAATACCACCATAATAGGCCAAAAACTGTGGCTTCATGGGCCGAGAAACATAAATGCCCCTTTCCCCCCAATGGTAACCAACATTCTCCGAAAAGGGCATAATAAACACCGCCGCCCAGGGAGTGTCCTAAGACAACAGCACTCCGTAAAATCCCACCACAATCGGCTGAAAACTGTGGCTTCAAGAGCCGAAAAAAATTAATTCCATCCTCCCCCAAGAGTTACTGATATTCTTCTGAAAGGGCACAACTGACCCAACAGCCAAGGGAGGGTCCAAAGACAACAGNGAAAGGGCACAACTGACCCAACAGCCAAGGGAGGGTCCAAAGACAACAGCCCTCCCTCAAATCCCACCAAAATAGGCCGAAATGTGTGGCATCAAGAGCCGAAAAACATAAATGCCCCCCTCCTCTCTGTGGTACCGACATTTTATGAAAGGGCATATCTGAGCCAATGGCCGAGGGAAGGTACAAAGTGACAGCCCTCCCTCAAATCCTGGCGAAATCGACCGAAAACTGCTATTTCCAGGACCGACCAAAGTTAAAAACACACCCCTCTTGACACAACATCTGCTCCCAGAGGTCTTCATGTAGAGGGGGAGGAGGGATCGAAAGAGGAAGTTTCAAGGTTGTGAACAAATTTTGTTCCAACCCTCTACACCTTAAGGGAGGGGTGCTGCTCGCCCCCAAAGTCACCCTTCAACCTTCTGTTCTTGATTAATGAGAAAGAACAAGGGGGTCGGCCTGCNGGTGCTGCTCGCCCCCAAAGTCACCCTTCAACCTTCTGTTCTTGATTAATGAGAAAGAACAAGGGGGTCGGCCTGCGGAATCTGTGGGATCACTATCCTTCGGCGAGGCAGGTAAACTGGTACAATTTGAAACCCACCCCTTTTTTATTTTGACAGAGTGTAATTGTATGAAGGTTTTCCTAGGGAACCTGCATAAACTGTGTTTTACTCAAGAACGGTGAAGCATTTACATGAGTTCAATCTGAAACCCATGTTATAAATATGGCCAGTGATAATTTTGGTAGGTGTAGAGTCCATTGCGGAATTGAATTCCGAAATTATAGTAAGAAATACCTATATGTGTGGTGTAGATCTAATACTTGTACTGCCCAACCATGTTCACTTCAGGCCTATAATTAAAGTTTGGCTGTGCAGAAACCATTATGCTACGAATTACGAAATTATAGTACGAAATACCGAAGTTTTGTTATACTGTACCATAATTATAGTACGCGAAATATGTACCAAGTGACTTTGTACCATAGTTATGATACACATTATGGTACACCATTATGTCATCGCAAGTTATTCAAAAGGGCCTAACTAACTGTNCATTATGGTACACCATTATGTCATCGCAAGTTATTCAAAAGGGCCTAACTAACTGTGAACTGAGGGAGTGTCCAAAGTGACAGCCCTTCCTCAAATCCTAACGAAATCTATCAAAAACGGCAGCTTCCAGTGTCGAAAATGATTGAAAACAGACCTCACTGGCAGCCACATCTCTTCCCTGGGTTGAAGAGTACGAAAGAGGGTGGAGGAGATCGAAAGAGGAAGGTTCATATTTGTGCAAAAACTTTGTTCAAGCACTCTACACTTTAAGGGTGAGGCGCTGCGCACCCCCCAATTCAGACTTTAAACTTCAGTTATTGAATAATGAACATGACCAGGGGGTCGTCCCGCGGAATCCACGGGCTTATTATCCTTGGGTGAAGAAGTAAAATGGGTGCAATTTGAAACCCACCTTACTTTTTTAATTTTTTTTACAGAGTGTAATATATTAATGTTTTCCTAAGGGGATACAATAACTACGATAAATACCGAAATCAAAAGAAGCAGGGTTCGCAAACCAAGCATTCTTAGTCAACAATGGTGAAGAATCTATATACATGCAATCTGAAACCCAGGTCATAAATATGGCCTGGATAGATACTTTCGTGCAATATGAAAGCAATTCTAAAATATGGCCTGCGATAAATGCTGGCCTCCAAAGAAGCTGGGCCCGCGTAACCTGCATTCTTAGTCAATAATGGTGAAGCATGTACATGCGTGCTATCTGAAACCCAGGTCATAAATATGGTCTGCGATAAGTTTGGTAATTGTAGAGTCCATTGTGGAATTAAATTCTAAATTATGTATGAAATACCGATATGTGTGGTGCATATCTAATAATATCTAATAACGGTATTGCCCAACCATGTTCATTTCAGGCCTAAAGGTAAACTTGATCCTTGCTGAGTCTATTACAGTACGAATTTCTAAATTATCTTACAAAATACCGACGTTATTGTACACCGTTCTTTAATTATTGTATGCAAAATATGGACCAACTGTCTTTGTATGATAGTTATGGTACATTGCACTTCTAACCCGAGCCATAGCTTGTGCAGGTTGGAGGGGAAATTGGCCTGAACCCTGAAGCTTACACTGTCAGCTTATTCTTCCGCGGGGCGTGTACACATTGTCCCGTGGTTTCCTAAGGGGAAGGGGGTGCTCAGCACCACTTTCAGCTTGTCAGCTGTTTATCTGTGTGTGTTTTTAACTTCAGGCGTAATACGCCTGACTATCTCGTCATTTCTCTGTGTTTACAAATTTCACTGTGCTGGCGAGGGTGTAGGAGGAGGGTGGGTGTGAGGAGGCCTGCAGGTGGAACACATGGAATGGCATGCACGCGCTATACCTCTCAGATTGACTTCGGGATGCGTAAATGGGTTGGCATGTGTCATCCGAAGCCCCTACATTGCTTTAACCTTTTTGATGGTCGGGTCGGGGGGGGGGTTATGGTTCGTGACAGTGCCTCTCTTATTAATAATGCTTATTATGCAACATGTTAACTCCCCTCACAACTTTTCGGCGCTTACGCACTCCATGCCAAAATCTCTGTTTTGGGTATTTGGTTGCTAATCTTTGTAGGAATAACCTTGTCTATGTTCACGCTCACCTCCTGTGCGGATTATCTAGACGTGTTTCTCGCGTGGCTTGTCCTGTGGACTGGGACAGCTGACTGGGTCCTCCCTACCCTCTTTTCCACTTTCTCCTTCCGCGGTCTTCGCTTCCCCGAAACTGGTCACCCTGCTGACGTCACACCAAGGCCCGCACGTCTCTAAGGTTAACATGCATGCCCTTGCCTGTGAAAAGGGCCTAACACACCGGCTCTGCAGGTTACACAGCAAGGCTTCTATTCACAAAAACTGATGGACTTTAACTTTGGTTCTCTTTATGCCATGGACTGCATGCAACTGCACAATGTATCTCCTGACTACCTATTTGAACTCGCAAAAAATATAATACACAGGGCGATACACTTCTCGGACATTCTTACCTTAACAAGCTTCTTACACGTTTACACACCTTTGTACAGGGTTACAAATTACAGGGTTACACAACATGACCTACAGTGATCTATCCATATCACTACACTTCTACCTTAGTCTCTCTTCTGTGCTGCGGCCTCCTGGTAAGAAGGAGGCGATATTGATATATGGCTGGTATATATTGCACAGTTGGCAATCTTTACTTTATGGTGACAGGTAAATATTTATTGTTTATGGTAAGGACGACTTCACAGGTCGTCAAAGGAAAACCACTATTAACTACTAGGCTGGTAACTCTGTTCCTGAGATAACACTAATGTCTGGCACTCCTGCCTGTTCCTAACAAATTGACTTCCAATAACACACAAAGCACACTGACTCATAGAATGTTTTACTATAACGACGGCTCACAGACCGTGAAAGAACAAGAAATAAGACAATGATCTTATATCTTATCCTGAGCTGTTGCCAGGTATTGGCATTGGGGTAAATGTAAACATCAACTATCTCGGTATAAAACTTAGAAACACATTCGCCTCTCATGCCCGGCTGATGGCATATATTGGGTACCTTGCAAATTAAATAAAATTATACTCAGGCACACTTAAGTGTGGCGTCTACACATATTTCGGCAGAATGTCTCAACTTTACAGGTCAAACTGAAAACAGTTATTGCCGCACTTAAATTGCGACACACATAGGTTGGCTGGTAGGTCGGGTAACCTGCCCTAGTTGTCGCAGTGGGTGACATGGGTACACTTACCCACAGATTCTGTTCCTTTCAGCTGCGGGTGGTTTCTTCTTGCTCCTCACACTGGGAACCTGGGTGAGCCTGGGCATATGTGGTGAGGATGTGAAGGATGCATTTCCTTCCTCTCGTACTGTTGACGTCTCTGGACTGCTGTATTGCAGGCTCGTTCTGGGTTGGTGCACTTCGCTTACCGCCTACGGTCTGTTCTGCGTCCGCTTTCTTCTCGCACGCGCTTGTTTGTTCACTTTCTACTTCAGTCTTTGCCCTCACGCATCTCCTTTCCACTCATTTTCCTGTGCGCTTATACTTTTCTTGCCCGGTATTTCTTATCGCACAGCGGCGATGTGGCTTGGGTGTATTATCGCCGGCTCTCCACACTTTGTATCGGCTGGCACAGTGGCGACGTTATCACTCTGCCCAAGGTGTATTAAAGGCGATAATGTGTGGCGCTCGGGTGTATTAAAGTAGATAACCCCTAGGGCTGTGTTGTTTCGTGGCGCTTATTGCTCTTGCCCGATATCTTCCTGCCTTGGGTCACTGTCCGTGACCTTCTGACCCACTGCGAGTCATTGGCCTCGCTACTCACATCTCTGGCGCACTTATCTTGCGTGCGGCCACGTTTCTTATCTGTTTGTTATCTGCAAGTGCGGTTCTCACTAGCGCTTCACCTGCCTACTTTTATCGTCATTGACAGTGGCCCTCCTTCAGGGCACTCATGAACTACTTTTCTTATATGTCACTGCAGTTTTTTTAACCCTGTCCGCCTGACCTATCCCACGTCATTTCCCACTGTCCAGTGGAAATGACCTCTCGCGTTTTCCCCGCATTTCTGCTCCTCGTTATCTTCGTCGCTAATTTCTCCCTCGCTTCATCTTCGCCCTTCGATCTATCGTTCGCTCTCGCTCGCTCTCGTCACTTGTTGTTTCTCATCTATTTTCAATATCGTCCATCCTCAAGTCTGCTATTATCGCCTACTTTTTCCCTATTTGCTCCTCGCCAAATGCCCTTCGTTGTCCCGCCTCGCACTCTTGCTCGAAATCGCTCCTACACTCTCCTCGACAATTCCTTGTTTGTTGGCTTCAGGATTTGGACTCATGGGTGGTTAATTAATGCTCTAGTTGACGCCATGGGGTTTGAGACTCCCCGAAGTCTTTGGTTCAGCATGACTAGTTCGGTGATCTGGTTCAGGTGAGACCCCTTTTCGTGCGTATAGTCTCTACAGACTTATTTATGCCCCACATTGGGAAGCCAATTTTTAACTCATGATCTATTCCCCTCACGTGGTATACAGAATGGTTCATAGGGTCAGAGTTTAAATATAATTACACCTAGGCACACTTAAGTGTGGCATCTACACGTCTTTTGGTAGAAGGCTTCAACTTCACAGGTCAAACTGTAAACAGTTCTTGTCGCACTTTAATTGTGGCGCATTTAAGTTTGCTGTCAGGTCGGATAACCTGCCCTAGTTGCAGCTGGTGAAATGGGAACACTTACCCACAGATTCTGTTCCTTTCGGCTGCAGGTGGTTTCTTCTTGCACCTCGCACTGGGAAAATGGGTGAGGGTGGGCAGCTGTGGAGAGAGTGTGAAGGATGCATTTCCTTCCTCTCGTACTGTTGACATCTCTGGATTGATGTGTTGCACACTCGTTTTTGGTCGGTGCACTTCGCTTCCCGCCTACTGTCTGTTCTGCACCCGCTTTCTTCTCGCACGCACTTTTTTGTCCACTTTCCTCTTCTGTCTTTGCCATCACGCATCTCCTTTCCACTCATCTTCCTGTGTGCGTATACTTTACTGGCCCGGTATTTCCAATCGCGCCGCGGCCCTATAGCTCGGGTGTATTAGCGCTGACTCTCCACACTTCGTATCGGCTTGCGCAGTGGCGACTTTATGTCTCCACCTGGGGTGTATTAAAGGAGATAACGCTTAGGGCTGTGTTGCTTCGCGGCGTTTATTGCTTTTCCCGATATCTTCCTGCCTTAGGTCTTTCTCCCATGATCTAGAGGCCCACTGCGAGTCATTGGCCTCGCTACTCACGTCTCAGGCGCATGTCTCTTGCACGCTGCCACATTTCTTATCGGTTTCTTATCGTCGAACGCCTTTTCTCAGGCGTGCTTCACCTGCCTACTTTTCCTGTCATTGACAGTTGCCCTTCTTCAGGGAACTCATAACCTAATTTTCTTATCGGTCGATGCGGTTTTTTTATCCCTGTCTGCTTGACCTATACCACTGTCCAATGCAAATGACCTCTCTCGCCACTCGTCATTTCTCGTCACTTTTCAATATCGTCCATCCTCCAGTGGGCTGTTGTGGCCTACCTCATCGCTAACTGCTGCTCGCTATAAGCCCTTCATTCTCCCGCCTCACTCTCTCGCTCGAACTCGCTCCAACTCTCGTCCTCGACAATTCCTAGTTTGTCAGCTTCGGGATTTGGACTCATGGTGGGTTAATTAATGCTCTAGTGGATTCCACGGGGTTTGATACTCCCCGAAGTCTTTGGTTCAGCCTGACTAGTTCGGTAATCTGGTACAGAAGAGACCCCTATTCGTGGTTATAGTATGGTTCTTGATAAGGTCTCTACAGACTTATCCACGCTCCATGTTGGATGCCAATTTTTCTCATGATGCTACTCACCATCTGTGATGTACAGAATGGTTCGTAGCGTCTACCGCTGGCCAGAAGAGTGTACAGGACACATACATACGAGCACGCTGGAAGACTGTGGCGGCAAATGGAAACTACCCTGCTCTGCTAAGGTATCTTGTGTCATCAATTGAAATTGCAAGTGCTTCATGAATGTGTGTGGGGAAGTTTCCCGCCCTGTGAAGTATATAAGCGAATAATAAAAAAAAAACACTTTCTATATCATGAACATTGAAGCAGCAGACAGCAGCACTATGGCCGAGTGGGAACTTCCATGTCACAGCAAGTGCAAGTGTTGTCAGGTTATGGATGACCTTATTGCATGTATTAAACTGCTATTGACTGAAGCTTTGAAGTAGTACCGATGTAATGTAGAGTATGCTATATAATATACGTGTATACTACCAGTCGACTCCAGTGAGCTAGCAACAACAAGATGAACGTGCAATTTCGTCCAGAGACTGCCTACCGCAGTGTGACGCCTGGTAACAGCTGCATCACCTATGAAGTTGTTGGAGATACCACCGAGCCGAAAACATACAGTGAAAAGTGTGACGGCATTGCGCATCGGCTGCATGCCCGAAATCCTACATCATACGACCACTACCAGCTGATGGTCGACTGTAATGTTCTGGGCAGGTGTGTTGTTCATAATATGAGAACAAACACTCCCCTGCCATATGGAGCTGACGAGGAGATTACACACGCTATGTTGAACGATGCCATTCGCGTTCACCTCTCCGACTACATGCTTCTACCAGAGCCTCACAGGGGACACCACCCAGATACCGGTTGTCACCGCCACCACCAAAGTAAGAAGAAGGCTGCGAGAACGTCATTGGCGTCAACACCTGCTGTCAAGTCTGCTAAACGCAGAGCACCACGTCCTGACAGCAGCCGTAAGAAGCCGCCTGCCCCCGCCTGCCTGCATTGTGGGACGTCTTCACTGCATAACGTGCGTCAGTTAACTGTTGCAGAGAGGAAGACTTTACTGCAGCAACNGAACTCTGCGGTGATCACGACTGACTCCTCTGTCTGGTTATAATGAACTGCTCTCTCTCTGTTGGATGATAATCAACTGATCCCCACTGCTGTATTGCACCCCCACCATCCCCACAAAGAGGCTTACATCCTTTCTCGACTCCCTCCCTAAGTGTTCCTACACGTGTCCCCTTGTTGGGGAGGGGGTTGGCGTAGGCGCAGTACAATTCACTTCTAACCCCTGCCCTGGCTCATGCAGGTTGTAGTGAGGGGGAAGTTGGCCTGCACCCTGAAGCTTACACTTTCCGATTACTCCTCTGCGGTGCATGTCCACATTGTGCCAGGGTTAGCTAAGGGGGGAGAGGTGTGCTCGGCATCACTTTCAGTTTTCCAGCTGTTTCTCGGTGTGTTTTCAATTTCAGGCGTAATACGCCTGACTATCTCGTCATTTCTCGGCGTTTACAAATTTCACGGGGCTTGTTAGGGTGTAGGAGGTGGGTGGGTTGGAGGAGGCCTGCGGGCGGCAACACGTGGAATGTCCTGCATGCTCTATACCTCTCAGCGTGACCTCGGGATGCATTAATGGGCGGCGTATGTCATCCGAAGCCCCTACACTGGTTTAAACTGGGGAGGGGGGGATGGTTCGTGACAGCGCCGCTCTAATTAATATTGCTAATTATGCTATGCGTCAAGCTGATGCGGTGAAATTGTAAACCGATTGCCGTACTCTATAGGTCCATTAAGACAATAAATTAATGCATTTAAAGAAGAGGTTGAAACAGCAACAGTCAAGTTACTATCACAAGGTTTTAGTTATTTCTTTTGAATGAAATTAAGCACAGTTAAGCATTTTTATGGTATTATATGCTATTTGATTATCATCATCAGTTAACTCGTAAAATTTTCGCTCAGAGATTTTGCTTAATATATTCATGCTAAGTTAATTTGAATAGTCATAAAAAGTTTTCAATTTGCTTTAATATTGGTATTTCTTCGGTAGTGAATTATATAAATTCGCTTCAAAACGCTTACTCATTTACATGTAAATGAACATCGTTTACGAACAGTTAGTGTAAATATTTGTTTATATCATTCAAAATTGTAAGCTTCAGCGCTTTGTAATATTACAACAAAGACATTAATACAGAATCTAGCATGCCGTGTACTAAAATATTTCCTTTAGTGTAGTTTCACGTAGCAGATAAATTCCCAATTATGACAAAAGTTGACAACATTTTTATATCGATTCCGCGAAATGATTTATAATCTTCGTCAATACTTTTGGTTATACAACGATTATAAGTTATTTATAATATACAATGTTTTAAACTTTTCCTCCATCTTCATCTCTTCTCTTTGATCAAATGCATTATGCTATTTCTACTAGTAACACTGTTGGGGTTCAAAGTGCGCCAACCAACAGAATGTTAAGATAATATTCCAGGTGTTGCCATTGAAGTGGTTTTTTTTCAACACTTACAATGAGTTTCTTCTTTTCATTTTCAATCTTAATCTTTATCTGCCCAGAAAACTTCTTACCTATTTATACCACTTGTGTAAACACCAAATATCTTCTTCTAAGAAAGGAAAATTTTCTAGAGTCAAGAGTCCTATCAAGAGGCAGAATGTATTTTCTTCCATGATTTTAACAAGTGAGCAATTGTCATTAAAGTTCTCTTTACGCGTCAAGTAGTAAGAATTGAAACATAAATATGCTAGGGAAGCGACATTCTTTTGGGTTTTTATCATATTCAAAGCAGCATGTTAAGTTTCTGCTAACACAATGATTTCCAAAAATTTCGCTACTAATGAATCATCGGCATAAAGTGTATTAATCAGTGGATCTGTGTTGTGTTCATCATCGTGACGGGAAGGAACAGCAACATCTCATTCAGAGTGTCAGTATCTTTAAGGTACTGAGGCTCAATCATTTAGTTATTGAATTAGCCAGTATATACATTGTTATACATTATGTTAAATATGGTGATGGAGATACCGAAAAGTAGTAAAGTGTATTTTCTAGGAACGTGAAATATGTATCCTGCTTGATATCTGAGAAACAACTCCAGACTCTGTGTTTGGTGTAGGTTTTGAAGGTGTTAATAGGTTTTGAAGGTGTGTGTCGGCAAACGAAGATTACAAAGAAAACGAAACATAAATACGTTGCCCAAGTCGCATGAGTAGAGAGACAAAACAGCATTCATCCAGACATGAAGCTTTTCTGCATGCGGCACGATGGAAACCATGCGACTTACAGTGATTTTATACAAATAACTTTTTAGCTGCTCCAATTCGTGTGGCATGTCCTTATAACCAAATGCGTCATATTTTTCTCAGTATGTTTCTAAAACAGACCATTCGTTTGAATCTGTATTTTTTCGCTAAGAGTTTCTATTTATGAGAAATTTTGCAATTTAATTAACACATGAAATGCGTCAACATACATACCCTTATACGTGATATCGCCCATTCTTGCAACTTGTTTCTACATACCAGGAGGAAAATTGGAAATATTAACTGTTATTAGAAAACCTTGTGCATCATGGATTATCTCATTAAATATATATGTGCATGACGTGTGACGCTTAAATTAATTATTACAAATAAATACCCTTGTTTAGATTGGTGGAAACTCAGTACATACACTTCTTCGGTGATTGATTTAGAATAATAAGTGACATGTTTATAATTGAACAGGAAAATGCCGTACAGTATTTCGAGTTATGTCCAATACATCCTCAGTATGTCTTCAATGTACTTAGTTGTACCTTGCACATAAGAAGTCAACACAAGTATGTTTTGCAGTCCCAAAGTAATGAATGCGAAATTCCAGTGGCAGATTTGAGGAATAAACTGTATTCGGTGTTGTCTGATATGATAACCAATGTACTGGTTGAACAATTGGGAAAATCTTTAAATTGTCCGAGGTTATTAGAAGTGATACTGCTAAAGTTGTAAATGTGTTTGACTGTATTCTCTTGTATGAACTAAATTATCTTGTCGTTGATATATGCATATTTATTGCTTCTTATAATCATAATATACCTGCATTCATGTTCACATATATTTTAAAGCATTGTACCTGCAGCTGAGACGATATTCTCGGGTCTGTTAGTTATTTATTTCTAGCTGTAATTTTGCATTATGGACCAATGATAATAAAAAAAAAATTATTGAGGTTTTGTTCACCAAAATTTTAATCATAGTGTTGCCATTGCCGGGAACTTGCAGAATTAAGAGAAATGTATATCATATCTAACAAATACACAAATTATATTTTATTATGACGGTATTTACAGCTGCAGAATAAGACATTTAATGAATGAGAAATGAATATCTTGGTTTAAGCGTTTTTTTAATTGTGGCATAGCAGTCAGCTAACCGAGTTCGAAGTGCCCGTACACTTGCCTTTGTGATCTCGTATACAAACGTATTGAAATTACACCGAAAAAAATCTGTTTATTTCAGGATTGGTGAACAGGTGCCACCTAACTGGGATATCTCTGCATATTCACCTCTCACCAGACCTTCTGCGAGGGTCAAATATTTTCAACTCAACACCGGCCATTATAAATAGCGCAACCGGCGAGGACGGGTACCACAGTACTGATCCGGTATCAAGATAGACGGACATATCTCCAAGCTGAACGGGACCGGCCAGTATAGACTAATGTCTGACCTCGTCATCGGGAAGCTGTATTTAGCATCTGATTTCCGGAGGACGGAGACGACATATGGAGAGTGTGTAACATGTATGTTAGATGAAGAGTTTCGCATCCGACTGCCTACCCGTTCCGTTAAACTCATCACAGACGCGTATATGATATATCTTAATGTGGCCACAGATCGGTTTAGCTAAGCAGGCATTAAGGCAATTTATAATAGTAGGACAATGCACTCTGTGGAATTTTCATAAATGTGGAAGAAAGACTCTCTCCTTGCATAATACATAAAAAAATAAGACATGTATGTAACATTCAACCCGCCAGTCACGTACGATGGTGAAGTCACGGTAGGATACAGGCGATTTTACTTCAAACTTCCCGGCCCGCCAGCGCAAGTAGAATGTTGTAACGGACTTGAAAACTGGGTGTGCCAAAGCGATGAGAACTGCATTCTCTCGGTGCCATGAAATTTCTTATTATGTGGGATTTATTACCTGAGACCGGCAATGAAGCTACCTTGATCACTACATACTATGTTGACACTAGCAGGCGAAGAGAATATAAATCAGGTTTGGTTTACTCATGCAATTTCGTATGAACTATGTGAGGCTAGCACCGGTGATGTAATTACCCGATGGACCGAGGTCTGCACGGGTGATCGTCATACAACCTGCATGAAGCGAGGAACAATTGCGTGGAAGAGAATGTGTTAGCCGTTAATATTTGACGTGTACCTGGCTACAATATAAGAAAAGACGAGAGTTACAACCAGCCGCAGTAGATAGAAATGTATCATTCAGTATACAACTATCGCTGCCGTCATGTGAAATACATTTGACATACGCGACTGTGTGGTGTTTCTGCCGGAAGATTTGAATTTGTACTTGAGATACTTTATGGGATATATAAGAGTGTTGTTTAAGCCAGAGCTTGGACACGAGGAAATGCAGATATACGATAATGAAGACCATTTGTGGGGATATCACGACGTGTGGTATAACTTCCATTGTAAAATTCTGCCCTGTTACAAATGCGAACAGTGCGCTATCTTCAATATCCGGCCAAACAGCGAGCTACCTGCAAATGGACGTATACTCGCAGTACGTGTCGAAATTGAAGACGTTACCGAACTATGTCATGAGAACAAGAAAGTGGACATTAACCCTGCGAGACGTAGATACCGGTTCAACCTACCGCTGGCCAGAAGAGTGTACAGGACACATACATACGAGCACGCTGGAAGACTGTGGCGGCAAATGGAAACTACCCAGCTCTGCTAAGGTATGTTGTGTCGTCAATTGAAATTGCAAGTGCTTCATGAATGTGTGTGGGGAAGTTTCCCGCCCTGTGAAGTATATAAGCGAATAATAAAAAAAAACACTTTCTATATCATGAACATTGAAGCAGCAGACAGCAGCACGGCGGCCGAGTGGGAACTTCCATGTCACAGCAAGTGCAAGTGTTGTCAGGTTATGGATGACCTTATTGCATGTATTAAACTGCTATTGACTGAAGCTTTGAAGTAATACCGATGTAATGTAGAGTATGCTATATAATATACGTGTATACTACCAGCCGACTCCAGTGAGCTAGCAACAACAAGATGAACGTGCCATTTCGTCCAGAAGCTGCCTACCGCAGTGTGACGCCTGGTAACAGCTGCATCACCTATGAAGTTGTTGGAGATACCACCGAGCCGAAAACATACAGTGAAAAGTGTGACGGCATTGTGCATTGGCTGCACGCCCGAAATCCTACATCATACGACCACTACCAGCTGATGGTCGACTGTAATGTTCTGGGCAGGTGTGTTGTTCATAATATGAGAACAAACACTCCCCTGCCATATGGAGCTGACGAGGAGATTACACACGCTATGTTGAACGATGCCATTCGCGTTCACCTCTCCGACTACATGCTTCTACCAGAGCCTCACAGGGGACACCACCCAGATACCGGTTGTCACCGCCACCACCAAAGTAAGAAGAAGGCTGCGAGAACGTCATTGGCGTCAACACCTGCTGTCAAGTCTGCTAAACGCAGAGCACCACGTCCTGACAGCAGCCGTAAGAAGCCGCCTGCCCCCGCCTGCCTGCATTGTGGGACGTCTTCACTGCATAACAGGTGTCAATTAACCGTTGCAGAGAGAAAGACGTTACTGTAGCAACTCTTCACTACGCTTCTTGCAAACGTCTAGAGTAAACAAAATGTATGTAACTTTAAGGTTATTTAAAAAAATTGTTTATTGTTTGTGTCAATATACATATCCATATATTACTTTCTGTTTTAATTGACAATATTTTATTTTCTTTCTGTGTTAATTGGAAACAAAAAAAATTGATATATGTTTATGTGTGACAATATTGATACATTACCTTGCTGTGTTAAGTGACAAAAAATTGTTTATATATATTTTCTTGGGATACTAATATGGCTATCTTACTGTCTGTATTAATTGAAAACAGAAATATGTATATTTGTTATATAAAAATGTATTTAATACTTTATGTCTTAATACAAAAAATTGTGTATTTATTATGTTACTACACACACATATATATGTATGTGTGTGTGTGTGTGTGTGTTCTGAAGCAAACAGTACACATACAATCCTTTTTTTAATTCACTGCTGCAAGCATATTTATTAATTAAAAGGAAAAGACATGTGAGGTGTTAAACGTTTAATACCTGACGTACAACTATATTTTGATATTTTAATCAAACATTAAAAACCCTACTACTACTTTAGAAGACTTCGCTACTTGAATATTAAAGAGATAATTTATTTATTTACATGTTACTGTTTGCCACATATAGGTATGATGCGGTAAGAGCAAATCACAAGTACGCTGACAGACGTCAAGGCTAATGTGCGATAAGGTAGAGTGTAGTTCATATGCAGAGATATATGTCTTCTGCGAACGGACGGGAAGCAGTCACATAACGTGTTGTTGATGTCTAAAAACTATCTCCGTTCTCTCAGCTCGCCACGTGGTGAGGACATGAGGGCTGCTGCATGAGCCAAGCAGCCCAGGTGTGTTGTCAAGGCAAAATCAGTGCTGTAGTTTGTATAAAACCAAAAATGGCTGAAACGATAATAACCATTAATTTGTAAGCGGTATTTTAAAAGAAATACAGGCACTCATTTCAACATAATATCCTAGGGCGTAGCATTGGTACAGATCTGTGTTCCCTCTAACGTTCTTGCAGCCTAGTAATTCACTTAGCGCAAATTCTTCACTTCCATGATTCCGCACTAAAAATTTTGAACAAATTCCTGACGTTTACAAGCGCATAAAAAAAATTAGAATACGTGTAGGTGCACCGAATCTAGTGTATTAAATGCAATAAGAACATATGACACCGCCAAGAAACTAAGAAATAAAGCCGGACCATCACCTACAGTCAGAGAAACGCCATATCAGCCTTTCGCATTACAGGGTTAAACGTGGCGATCTTTTAAGCAAGACAGTAAAACCACATAATAATGCTGCCTGATGGGGTGGCAATACATAAGAAAAATATTCCAAACATTTTGGTAGAAAAAAAATGGTTAGAACATCGACAGGGTTATCAGAAATTCATTTTATGGTNTCATAATATGAGAACAAACACTCCCCTGCCATATGGAGCTGACGAGGAGATTACACACGCTATGTTGAACGATGCCATTCGCGTTCACCTCTCCGACTACATGCTTCTACCAGAGCCTCACAGGGGACACCACCCAGATACCGGTTGTCACCGCCACCACCAAAGTAAGAAGAAGGCTGCGAGAACGTCATTGGCGTCAACACCTGCTGTCAAGTCTGCTAAACGCAGAGCACCACGTCCTGACAGCAGCCGTAAGAAGCCGCCTGCCCCCGCCTGCCTGCATTGTGGGACGTCTTCACTGCATAACGTGTGTCAATTAACCGTTGCAGAGAGAAAGACGTTACTGTAGCAACTCTTCACTACGCTTCTTGCAAACGTCTAGAGTAAACAAAATGTATGTAACTTTAAGGTTATTTTAAAACATTGTATATTGTTTGTGTCAATATACATATCCATATATTACTTTCTGTTTTAATTGACAATATTTTATTTTCTTTCTGTGTTAATTGGAAACAAAAAAAATTGATATATGTTTATGTGTGACAATATTGATACATTACCTTGCTGTGTTAAGTGACAAAAAATTGTTTATATATATTTTCTTGGGATACTAATATGGCTATCTTACTGTCTGTATTAATTGAAAACAGAAATATGTATATTTGTTATGTAAAAATGTATTTAATACTTTATGTCTTAATACAAAAAAATTGTGTATTTATTATGTTACTACACACACATATATATGTATGTGTGTGTGTGTGTGTGTGTGTTCTGAAGCAAACAGTACACATACAATCCTTTTTTTAATTCAATGCTGCAAGCATAATTATTTATTAAAAGGAAAAGCAATGTGAGATGTTAAACGTAAAATACATGACGTACCATTATATTAATTATATTTTAATCAAATATTTCACACACTTCTACTACTTTTGAAGACTTCATCACGTGAATATTAAAGAGATAATTTCTTTATTTACATCTTACTGTTTTCCATATATAGATATGATGCAGTAAGTGTAAATCACAAGTACGCTGACAGACGTCTTGGTTAGTGCAATAAGGTAGAGTGTAGTTCATATGCAGAGATATATGTCTTCTGCGAACGGACGGGAAGCAGTCACATAACGTGTTGTTGATGTCTAAAAACGATCTCCGTTCTCTCAGCTCGCCACGTGGTGAGGACATGAGGGCTGCTGCATGAGACAAGCAGCCCAGGTGAGTTGTCAAGGCAAAATCAGTGCTGTAGTTGGTATGAAACCAAAAATGGCTGAAACGATAATAACCATTCATTTGTAAGCGGTATTTTAAAAGAAATACAGGCACTCATTTCAACATAATATCCTAGGGCGTAGCATTGGTACAGATATGTGTTCCCTCTAACGTTCTTGCAGCCTAGTAATTCACTTAGCGCAAATTCTTCACTTCCATGATTCCGCACTAAAAATTTTGAACAAATTCCTGACGTTTACAAGCGCATAAAAAAAATTAGAATACGTGTAGGTGCACCGAATCTAGTGTATTAAATGCAATAAGAACATATGACACCGCCAAGAAACTAAGTAATAAAGCCGGACCATCACCTACAGTCAGAGAAACGCCATATCAGCCTTTCGCATTACAGGGTTAAACGTGGCGATCTTTTAAGCAAGACAGTAAAACCACATAATAATGCTGCCTGATGGGGTGGCAATACATAAAAAAAATATTCCAAACATTTTGGTAGAAAAAAAATGGTTAGAACATCGACAGGGTTATCAGAAATTCATTTTATGGTNAAAAATATTCCAAACATTTTGGTAGAAAAAAAATGGTTAGAACATCGACAGGGTTATCAGAAATTCATTTTATGGTATTGTTATAAGTTTCGCAGGAAGTTTTCAAGGACATTTTTAGAGGTCTTCAGAGATGAACGTTGTACCAGCACGAGGTTTTTGTCCTATATCATTGTTATAAACACAAAGTACTAAGTTATAACAACTCCCATATTTTCACGGTATACACTATATATACGGAAAAGCGCTTCGTAGTGACGTTAAACATAACTCAGCTCCGTGCATACAAAATACAGAACCTTTCCGTATTTGAAACATCTTGAGGTTCCTAGGAAACGCACACTTACGACGCTTTACGAAGAGATCTTTGCCGACTTAAGTATAACAATTATCGTTGCCGCAGGAGTTAGGATATTCGCGTCACTAAAACCTATTCTTTCAAACATATTTTATTAGTCCGAGCCACTTGCAGCATTTAGTAACAATGAAAACACTTAAAAATTAAAAGAAAATGGAAAAGTGTCACGCATAACACGTATTGTAAAAACATTTTAACCCTCATTGCTTTTGTCGCGTTGTGGTAGGAGTCGCGGCCTCCGAACGACTTGTAACCAAATTCCACTTCACAATATAAAATTTAATTTTTAATTTTTAAAACATTTGTACACATATGACCACCTACACAACGAAAATGTACGTTATTTTCCGGAGTTGGAAAGTACACCACCTAGTAGCCAGTTTACGAACTGGTCCCGTGAATTCGCGAAAAAGGGCAACNTTTTCCGGAGTTGGAAAGTACACCACCTAGTAGCCAGTTTACGAACTGGTCCCGTGAATTCGCGAAAAAGGGCAAAACTTGCGGAATGTTCGTTAAAAAAAATAAATAATAATATTGCACGTACATTTAAATAAATAAAAAAAATTATCAATAAAAAGGATTTTCAGTAAAATATAATGGTTTTCGTGTAAGCATAAAAGGGATAAATTTATTTCAAAACTATTTAATGCCATAATTGAAAAACGATTACTGGATAATATTTCATCAGTACTTTTCAATGTTTTTTTTTTTTATAAATGTGTGACTTCTGGCTGCATTCACATTCCACTCATGTGATTAAAAGCTGTCATTTTAAATAATTAATATTAAGGAATAACTGCTTGAACGGCGTGAGTGTTTTAAGTCTCGCAAATTGAGAATGAGGAGGGTAACATTAGAACTGCGAAATGAACACAGCTCTTTTTTATTTCTGTGGTAACCAAATTAGTAGGTACAAATTTTTACCTAATGCAATAAGTGAAAATATTCAAATTCATGAAATTTGCTTGTGCTGCAAATTAATTAGAGTGGATGAACACATAAAAACGTGACTATTTGATATTGCAAAATACACTATTTGTCACGATACACATTTTCTCACAAAAACCAATGGAAATGCTCACATTTATCTCAAAATAATTCATGAGCACAATATCAATTACACGGAAATACCCTACATAAAATGATGAAGTCAAAATAATCAAAATAAAATAACTAAAAAATACCCAAAAATCACTCTGTGTTTCTTACAATTTCGCAATAACCAATTAATGAGCAAGCCCCTAAGAGTTCTGCACAGAAGTCACTTTTCCAAACGATCGTGGTAACTTGACGTCGACGAACAAATAGAGCGGGTGACGACAATTTTCATACCACAAAACATACGTATTGGTCACGTCCACGAAAAACTGATTATTCGTTTGTTATTTCGACGAACAGAATTGGAACCAGATTGTACAAATCTCGAAGGTTGTAAGTCACAAATCATTGAATGAAAGTAAAATTTTGGCAGTGTAACATATCAATGGCACATAGCTCACACCTGCAATATTCAAGAAGTCAGGTCAAATTACTCGTAAAAGAAAGCCCACTGCAACAGCAGAATTATTAATACAAGGCGCAATAAAGAATTATTGAGGGTCATAAAATAAAACATAGTACTGTTTTGACAGAAAGTGATTTTTTGTTATAACTAGTTATTATATGAAAAATTCGTGAGTAGTAACGCCTGGGCAGTTACTAAGAAAGAAAAATGTACTGGATGGTACTTTTTTTGGTAAGCCTCCATTTGAGTGTTCTCATTATTTTATCATAATCTTGCATCACCGTCACTGGTTTTAATAGGGAGGATATTACAAACGCCTTTAAATGAACGTTTTCACCCATAGTTAGAGGCTGTAAATGTAAACATCGCCACAAATCAGGTTATAACAAAGCACATTTACGTCCGTACTTGTTACCACTTCATGACGACTTACACGTCACGTTTTTTCAATGTCTTCAGCTGACTAAGGTATTATTTAAGTTCGTTTAGTTGTGTGTTAATGATGTTTGCATTATAAGTTAACGTTTTTCAGAGCAACTTAGGTGAACTGCCACTTAAACATTCGTTTTATATTCTGGCTAAATGTGCGCTGTTTTATTTTGTTGACTTGCTCAATATTTTGACTTAAGTCTGTTGTTTTGCAAGACCACTATTATGGGTACCTAGTTCGCCTGGGAGGTTTATTTCATGCGATGCAAGATAACTACGCTGTTTGCCATATCGTGTGTGGTTAGAGGTAGGATGACACTACCTGTTGCACCGTGTGTGAAACGAGAGCTTTAATGGCCAACTGAAATTTGCAAAAATATTTTCATCTTTTCACTTCGACGCTTTTCCACCTTACAATTCCAGCGTATCGTATTTCATCGGGAAGCGTAACTTATGCATACGCCTGTTAATAAAAACCTCCACTGTGATCTATCCAGAGCCATGTGTTACTAATTCTCAGCAACTGAAGTAAACGAACCCCCGTCTAATGCTGTTACTCACCCTACTTCAAAATTCTCTCAACGGAAGCTATTAAGCTGCTTGCCTACTACATCTGTTAGCGTATACTTACGTTACTTGTATCGCCACGTATTCCTCAGCAGTATANATTAAGCTGCTTGCCTACTACATCTGTTAGCGTATACTTACGTTACTTGTATCGCCACGTATTCCTCAGCAGTATACTTCCCCGTGAAACAAGCATCACTTCTGCTCCCGTTAATAATAACATATATCAGATTCTTATAGGACTGTTCAAGCGCGTCACATTTTTTTGGAGGAATAAAAATATACATATGTATACGTATTTATATAGTAGAGCATTCTACAGTAAATTTCATTATTTCCAATAAAATTATACTAATCCTCTTCATGTTTATGTAAATTTTCAAAGTAAGTTCAAATAGCACCAAGGTACCTAGAGCTACATAAAGCTGAATAATTACAAAAAGTGTAATTTTTTCTCACGTTCGATAAATCCTTGCATGTTTTTCTTGATCAAACTATCTACTCTGCATATATCGCCAATTTATTAAAAATGGACAGGGGGCAACAGTATTATTTAATAAATTTTGTAAAATTTTTTTGGTTGTTACATATATTTTCGAGTGAGTTTAATATGAATTGCATATGTAATATATTTATATAAATAAATGTTTGTTTATACAGTGCCCAATATATGATAATTTGAAATAATATTTTCTTTCTGATAAAAACACATTTTAAAAATTACAAATCCATATATCTGTCCGATTGGAAATACTATGTAAAATACTTCGTTCAATATTATTGACCAACAACTTAAGTTGTAAATGTACAAATATTAAAATAAAATTTTTTAATTATATAAGACAGATGCACATACACTTCCAGTTACATCAGTTAAATGACGTATGTAAGTACGACGTGTNTTTTTTAATTATATAAGACAGATGCACATACACTTCCAGTTACATCAGTTAAATGACGTATGTAAGTACGACGTGTTTACAAAATTCGGCACTGTGAAGTTAAAATCTGTGGCAATAACACAAATTTGTGTAGTTTGGAGATTGCATTACTAATTATTAAAATCAACAATTTTAATCGAAATATAGAGCATAATACAAAACCACCATTAACCAGGAGAATAACAAGTTTAACATAATACAGGTATCATATTCTTTCTTAAAATTAGTTGCATACTATTTTTCAGCTGATGTCAGACTACACAGCAAGCAACACACAATGTCATAAATTATGTGAGAACTTGAAGCTCTCTTTTCTAAGGTATACAACTCTCAAATATTTAATTTTAGGGACATGGTATGAGTTTAAATACACTTTTAATATGTTAATGTTTAAATAACTATGCAATTTTTTTAAAGAAAATTTGATACAAATATCAAATAGAAAATAACTTCATCGACAAAGATTTCGTAATATTTTAAATATTCACATAAATATGAAGATCAATTTCATAGACGAAACAGAATATTCCCAACCACATTTATGAAAATTCTATTTAATATTTCAGGGAAAACCAACGGATCTATTAATCACAGAAAAAATAGACATATAACTTAACAGGCTATTTGTCATAGTCGTAGGACATGTAACTTCCATATAAATATATGCTAATTACCTCGTTAGTAACCATGCAATGGAGAATATTAAACAAATTTCATTACATTAATTGTCAAAACATATGTATATTTTAATATTCTACACTTGATAAACTCTATTTAAACCAAATTTTTTTAAATGATGTTTGTTTTTAAAACAGAAAAGCTACACCATACGCGTAAAAAAAAACTAAGAACGATGTNAAATTTTTTTAAATGATGTTTGTTTTTAAAACAGAAAAGCTACACCATACGCGTAAAAAAAAACTAAGAACGATGTATTTAAAATCTTAATTTCTTCTGTGATTTTAGATGTCAATTCTCGACCATTTTTGATCAAATATATAAAATATGTGTCCGTGACGAGAATATTTCCTATATGACTTCTTTATTCGTGCTGATGTTATACGTGAATAAACCCCCAATTTCCAATAACACAGATATATAACAACATATATAGGGGATTGATTGATTAAAATATTACTTAGGAAATCATTTATATCCATAAATCCACTCCTTCCATTAGTCCACATTAACAAACTCNAAATTTTTTTTAATGATGTTTGTTTTTAAAACAGAAAAGCTACACCATACGCGTAAAAAAAAACTAAGAACGATGCATTTAAAATCTTAATTTCTTCTGTGATTTTAGATGTCAATTCTCGACCATTTTTGATCAAATATATAAAATATGTGTCCGTGACGAGAATATTTCCTATACGACTTCTTTATTCGTGCTGATGTTATACGTGAATAAACCCCCAATTTCCAATAACACAGATATATAACAACATATATAGGGGATTTATTGATTAAAATATTACTTAGGAAATCATTTATATCCATAAATCCACTCCTTCCATTAGTCCACATTAACAAACTCNATTGATTAAAATATTACTTAGGAAATCATTTATATCCATAAATCCACTCCTTCCATTAGTCCACATTAACAAACTCAATTTTTAAAAACTATTAATGCGATAAATAATATTTAGCAAATGTTTAGGTTTTTCTAATATTCGGCGTAACAAAGTGTTCCATCAATAAATGATCGTACTCTTCCAAATTCTATAATAACGTCCTCCAAAACATGTTTTGAGATAGTTGTCATTCTGTTGTTCAGGTCCTGTACATGAAATTAATAATGGATTTTGAGTGAGTTACCACACACAGCTGGGTCTCATTTATTATTGATTCATGTGACTTTTACTTTCTTTGAGCTATGAGGTATCTTCCTGGTTTTTTAGCAAATGTCGTAAATATTTAAACGTTGCTCACATCTTAACAGAATAGCAATCCTGCCATCTGGCACTGTATTTTCAAGAAAACTTTATGCATTAATTGATTTCATAATTAATTTATACATACATCATCAAATATTATTGTCCATATTTAACTTTAATCTTCATTACTTATCAAATTGTTAGTACTACTCCAGTAAATGAAAATCTTATTTATCGTTTTTTCCCTGGCACTTTCTTAATACTGTTCAGCCTTTGTATTTATTTTGTTGTTCTCCTATAGCAGGATTCGCTAATTCCTTAATTTGGTTTCTATTTAACTGCTTGGTTTCTTTATGGCGAAAAAAATTGTAGATATCTTACTGTACATTACTCCTGGCACTTTTACTGTGCATCGTATCCTATATTAATTCTTGTAATTTCTTCTGCTCTCGATTATTAGTTTTACAACACATGACTGATAAATACACGTTAGTCTTGTTTTTTTTTTANGTAATTTCTTCTGCTCTCGATTATTAGTTTTACAACACATGACTGATAAATACACGTTAGTCTTGTTTTTTTTTTAAAGGGTGTGTTTCTTGTTTTAAGATTGCTAATGTTACAAAATTCCGTTGACATTTTTATAATAGATTTAAATTTTGTCCCCGCATTTGTTACGAATACTACTGGAACTTTCGTATTTGCGACTGTGACATTAAGGTCATCTAAAATCATCCATTACTCTGATTTAAAACCTCTTCTATTTTTGAAATTTTTAAATATTTGTTTCGCTTCCGTTACTTTAATTTAGTTGAGAAATATAAAAATGTGTTATGATTCTCCGTGCCCCTTTAAATTCATAGACATTACACTTCATTGATATAGATTTGATCTCTTTATAGTTTCACAAAAATTGTAGAAACGTGAATTGCTACACTTCTTTTTAGAGAGTTGTTTTGATCCAAGCCCTTACACAGTAATGTATAACTTACCACATACTTGTAACATTTCAGTTATATCTTTGATTCTATAAGTGATTCTATATTGCTCGGATCGTTTGTGCTACTCAATAAGTCTGATAGTTCTGGTTTTTTCTGAGATATTTATTTGCCTTATTTAACATACTCCAATAATAAATTAACGTGCAATATATTTCCGTTCCTCATCTTACAATTCATTTTATATTATTTAAAAGTAATCTTTGAAGCTAGACAAATCACTGAGAGTAATATTTTTCTAAAGTGATTTGGTTACAAAATGCGGTTCGCGGTAAAGTGTGCACTTCTGTAGCCCTGGTTCCTTTTCGCTTTCAGCTAATTGATTTCCTTCCACTATTTGTTACTGTTAACACTGCAGCGGGAATAACAAACACAGTGTATATATATCGCCATCCTGAGAGCGAAAAAAAGTGCAAGGCCACAATGAAATATATTTATGGATAAATATGTCTAAAGGGACTGCCTCAAACTGTGCTCGCTTTAACGTGAAAATCCTATATCAAAATGATCAAACTTTTAAACTGTGAAACAGGATTTGTTTTTATTGTAATCTTTTAGCATTCAGATAAAATCACGGAACAATTAAAGGGTTTAAGTATCCTCCATTTTTTGTGCAGTTCAAACATACTCTTACTCAGATGCAAATGCAGTTATGGTTCCTTACATTAGTCCTCATACGGGACTCTAGCAAGGCGTTGTCATTCTGAGCCAACCTGTTCTGCCTGGATTGATACAGGCACAACCAGATCTCTTATACAAAGCCCATGTAAGAAATGTTTACTCACTACTTTCAGCAGTTATGACTAAACCTTTACTACGTTAACCACCCGTTCCTTGATCTTTATAAATATTCTTCTTCAAAATTAAATTCAGTATGCATTCTTTTTAATTTATTTTCGGGTTTACTTACCACAGGTGATTCTCACATGTCTATTAACTAATGTTTTAGTTAATGTTTAATAGTAAGTTTTAAAGCCTTACATCTTGTATTGAAGGGTTCCAAGTTAAAATCCTTATGAAAGATGTTATGGATATGCATACTTTTCGAAATTATGCGTAGTTCTTCATTTTCTGCACGAACATGCTTCATACAAATGTCGTATGAAAAAAACCACATTTTGTATACATTCAACAGCTATGGCTCAGAGGCAGAGAAATGTTTATCACGTTTAATAAACTACAATAATATTCCCAAAACAGAGAATTCTAAAATCTAACTTCTATGGCAGCTTAAACTCAAAATATCATAGATGCCCAACAGAAATACTATAAGCCAGCAAAGAAAGCACATACAAATGTAACTTAAACGTGCGATTTAGATAAAAACCTAACATTTTATCTATGTTTCATGCAAGAAAAAGCATCTATCCTTGTTTCGCTGTCGCAAGTAAAAATTCCAGAATTCTTTTCCTGCTACTTTTTGTAACTTTCTTCACTAGGAAGACTGTTTTAAAAACGATATGAATACGGTATAAAAATAAAGATGACTATATTGTATCAAGGCATGTATTTATTACAGGTATGAGTTCTGGAACAGTTTCTATCTAGAAAAGATAACTACTAAATATAATGTGACGTTCTGCGAGTGACAACGCAGATACTAAATTGAAATTTTCAAGAGAAGAGCACACGAAAAGAACCAAGTTTGCCTCAGAAAACCTTGATGAATTAAAGAAAAACTATTTCCCTTTAAGTCCCAACAAATGTTCTGTTAGATGAAAGCCTACCGAATAATTGAACATATGAGTGAATGGCTTGTTATTACAATTTAATTTGTTCAGTGTACAAGGTAGGTGGCCGACCAGAAAATTCATTTGAATATAGTCGTGAGAGCACAAAACGACAGAAAACCAAAGACTTCAGAGAGTCTACACCAACAGCTGTTCTAACAAACGCAGCTCAAATAAGTTGAAGAGATGCAGGTTCCACTTCGCCTGGTTTGTCGTGGGAAAGTAATTTGGCAAACACCACTACCTGCTTACAAAAAAATACTAGCATCAGAAAATATAAATTATTAAGGAATATACAGAAGTATAGATCGCGGAGAAGAAAAGAGTTGCTGAATAAATACGAAACATCAAGGCAAGTAGTGTTATGATCCAATATAAGACATGCGGAAGACAGACACAATTTACTCTCTGCCATGATATACGGCAAAGTATGTAATGCTCTGCCGCAAATAACGTCAACGCAAAGATGCTACCTATGTGACGTTACTTTGAAACATGATAATAACGTAGAGGACACGATTAGGAGGGAAATTAATAAAGATAACCTTTACTTCAGCATATATGTCTTACATNTAATATAAGACATGCGGAAGACAGACACAATTTACTCTCTGCCATGATATACGGCAAAGTATGTAATGCTCTGCCGCAAATAACGTCAACGCAAAGATGCTACCTATGTGACGTTACTTTGAAATATGATAATAACGTAGAGGACACGATTAGGAGGGAAATTAATAAAGATAACCTTTACTTCAGCATATATGTCTTACATGGGTTGATTGGATTGTGTGAATTGCTTTTACATTTGTATTACACATTGCCAATCAAGTGGCAGCTCGAGGAAGTGACAAAGATATGGTAATCAAAGAAAGCACGAATTCAGAGAGAATTTCGAGAACGCTGTGGTTTTATATTAGAACAACCTATACCAAACTTCGGCAATATCAACACCGGATGTACAGCAAGACGGTTGTTAAAAAACACAGACCTCTCTGCTTAACTCACAAATATAACCAGGGATAAAATAAAGAAAAAATATAATAATTATTATTGTTGTATCATGGGTACATGATATTGACTTTGACATATTTCAGCGTTACACTCTTAATACGGTAATGTACTCTGTTGAAAGGAATTCATGGTACAACATGCCACCGACAGTAGATAGGTATTTCATACATGGACATGAAATTATGACGTCAGCATTTCTTCACGTGTGACAATAAATAAAATAAACCCAGAAATCACACAATAAAGATTTCAAGGCTTACAGAGAGCACTACACCAGAAATTGTAGCCAAGAAAAAACTTATCATAATGTATTTAACTGCTTCCTGCAAAGTTGAGATCTCATTATATCCATTTATAGGACAGTCAAAAATTAATCCATGCAGTCTCTTCTGAAAAACGCAAAAGAGTTGTTTTTCATCCATCTGGAAGTGATGATGATGAAAATAAGGACGCCTTTAGTGACGATGTCGATGGCTATACTGATTAAGTGGGATATTTGATGGATGAATCCATCTGGGGGTGATGATAGTGAAGATGAGGAAGTTGGTAGTAACAAGGAGATGGTGGTTAGAAAAGAAAACATGATACATTGATATGTTATTCAATTCGTTTTCATTTATTGCAATTTTAATATTAGTAGTTTTGTTAAAATGATTATATATTATGTTAGTTAGCATTTGATTGCATCTTGTATCCAACATATTTGTATATATATATTTATATTGTATCCAACCAGTTAGTTTATAACTGAAGCCTTTCTACTAGTCCTGGACACATGCAATGTTGTCACGTCGGTGTTTTATCCATTTCTTCCTATATGTAAATACTTGTTTTACTTAAAATTTACATATATATTCATGACTATTGCGGTATTTGTTTGTACATTGCATTCTCTTTAAACTGGTATGCAGCATGCGGGGTTTGAAGCACTACCTGAAATAATGCCACTAATAGAGGCTTGTTGTCCCAGTGTATGTTGGTCACATTTGGCGACAGTGTTGCCAGGAAGGAAATGTGTATCATCATAGTGAGACCGGAGCTTGGAGACAAACTTCAGAAGATCGTCGCAACAGTGGCCATGCCGTGGTACAGCCACATTTTACTAAGTGTACAAAGCAGTTTGCATTCTCCAATATCAACACGTACAGTTTGGCGCCGATTAGTTGATGCAGGTATGTTGTCTAGTCGTATGTAGTGAAGGCTGCCCTTAACAGTGAGTCATTGTTATCTTCACTTATAATGGTGTCGCACCAGAGCTGTGCAGGGAGCACTATGGAACGGCATAATTTTCAGCGACGAATCCCGTACCTGTCTAGCCAATGGTGATATTCGTCTGAGAATATAACGGACGTGGCCTTATGGTGGAATCTTTTGCCTTTGTGGAGCGCCACACAGCCCGTCAGATTCAACGAGTGTTCATAGTTTTGGGTGCAATTAGAGCCAGCAGTTTCTCATCTCTAGTACGCAATACGTGAACACTAACGACTCGTCACTGTATTGATGAAGTGCTGCGGCCGTGGAAATCCCATATCAAGTGTTTTAGATCAATTGATCCTTGTAGGTTAGTAACAAGTTAATAATATAATTTGCACTTGTTTGGCAATCAATTCGTACAGTTTGGTATTTTTTTTTGCATTCTCTCATGGCATCGCGTTGTGTCTGTAACATACTGTGTGTGTGTTTATATAAATATATGTATTTAATGTAGAAACAATTCACACAAAATAATATATGTTTTGCTTTGAGAAATTATTTGCAAGCAACATTTCTGCATCTTATTCCAGTGAAAGTCAATCATAGGGGCGATGATTACTTTTCCTTCGCTGGTATTACCAAAGCATTGGAAGGCTCTGTCAACCTCAAGTAGGTGGTAATATGTGCAGTCAAGATTCGCTTACAGCACACATAACTCCAGCTCATGCTTATTTGCAATGATATGATAAAGAGTAATTCTGGACAAGGATATATTTGGAGCTACACACACACACACACATATATATATATATATATATATATAAATTTCAGACATACTAAAATCTAGCATCATTATATCCCATTTTGGCTAGTGATAGCATACGGAATTCGTATTTTCTGTAGCAGATATACCTATTTGATTCGTCGTTTAACCTGGGGCATTGGCATAAATACCGAATAATTAATAACGTTCAAATGATAGGGCTTCAGCAACGTAAAGCTCAGAGGATTTTACACAGAGATCTGTAGAAGTGTTATATATGGTTATTACCTCAAGCCATTTATCCTTTCTCCCAGAAATATAACACAGCATTATTCCATGATATTTGCTCTAAGTACGTCTTGGTTATAAAAAAAAATTTGAAAATATAGGACAAATGTTTAAAATATTTAAATAATATTAAAATGAACAATTATCTGATTTTCTTTCATGCATATAAAGTATTGTATCACAAACGTCAACAGTTCCTTAGTTTAGTTGCATCTATTTACAATATTATACTGTCAAATATGCATAACTAGTAAAGAATTTATGTAATAATATTTTAAAATACATAATTTTATGAAGATGACAGACATATAACGTAACCGCAAATATGTAACACGCTGACACGAGTAATGCAGTAAGTAGTCATGTAATACATTGTGAGTGAGTGAAGAGATTTGGGTGGCTTTTAGCTGCAAGTTATTGAGAGCCGACGAGGGTGATTGAGGTGATTAGGGAGCAGCGCCGGAATGAAAGGTCGTAGTTAACCGAAGATGCTCGAGAAAATCCGCTGACGAACGGTATCATCTGGCATTATACCCACATGCAAAAATACGTGAGTGGTTCGGCCTGGGATCGAACACGGTTCTCTTAGATGGGAGAGGAGCATGCTTACCACTCAGAAACCGCGGCCCCCTTTATTTCTAAATGTTTAGCTACTTGGGTCCAGAAGAATAAAACTGCAGTAGGACAAGGATAAACGACATGAGTGACGTGGCCATGGAGGGAATGATTGGCAGGTCCAGAGTGAAGAAGCCAGCTGCTGTGAACACCAGCTCCTTGCTCGATATCTGGTCTGAGAACTCCTTCAGCTGCACTCGTGCCTCCTCGTCTATTCCTGGCTCCAGGAGCAGGTCCTGAACTACGTCTCCTGTGCTCCTTGCAGCTCTGATAGTGGCGTTGCTCACACAGATGATCAACACAGCCTCAGTGATGTAGATCGCTGCCCACATAATAATTACTACAGCCTCACCTTTTCTATACAATCCAACTGTCAAATTTGATGGCCTGAATACAGAAATCAGAGCCATAAATGTGCAAAATATAGATTGTATGAATGCATTCAAGATGACAAACAAGACTGGTACACCATATGAGGAGTTAATCTGGGATACGATGTGACTGAGACAATTGTAAACTTTTCTAAAGGACAAGACAGTTTGTTTGTGAGGGAAATTGGCAGTGTTTTGTTCTGTAGTTCTTGTTCCACGTATGTTAGACATCATAATTTCGAGCCTTTCGGAATGCAAACAAGAAGTGTTTTCTGAAGCGTTTCTTTTGATTTGCGAAATTCTCCTGTGAGTACCAACATTATTATTTTTTCTCTTGTGAAAAGTATTATATAGTTTGGAATTCAAGAGAGTAAACCGCTGCCTTACAAGAAGTACTACATTTGTGTAGTTGGCCACCAAAGTAATAATTATAAAACTTTTTACATAACCAATGAAACTCATTGGTTTAAATACAAATCCAACAAATACTAAGTGATGAGTTGCTGAAATAAAAGTGATTACCGCAAACGCACATGTAAGATACAATTTCGTATATTTAGCCCATTTCCTGTAGCATTCACCCGCGTTTCTGACTAGAGACTCATCCACAAATGCAAATCTCTGTAATATCTCCTGACGGTGTTTGTTATTCAGACACATCCCTATTAAGCCAACAGAAGTGGCTATTGTTGCATTCACGATGATACTTAAGTGCGATATTTGTCTCAGTTGCTCTGATATATTAAATATGTGTTTTACTAATTTGTATACAAATTTTACGGTAGTAACTAACATTACTGTGACAACAATGACGGTGTAGACAGTGGCTGTGGCGGACCTCTTGAGGACGGGCATGCTGCTGCCATCTTCTTGAACCTCTGTGGTTACTGTAAATGTTTCAAGAC
This sequence comes from Clitarchus hookeri, assembly GCA_002778355.1. Lineage (NCBI taxonomy): Eukaryota > Metazoa > Arthropoda > Insecta > Phasmatodea > Phasmatidae > Clitarchus > Clitarchus hookeri. Next base: position 159,512 of record NQII01004499.1, read on the forward strand.
CCAGCAGTTTTGAGGCAGTTGTAGTAGGCTCTAGGCAAGTGGTGAAGTCTGCTTTCTCTGCTGATACTGCTGAGGCTGGAACACACCAAGCAGCGGTATATGAAATATTTAAGGCTTTTGAATTTGGCTCTGATGATATGTCACTACGCACACTACGACTTCTCATAATATCACTGTGTTTACTTTGTACCTATTGGAGCATGTTCCAAGCATATGTGTTTGGCTGGCATAATCACAACAATTCCCGTGTCTGACTGGCCTCACGAACTTTGCGACTCGAGGGCTACATATTTACCATAAGCTCAGATTTATGTTGGCTGTATGTAGCACATGAAACACACACACATCATACATTTGATGGAACAACATTATTTAAGTGTCATCTGCTTCTAAAATGTAACACGATGTGATAGGCTCTCCATTCATAAGAAAAGTGTATTTTAAAACCTACTTCATAATGAACTTTCCATATGTAAAATTACAAATCATTGCAACGTGGTTGAAATTATCTGTTAAAATTTAATTTATTTACGACTGTTCATTTTCACATGTAAATAATTAAAAAACCGATCAGTGTTAATTTTTATTTTCATTATATAAAAATTATTATATATTCACCTTAGTAGATACCGTAAATACATGCCAGTTTATCTACGTGAAACTTTCAAAAACTTAGTTTCTTGTCTACATTTATATCCAGTTCGTGTCCTTGCAACAATAGTAAATTCAATATTGAAATTGATCAGAATCTTAGAACGTTTTTAGATGTGACATTATTAGGAACATATTTAGGTTGTAAATATTAATACTAACTTTTGCATATAAAACGAAGAAGTATGAAAGAAAAAGTTTTTCGTTCTCACAAAATTATATATATATATATCCACATAAGTATGTAAATGACGATCTGTGCTCGTGGCTCCACCCGCGTGGACTCAAGAATAATTTTTAGGTTTTTTTGTAAATAAAGTTTAATTTTACTTAGTGTTAATTTTCTATATTTTCTATATATATATTAAAACTCAACGTCTCGGTGAATATAATGGTAAAAAACACTTATTATTGTTCCTTTTTTATAAATAGATATGTGCTACAGCGGAGGTTTTTTTTAAGTATTTTTACTCTACACAATTCTTTACAACATGATACTGTTCCAATATTAACGGTTTAGACAGCGTATTGCAAGAGATCGCGCTCGCGGCAAACTTTTTTCCGACTTGATTCTCTATTACCCTCACTGCTTATTCCTTATGCCCCTTTATGTAACATAATTAGATACTAAAACATAGCCAGAATATATAGATATGAATTTTTAAAAACACGTCAATCGGATACGTGGTTCTTGGGTGTTACGCACACTAACAGACAGACAGAGACACGTTGAGTTTTATAATATGTAAAGACTTAATGAGAGAATCACTACCCTTACAAGAGTATTTACATAACTGTCCGCATGACAGGCAATGTGCAAATTGTAATATAGGCATTCAACCCAAGAGTATTTTTTAATGTTACATTTCAAACATCCTCGAATGAGCACCAAATATCTCTACATAAATTTTTGCTACACAGAGAATTAATCGTGTTCGTTTATTGTTAATATTTTCGTGAGCAATTGCAGTTCTTAATAAGTCTTATAAAAAGCTTATATTATAATATATTCAAGGAGCTACAAAGAGATAGTGTATGATTGTAAAGTGTTTTGGGGAAATAAATCTGTCTAAAAAAAGTCAAACGTTTTACCTTCAGACCTCTGAAGCATCGTTTGTGGACGATCGTGAGGAGGAAGAGTACGTCCTTGCTCGCTCCAGACAAGACTCTGCCTGGAGGACATTCTCCTTGGACTCACTCCAGCCATGGCACGCCTGCAAAACCCACACTTATACAACACGTGATAAACACTGCTGATGTTGCAGTTGTGCTGTCTATTACATTTATAAAGGTCACTCTCAACACCTTATGATGCATTAATCGATAGCTGAAATGGTAGAAAAATTGATTTCATATGATTATCCCGTATCATTGTTTCAATAAACTAAAGTGAAGATTCGACAATAAATATAAGGGGTTATAAACATTTACATAAAGCGTATATGTTATAATTTGCGTAAAGGCACATGCTACAATTATATACTAACATATGCACATGACTGCAAAAATCATCACGTTATTCAGCAAATCCCTTAACCAAAAAAATTGTATGAAACCTTTTTAAATTATTGGCAACATGCAATTTGTGAAGATTAATAATATAAGTTAAATAAATAATTAATTGAAGAAAAATTGCATTTCCACAATAATTGTATGATTAATATCAATAGTAAATAAATAGGAATATTTTGTATCCTCACGGTACAATACTAACCAGTGTAAAGATACGAACCAAACTTACTTCAATATCTTATGTATTATCTTACATCCGCATAAATATCAAAATACATATTTTTTTAAATTTTTAAATATGTGATTCCAGTAATTTGTAACCTGTTCGTGCGAAGATGAGAACGGATTTCGTCAATGTACTTTGTATTTTCATATGTTTTATTCATGGCAGCTTTCTTAAGGATACGATTTTATAATGTAATATCTATATTTATTTAATTGGTACTATCATACAAAATGGCAAACCAAAAACAATATTTATCTTAAAATTTAATGTCTTCTGCCAGTACACAAAATGTGTTTTTTAAGCGGTTTAATGGTTCCTGAGATATACCATATCAAACAATATATTAGTGACCACCATTTTGAAATTGAGTTCCTAGAGTGGTCGAAAAAGGAAAAAGCCAGGTGGACTTTATAAAAATTACGCGTGTGATAAGATTGGTGAAATTCGGTTGAAGCGTTCAAAAAATGAAAGGGGGTTCACATACACAAACATTATATATATATATATATATATATATATATATATATANTAAACACACACAGAGAGGAAAGTGATCCCATAAGCCTTCCTTTTCATAAAAAGTTGACTAAAAATTAAAACAAATTTGCGTTATGGCAGGCAAAGTCTCGCAGTGTAGTAAACCATTTGAATTCCTAATGGAAAATCAGAAAATGTTGCTCGTACTTTAAGGAAAACATCTTTGCATGCAAATACTTCGATGAGCTCGACTTTAAAAGCAAAATGCATTTTACACATTTCATATAAAGCATACATATGGCAACAATGATTAAACAATAATTATAGGAAAGGAAAGTTATTTAACAAAAAATTACCGACTACGACAAATATAACATAGGTATTTTATAAAAGCAAGATATTAGTATCTTGAACAAAATTGTGAGAATTAAGTTAGTTATCAATAAGCATTACTATTTTTTAGAAAGACAGTTACATTTAGTGAGACAAATTTATTGTAACTTCTTGCGTGCACAAAGTTGCATGTACTGTATATGTACATTATGCCAATACAGCTTTTATAATCTGTAAAACGTCGCAGCGACATGGCAAGGTCGAATTTAGGTCGCGTCCTTTTTGTGACGTAAAATAAACTTAGTTTTGTCCCGCATCAATGGTTTAGTAATTTTCCGACATTGAAACGACGTCAAATCTCCATGCATTTTTTCAGCGATATTGTTCGACCTCTATACGACGTGTTTGTTACATAATACTGTGAAATACAGGACTTTAAGAGAACTATTTAAATCCGTATCTTATTGAAACTAATTTATTTAAACAATATATAAGTAATTATATTGTTAGTTTAAAATTATTTTATTAGTGGTACATTTTTTTTATTTAACATTCAGCATCAATATAACACTTAATCGTTTGTTTTCGTTTAATAAATGGCGTCGAGGTGGCGTNGTAAACAATATATAAGTAATTATATTGTTAGTTTAAAATTATTTTATTAGTGGTACATTTTTTTATTTAACATTCAGCATCAATATAACACTTAATCGTTTGTTTTCGTTTAATAAATGGCGTCGAGGTGGCGTGGGCAAATACCGTTTATATAACTTATCGTATTCGGCATGGGCATGGTTATTGTGATGCGAATGTTGTATTTGTGTGACAGTTGTATATTTTTATTTAGATATAAATGCCTAGTAGGTAAATGGACATAAGTACCTGTATTGATTGCTTTATTTTATGTTGGCTGCGGTTCAATACAAGCATGCTTGGAATATTTTTACGCATGCCATGTTTGACCTAATCGTTATTACGACAAAATTACCTGAACATAATTTTTTGGAGTATTTTATAGGTTGCATTATTATTCCATAAAAGGGTGTTTATAATTTCGTCTACGACTCCGGAAACTACAGTGGTGACGTCACATCTATTTACCCCTCACGACGTCCCGCCGGCATCGCTTTGGGACGTCCCGAATTCCGGGCATTTGGATGTCCCTCCGACGTCGCTGCTACGTCATGGTGACATTCGTGACGTCCATGCGATGTCCGCCACTGTTTGATGGGATATTGCATCAACGTGTTTTAAACGTCATCCTGCTGTATTGTTGAAAATTGGTTTTCCAATGGAAGTGCTACGAAATATCTTTTAGCTTTATTTCTTATGTTTATAATGTATGATATTTCATAGTTATTAATACATTTGAATCTTATTTGAAATAAATGCATTACATTTTGTCTGTTTATGTGTTTGGCACTCTATTTAATACATTTTGAAGAAAAATTTTTTTTTTCATTATTTATTATAATTTTTTTCTCGCCTTTACATTACGATAGGTTAAATATCCCTGACTTAAAATGCTACTCACTCCATTTTTATCCTATTAAATCAATTTTGAATTTTGCTTGCATTTGTTGTTTACCAATGTACGTATTTGGTTATAGATCAATATTAATACGAGGGTAAATCAAAAAGGGTCTGCACATGTCTTATAAACTTCTGTAGGTTGGCAGTATTGCATAGTGCTCTTGTACGTCTCATTGAGATTTTGGCTATAATCACGTCAGTAAGCTTTGCAATGTTGCTCAGTTAACATGGCGTCATCACTCTCCTTTTGCACCACAGAATAACAGCGTGCAGTGATCCATAGAAAACTTTCATCTCAATACAGGGCAAATAAATACTTCCTATTTATATACTTCTGTCTATTATTCTTATTTTATTTGGAATATTCAAAGTAACAGAATTTAGATGACCTTAGCAGAAGGGCACGGGTCACAGACTCCGTTCAAGATCTGTCATCCCGGTCAAATGACGCCATATTATATACAGGTGATCTTTTACCTTGAACTGTAATCTTGACCTTGACCCCGTGCCTATAACATTGGATGACCTTGAACACAAACAATTTTTTAAAATGCATAAAAATAATTAAATCCCCAAAAAATAAATAAAAAATTGAATGGATAAAAAAAAATAGACAAAATTATTTCAATATGTGCATTTAGGAGGTTCAGGGTTCGATGACAGGTGGATGGAATAAGCTTCCAATACGACTGACCCTTGCCAGTTCGGCCAGTGTCCATTTCGTAAGGCATGATATACTTTGATGACATCGACCTTGACCTTCGTCCTTAACCTTCAATGACCTGAAACCAAAAAATTTTGAAATTCCAAAAAAAATTGAAATAAGAAAACTAAATTTAAAATTCGAATAAAAATTACATTGTTGACTCCGAAATTCATTTTGGATGCCAGTGACCACAAACCCATTACACTTGAATACAAAAAGTCCAAAAGTTAATAAATAAAAATCGAATAAATTCATAGAATTCGACTGGTATATAATGTTACTAACTGAGAACCCTATGTGAATTATCAGTGATCTTATCCCTTGACCTTGACATTGACCTCGTACCCATTTCCTTGGATGATTTTAATACCAATTGCTTTCAAAATTGTTTTAAAATTTCCTAGATATAAAATAAAAACTGATAAAATTATTTAAAATATTGTGAAGTGTATTTATATAATTTATTTAAGAAATGTATCAAATATATTAAATTTCGAAAGTTTCGGCTTAGAGATGATGGCATACTGGAGCCGACCAGCCTCCATGTTGTGAAGTCACCCAACCATCATATTAACTTCAATTGACCTTAACATTAAACTTTGACTTTGAAACTATATCAATGACTTTGACAATGACAATGACAATGACAATGAAAAAATTTAAAATTATATATTTTAATTCATAAAAATATGTGTGTATATTTTTGTATTCATACAAATCTAAAAATAAATTCAGTACCTTCTATTGAAGGATACCACCAATGGACTTAACTGCATCTTGCTGACATGAGGGATCCATCGCATCATGTACTTGCCAACATACTCGTACTCTGCTATCGGTGTGTTACAATGTGTACCTTGTCTGATCCGTCCTGGTGATGTTTTCCCAAGCATCGAGGATTCAGTGGCGGTGTTCCCACCCACGTTAGTCGTTGAGACTAGACGTGCGGCTGACAGATAAATAGCAGAAGTATTAAATAGATTGTTTTGGAATCCTATAGGCCGTATTAGCTCTTCCGAAGACGTCTGGCTATGCAATAATAGAGTATTATAAATAAGCAAAAATTAGAAAAGTTTTCTAGTAAATCTAGTTTTCACGGTCCTCTTTTGTCGGCCATTTTAGAGCCATCAGATACAAAGTTTTTGCATGTGCTTGCCCTTTTGTTACTGCCACAAAAATTCCTGAGTCAACCTCAGCACCAGAGATATTTAGTGGCAACAGTTATTTTGTATAACATTCTGTTATATTTTCCTAAATGGTTTAAAAATTGCTGGTAACTTGTAACAATATTTACTCATTATGTTAATAGAAAGAAAATATTTATTCTTTATGCAATTTACGTGTTCGAAATTTCGTCCATGCTCCTAATTTGGAAATGTAACCGAGTTTGTAAGGTTAACACTGTAGTTATTTTAGGTTGCTATCCTGGCCTCGATGTAACACGCATTCTGCCCTATGGATCACAACTGTGCTGCTGCAGAGGAGGATGTGCGCGCCATGGATTCTGGTCCGACTTATATCCGTGCATTGTGGGAGACTCTGCTGCGACTATGGACCAGTGAGGCTTCCGGCCACTTCTGGTGGCTTATGGAGTCCATGTCATGCTACACCTTACTAGGCAGGTGTCTTTAATAATGCCGTACAAGATTGTAAATATGGAAAAATTAATAGGATTCCTTAGTGTTGTTACACTAGAAGCGATTATATTTGTTTAGAAGACGTAAATTAAGTGATACAAAAGTAAAACCAATTGCTTAAGTTCGAGGCAAGTGGACAGGTGATTGGCAGTGAGGGCATGTCCGTGGATGAAGAGTAACCTCAATGGCTAGCTGTGTTTTGGGCAATTGGTAAAATGATGGTCGTGTGAAAAAATGTGTGTGAGTTGTGATCGGGAAAACGGAATGAGCGGAAGCGTGTTTTGCGTCGTCAACCATCAAAAGGATATCTGGGGAAGTCCTTATCACAATCCGGACCTACTGGAGAGTTTAAATAGCAAACTGTCGATGATAACTATATAAGCGTTCAATAATCCTGCCAGTGATAAGAATTACTAGGAGAATACTAAAGCAAGTGGGATAATCGTAAGACTGAGCGTTTCTGCTTTATAAATTACTGCATTAAACAGCAACAGTGCAAGAACTATAGACGTACATGCTGTACAGTAAATCGCAAAACTCTATCAACTCTTTTTGTTTGGTGAGTGTTATCAAACTTACCGAAGATAGCCGGGTCGATTTTACTAAGAAATATTTTTCAAAGAGCTGATGTAGTGACGGCTTCAAGCACCTAGCCACAAAACAATTCTTGAAGAAACCAAAATATATATAAAATTATATATAGTTTTGAAATGTTACCTATTTGAGAAAATTATTGTTAATAATTTGTATACTGGTTAAGGTAGTTAATTCACTCATTGTATCATATAGTAAGATGGTGGTCAACCTAGGAAAATGATTAAGAAGGAAGAACAATAATTCTCTTTTCAGATTTTTTTAAAAATATTTGTTAATTTTAATTATTATGAAAAATTAGGCATATATAATATGGTATTTATCATTCATTCGGGACGCCAAAAATTAAGTTGCGGTGTGTTTTTATACCCGCGAAGTCAACTATTTAAATCGACACCAATGTTACATTTCCACGTTAAAATTTTTTTATTTATAATCCCATAGATATTTATATGAGAAACATCAAATATTTGCATTGTCATTTCACTTTGTAAGTTGACCTTATGTTATTTTATGTAGCTTAGAACACTCTGAGTTTTAGGTCAACACTAAAATTTCAAGCTGACAAGCCTCTCGTGAGAATATCACAGTGGAAATGTGTTACTACTGTTGACGCATAAAATAAGCCTTGAAGATTACCAGCCGTCTGCAGTTTGTAAAGGATTACCAGACTCTAAAGTGATTGAAAGTGCAGGGTCTCTTACTGTGTGAGCTATGAATAAGTGATAATAAATTATAAATATTACGACAGGCTTACTTACATCTGATTTGTAAGATATATTGGATTAACAACGAGGCGCTGTGCCTGCAGTAACACAGTAACGTTGAGTAGTAACACAGTAACGTTGAGTCGTATGTTGCTTCCTCCTTGCAACGGCAGACTTCTGAATGCGGTTCCAGGACAATATTCCAAGGGCAAAACCCATCCCCTCCGTCTCTCGCATAACGTAGAAGCCACAAACTTCAAATTGATTTCGCTGTAATACGGTGTTTGAGAGTAACAATTTGTTCGTCAGGAGTTCTGATGGAACACGCCTACCAAGAGCCTTGTAAGAGAATGACATATCGATTTGGAAACCTTTATTGTACTCCAGTAGATTACGAAATTTCTCTTCCATATTAACGTGTTGACTAAGCTTGCCTACCACCGTCGATTAGTTTATTATAGTCCTCACAGAAAGGTGCGGTTCATATGTTACCGAGAAGAATTTTCGGTAAGTATTTATTAATTTCACATGTTATATATTTTAAATATGGTCTGAATCCAGAATCTTTTCGAAGCTAATTATATAATCATGTTTACATATGGGTATAGAAGCACATGTATCCTAACATTTATACACACTGCCATAAATATATTTGCACAGTTGTGAGAAAAGATCGTAGAAGTAAATGTACCATCGCGCATGCTACAAAAACGATAAAACAAATTACTAATTAAAAATTTAAAACAAATAGTTCCTTCACCGGGGAAAATTGTGGAGTTAAATTGCACTTTTGAAATGGATACAAGGGACGAAACAATCTGTCGTGGAGTCACAGAAATGTATATTGCTTTCCTAGGGAACGTCCACCCATTATTGTTGCAAAAGCTTTTTAAAGGGTTGCAGAATCGCTGACGATTGAATCTTCTCTCCCAGCTGACTCCGCACATGTTCTACAGGCGACAGCTTTGTAGACAGGCCTTGTCAAGGAAGTGTGGCGAAAACATGTAGGCAGTCCCGTGAACCCGTGCAGTATACTAGTACACTATCCTGTTTGGAAATAGCCTACTGAAGCCGGGCCATGAGGATAAGCACACTGGGACGCAGAATCTCCTGAACCAATGTTATGCTGATCACTTTTGGGGAAGGATGAGTATTATAGGAGATTTATATCAATACAACGACGTCACATGTTCTATCTGTGTGTCTTTCAATATTTAAGTCTCGATATCTCAGCTTTCCAGTGCCCTGCCGTACTCGAGATATTTCTCGTCCTTCTCCCGATGGAAACTGAATCCGCCACTATAGACTATTGTTATACACGGCATTGTTGTGCACTATTTGTCATTACAAAACCTGTGTAGGAGGCCACAAGCTAGTTTGGAAAACTAAAAAAAAAAACCATAACAGCGTGCCGGAGTGGAATGTCTAAACTGCCATAGTAATGTATTAAAAACACCAGAAAATATGTGTCCAGCAAACATCAAGACATTCCTCGATAATCATAACAAACTACATGAAGACTCCGCCTCTAGTTTGTAGCGGAAGCAAATCGCAACACATTACGCTAATCCTCACCCGCGGAGGGGCGCGAAGAGTGGACTGGCTGCGAGGATTGTCGTCGGGACAGTCGGTGATTGTCAAGGGGCGAGGTCAGCTGCTGGACCAGGTGCGGCGACCTCCTACCACAGGGCGGCGAGGCCTTAGTGTGAGACCAGGTGAGTTCCCTCTTCATCACTCTCTCTCTTACGTTATTAACCTTCCTTGCCATTATTTCTTTCTTGGCCTTATGTCTTTAATTCTAAGTATCAATGCTCAAAGTGCTGGAGATTAAAATAAAATACTTAATTTATTATTCCTATAAGTCAACTTCTTCTTAGATTACTCTCATTAAAATACTATCATTCCTTAACATGTTCTTATTATAAGTGTAGTCAGCTTACAACACTATGCATCGCCAAACCTCGGCTTTTCATGCCACCTAATTACAAATCGTCTCCAAACTGGAATGCCGTTGTTGGAATGGAAATTGACGTCGACATAANCTTTTCATGCCACCTAATTACAAATCGTCTCCAAACTGGAATGCCGTTGTTGGAATGGAAATTGACGTCGACATAAAACGTTGCCAGCAGTAGTAGAGGCATGTCTTCTCTTATCTAAGTCGCTTTCCTTCTTTACAATTATAATAACAGACACTTTCATTTTATAAAAAGCAATATTGAGTCACAGTAAAATATAAAACCAATTTACAGAAATATTATGCAGGAGACAAAGCCATAATGCATTCTACTCAGAGACGACATTCCTGCTCACAGGCAGGATTTTTGGTTTGAAATTTATACCATTGAGAGTGTGAACACACACAGAATGAATACGCAGTTCTACTTCTTTTAGCGAAAAATGCTATAATGTATATTTGTTCTCCCCCGAACATGTAAGTACGTTTTCTCAGAAGTTACCCATATTTTTTTTTTATTACTTTATACATTTATGTCAGAATACCTATTGTGATGTTTTAGAAGAGCAATATCAGAAATATTCCGGCAGCTAGATGGATTGCTCGCGATGTATGGCAATGGCGTTTTCGACGCCTCTAGAGCGCAGCACTGTATACACNCCGGCAGCTAGATGGATTGCTCGCGATGTATGGCAATGGCGTTTTCGACGCCTCTAGAGCGCAGCACTGTATACATGATAATGGCCGTTTACACACTGATGTGAGCACCTTCCGCTTCTGTGAGGACCAGGCTTCCCGCCAATCAGGGAACAACTATGCAGTAAAAAAGTATCCGTAAACACTGATTATTAAAATCATCACAAATGTCTGACCACTATTTGTATGTTGTACAATATTATTTATATAAAAAAGCAAGGAAATTGTTGTTTCACTAAATGCCTNGTCTGACCACTATTTGTATGTTGTACAATATTATGTATATAAAAAAGCAAGGAAATTGTTGTTTCACTAAATGCCTGTACACGATGTAAAAAGCTTTTTAATACTTTTACTTATAAATTATTATAAAAAAAAATGGACACTCTTTTAAGACACCGACATTCGTTTTATACTTGCATTAACTTGGGTGTGAAATAAAATTATTCTTTTATTGGTAAGCAAGAAATTTCTTATCTTACTAGAGTGACTTACTTACTTTATCAAAGTGGGGGACAATGCCGTGCTGCGGTAAAATTTCTCAAGGGAGTTTTCGCTTCCCAAGAGCGTCTGTATCATGTCATGCTTAAAAACCATTCACTTTAAATGNAAAATTTCTCAAGGGAGTTTTCGCTTCCCAAGAGCGTCTGTATCATGTCATGCTTAAAAACCATTCACTTTAAATTTAATGAATTAAGATGATATTAATTTCAGTAAACAATTAAACTGCAAAAATAGGGTTAATTTTGTAAAATAATATTTTTTTTCAGAAAATATTATTTATTATGATAACTGTATGCAACTCTCTGCTATATAAATCTGTAACTAAAATCTGGCAAACTACCACACTTACACATAAACTTTTATCAGCAATACATATTTCCACACCAGGAGTTATTATATATTTAACTCGAAGAAAACATATCTTTATAAAACACATTCACTATCTTGCAACTATAACGAGCAGTATGCGCTAAGTTCTGTGTATTATAATAAACTTAGTAGTGAGGTAATTTAATTGCCTCCCATCATGGCGATCCGGGTTTTATTGCCGGAGGGGTAGACGCCGGATTTTTCAAAGGAAAAAACGCAACGGCCGTTACCGGTACTAGGTGAGTTTTCTNAAAAAAAAAACCATAACAGCGTGCCGGAGTGGAATGTCTAAACTGCCATAGTAATGTATTAAAAACACCAGAAAATATGTGTCCAGCAAACATCAAGACATTCCTCGATAATCATAACAAACTACATGAAGACTCCGCCTCTAGTTTGTAGCGGAAGCAAATCGCAACACATTACGCTAATCCTCACCCGCGGAGGGGCGCGAAGAGTGGACTGGCTGCGAGGATTGTCGTCGGGACAGTCGGTGATTGTCAAGGGGCGAGGTCAGCTGCTGGACCAGGTGCGGCGACCTCCTACCACAGGGCGGCGAGGCCTTAGTGTGAGACCAGGTGAGTTCCCTCTTCATCACTCTCTCTCTTACGTTATTAACCTTCCTTGCCATTATTTCTTTCTTGGCCTTATGTCTTTAATTCTAAGTATCAATGCTCAAAGTGCTGGAGATTAAAATAAAATACTTAATTTATTATTCCTATAAGTCAACTTCTTCTTAGANGTATCAATGCTCAAAGTGCTGGAGATTAAAATAAAATACTTAATTTATTATTCCTATAAGTCAACTTCTTCTTAGCTTACTCTCATTAAAATACTATCATTCCTTAACATGTTCTTATTTTAAGTGTAGTCAGCTTACAATACTATGCATCGCCAAACCTCGACTTTTCATGCCACCTAATTACAAATCGTCTCCAAACTGGAATGCCGTTGTTGGAATGAAAATTGACGTCGACATAAAACGTTGCCAGCAGTAGTAGAGGCATGTCTTCTCTTATCTAAGTCGCTTTCCTTCTTTACAATTATAATAACAGACACTTTCATTTTATAAAAAGCAATATTGAGTCACAGTAAAATATAAAACCAATTTACAGAAATATTATGCAGGAGACAAAGCCATAATGCATTCTACTCAGAGACGACATTCCTGCTCACAGGCAGGATTTTTGGTTTGAAATTTATACCATTGAGAGTGTGAACACGCACAGAATGAATACGCAGTTCTACTTCTTTTAGCGAAAAATGCTATAATGTATATTTGTTCTCCCCCGAACGTGTAAGTACGTTTTCTCACAAGTTACCCATATTTTTTTTTTATTACTTTATACATTTATGTCAGAATACCTATTGTGATGTTTTAGAAGAGCAATATCAGAAATATTCCGGCAGCTAGATGGATTGCTCGCGATGTATGGCAATGGCGTTTTCGACGCCTCTAGAGCGCAGCACTGTATACACGATAATGGCCGTCTACACACTGATGTGAGCACCTTCCGCTTCTGTGAGGACCAGGCTTCCCGCCAATCAGGGAACAACTATGCAGTAAAAAAGTATCCGTAAACACTGATTATTAAAATCATCACAAAGGTCTGACCACTATTTGTATGTTGTACAATATTATGTATATAAAAAAGCAAGGAAATTGTTGTTTCACTAAATGCCTGTACACGATGTAAAAAGCTTTTTAATACTTTTACTTATAAATTATTATAAAAAAAAATGGACACTCTTTTAAGACACCGACATTCGTTTTATACTTGCATTAACTTGGGTGTGAAATAAAATTATTCTTTTATTGGTAAGCAAGAAATTTCTTATCTTACTAGAGTGACTTACTTACTTTATCAAAGTGGGGGACAATGCCGTGCTGCGGTAAAATTTCTCAAGGGAGTTTTCGCTTCCCAAGAGCGTCTGTATCATGTCATGCTTAAAAACCATTCACTTTAAATGTAATGAATTAAGATGATATTAATTTTAGTAAACAATTAAACTGCAAAAATAGGGTTAATTTTGTAAAATAATATTTTTTTTCAGAAAATATTATTTATTATGATAACTGTATGCAACTCTCTGCTATAGAAATCTGTAACTAAAATCTGGCAAACTACCACACTTACACATAAACTTTTATCAGCAATACATATTTCCACACCAGGAGTTATTATATATTTAACTCGAAGAAAACATATCTTTATAAAACACATTCACTATCTTGCAACTATAACGAGCAGTATGCGCTAAGTTCTGTGTATTATAATAAACTTAGTAGGGAGGTACTTTAATTGCCTCCCATCATGGCGATCCGGGTTTGATTGCCGGAGGGGTAGACGCCGGATTTTTCAAAGGAAAAAACGCAACGGCCGTTACCGGTACTAGGTGAGTTTTCTCAGGCTACTCCTGTTTCTATAACCATTACATTCCGTCACTACTCCACATGCACCACACATCACCCTCATTAGCGCCTAATACCTTCGTTCTTGAGCTTTGGGAAAATATTTCTCTGTCACTGAGGTATTTTCAATGATTACATTTTATAATATTATTATCCATCCTGGAATAAACACATTTTTCGCCAAAAAAAACCTCTCTTGGAAATTAACATATTAGCGGTAAATTATTAAAACCTAATAATAACCTTAACGTTATTCTAGTATCTAGATTTTTGCTTATATATATTTTTTGAGTGGTCTTAATATATTAAAACGTGTTGTTCTTTAATTGTAACTATTGCGGTATTAAAGAAAAAAAAACAAAGGATGATAAGTATCATCGAGTGATAATATGGTTAAAAAAATTATTACGGTTTTCCAATAGAATGNGATTTTTGCTTATATATATTTTTTGAGTGGTCTTAATATATTAAAACGTGTTGTTCTTTAATTGTAACTATTGCGGTATTAAAGAAAAAAAAAACAAAGGATGATAAGTATCATCGAGTGATAATATGGTTAAAAAAATTATTACGGTTTTCCAATATAATTGTTTTTCTTTGATTACATTTTGTGTTAAACGTATCGTCGACAGCAATGTCATTTGAGGGGCAAGTAATTCTAAGTATATCAGGAAAGTAGAATGAATCGGCAATGGCAGGGTAGCCGNTGGTTTTTCTTTGATTACATTTTGTGTTAAACGTATCGTCGACAGCGATGTCATTTGAGGGGCAAGTAATTCTAAGTATATCAGGAAAGTAGAATGAATCGGCAATGGCAGGGTAGCCGGGCCAGGATTAAAATTCAGAAATGCCCCAATGCGAGGCCAGAGATTTACCTCTTCAACAACTTGTTNGCCAACTTGTTCTGTTTCGGTGTTCATGGCCTAAAATAAATATTTTTCTTAAATTTTCCTGCGCGTGATAGCTGAATACATATGTTAAATGCAAAAGCTCCATTAAAAAAAAAAAAATATGAAAACGGAAAACAATTAAGATTATATTTTGCGAAAACTAATAAAACCCGTTATGCTAACGTCGTACATAGAGCTTACATTAGTTGTAACGACAAGCAGGTACAGTACTTGCTTCTCCCAAGAGGAAAATCATATTATGTATATTTTGCAATCAGATGAGCATCGCGTCAGTATGGAATGGCNACTTGCTTCTCCCAAGAGGAAAATCATATTATGTATATTTTGCAATCAGATGAGCATCGCGTCAGTATGGAATGGCATGTTAGCTAAGAGCAATTCAAGTCTTACTGATATATACAATTATTTCCTATTAGAATTTTTTTGTTGTGTACAACCGAATTCCTTATACACCGCAAAATGTTTTTGTTCATACCGTGCAATATAACACAAAACCAAAGCTGTTAAAATAAATAATATTCTCCTATCCGTAAGAACTTATTTTTTACAGTAATGAGAGCGTTCCAAAGTTGCTATAATGTCCTTTCACCTCCTAATGCTTGTTAAAGTAACTTCTATATAAAGAGAAACATTGTAATACCTTCCGAGGAAGTGCTCGGAATATACTATGTTTGCAAGAATAAGTTGTTGCTAGGACAATCATACGTAATGTATTTCGCGAGGATTGGGACGACAGTGGGATAGTCCATTTACCGTTACTTTCAACTTTTCCGAATCCCTGCTGAAGGTTTACTTCCAGGATATTCCTCCCCCTAAAGCAAACAAATATTTACCGAGTATGTAAAATTACACAAAAATATCAACACATCGCATTCGTATGAAAACAGTGTAATAATATTTTGCGTAAGAACTATTCATTTCTAGATTTNAAAAATATCAACACATCGCATTCGTATGAAAACAGTGTAATAATATTTTGCGTAAGAACTATTCATTTCTAGATTTCACCAACACGGCCATGTCATATTTTTATATTTGTATTAATAAAAAATTTATTATTATATAAAGAAATAAATTATGAGTGAAAATTTGTTTTAACCAACGTAAAGGTACTTTTGTGTAAACACAAGTATTAAACGATTGTAATACATTGCAAAATTAAATAACACACTATCACATTACAATTGGGGTTAATTTTCAAAGGTTTGATTCGAAAGTGTGAAGAAACCGCAAATACGGTGTAGTGTAAATGTTAGGGTTGCTGAGAGCACTGCAAACTGGCTTGTACAAGGCCTTCTGAGCTGTGTGTTCATTGTAGTGGAGAAACATTTTAAGGGGTCTGCTTACCTGCATGGTGAATGCGCTTCAGAACGCACGAAACACATGATTGTTGAAGAATCTAGTAAAAAGGTTAACGATTTATTTCCGTAAAAATAAAATACATTCCGTGTTAAGACAGTCGGGTACTTTCAGGATAACGTGTATAGAGGAGTATAGGAAAATATTATTTTAACACTTAAACATATCCAAAAACGGCATTTTCATGCCATTATACCTTAAAATGTAAGTTTTTGATATAAATCAACTAAACTACCCAAGGCACCTGCACTGCAGTTTTCTATATCCAATTTACAATAGAATGATAAGTCGCCGCTTAAAAACTCTTGGGTATACGCTGCACTACAGAAAAGCCGCACGCCAGTTGAGTATACAGCGATGACGCGCTTAATATGCGAGGAATTGTTGGCATTATCGATCGCAGTTAAATATCATTAAGATGGACGGGCCTTTTAACTGCGATCATTTACCTTAAATGCTGCCAGGAATTTCTAGGATTCGCTTCAAATTCTTGTGATTTCTTTTTACGAAGGCGATATAAATATAAATTATTTAGTCGAATATCTTCAGTATTTAACAATTTCAGTTTTTAAAAAGTACATTATTTACGAGTAACTACGCATAACTGTAAAATGTAAAATACAATAAGTAATTTCGATAAACATCATGTGCTCCTATGTAATGAACACACTTCTCGGCTTATCACAAAATGATGGTCAAATAAGCTTATCATTATCCTGGNCATGTGCTCCTATGTAATGAACACACTTCTCGGCTTATCACAAAATGATGGTCAAATAAGCTTATCATTATCCTGGTGTATAAAACCTGTTGTTGCGTTAATTTGTAAACAGGTAAAAAATTTCACATCATTAATAATATTATCATTCACTTAAACATTTTAAGTTTCTATGCTGGGCCTCTTTTAATTGTGATAGCTTCATTTTTATTTCCTGAGCAGAAAAGTAATTGGTGTTCTTATTACTTTATAATCAGTATGTTAGCCACATTGTATTTTCAATCAAATTACATAAAACGATATTCAAAGAACGGTTCTGATGGCTGAAAGGCCAGCGCATTAACCTCCGACTAATGCAATTTGTGTTTGATCCTCGGCGGGTTCAAACTCTGCGTGAGTAAACTTAAGGGAAGTTGCCTGTGACCTGTGGGTTTCCTCGGATATCTCCCGTTTCCTCAGAACTTTAATTCCAACGCAACTCCAACACCGCCTTATCTTATCCATTCTTCATGTTGGTCGGAACATCAGGTCTATCTTTGAGCAGAGCAACCGACTCAATTCACTTCAGCTCCAAAATCATCCATGTTGACCCTGCATGAGGAGGAAACCCTGTTGGATTGTGATTATTATTAGTCAAAGAATGTACACAGTTTTGTGAAAATTATGAAATTCTAATAATTTACTACAAGCCATTTTCCTAGCGGCTAGAGAAAATGATAATTGCAAACGCAAGGTACACAACATAGCACGTGGTTATATTTGAAATTGACAGAAAATGGCAGTGGCCACTTTTGCTTCAGTCCCATGTGACGATAGGGTTTTGAATTCATAAACGGTGCAAGTGGTTCGAAGCCCAGTATAATAGGAATGAACCGTCTCCTTATGCCTTTGTTGTGTAAAATCACTGGAATGTACCCGGAATCTGCATTTTATATGTACTCATCAGCAAATTTCATGTGNTGCCTTTGTTGTGTAAAATCACTGGAATGTACCCGGAATCTGCATTTTATATGTACTCATCAGCAAATTTCATGTTAATTCCTTTATTTTTGCAGGTAGGAATGCGACTTAAAAATTTGTTACTTTGTTTCAATAACACAAGTTACATTTCCGTAACTTTGAACTCTGCAATAGTTTCATAATTTCCGACGCGCAGCACAAATACGCAGATGAGCTTCGTGTGTCACTGGAAACATAGGGTAGGGGTCGACGCTCAAAGAGATTCCACCACATTCCAAGAAACGTTGTTATTTTCCAGTCTGCTTCCATATTTGTAAACTCTGCTGGTCTTGCACAAACAAGAGTATAAACTGTATTCAAATTCATTATTTCATATCCCTTGTGTAGATTGTTCACTTAAAAAATAACAACATTAATAATTTTCACCGTCGAATTGTTATTATCTGTGTTACGATGGCTTATTCCCTTGGATTAATGTTTACCTTTTATACCGGATGTAACAAAAATGAACACTCAAACTGGCAAGTATGCTATAAGAAACCAAATGTTATGTGTTCTTTTATATAAGCATTTAAAGGAAATTAATAATTGAGGTAGTTTTTGATGTGATGAAGAATTTACATTAAAACATTACATTTAAATTTAATTGTAACCATTTACAAGAACTATTCCAAAGAGTGGTCAAAGACCCCAGGCATGTGCTGTAGAGAGTAAGCAGCCTGCAAGCACGCGAGGTATTTAGCAGGATGTGATTCTCAACTATCACACATATGTAATTTATTTCACATACTACTTAAAACCTGTTCATTTGGATTCGCAATTTTTTTGTTGATTTAAACTTTACTCAAAAATAATTTTTCTGTATATTCAAGGCCGTCAGCAATGTAGGCAGATTTCTCTGAAGACGTGAGGTAAAGTTTCTTACGTTAAGTTTCTCAACTCACGTACCATATAAGTTAAACCAGTTACAAATTTTACACTTTATAAAACATATGAGGTCATGTTTTTTACAGGAATAGAATGAGTATTTTCCTACTAGTTGATTATTTTGAAGTTTCCAATTACAAAATTTACTAATTGCATACAATAAAAACAAAGTTATGCATTCAACATTAACATATTTTCCACAATTTTTTGTTTGTAACAGTAACGTAATCAAATACTTATAATTATTCAATGATGAACGTTTTTACTTCTTTGAACCTACCCCATATATACGGACTTGTCCATCACTTTGTGATGAATATTGTCAATTACATGTTAAATACTATCAGATCTACCCTTCATAACCAGGTTTAATAGAACAATAAGAGTTACACGACCCCGTTATATAGGTTCCAGACCCAATATATGTCCGGATATTCACAAACTGGATTAGGGTACCCATTTTGGCATAAACAGTATTTTAAGTTGGTAACTGTAAGCCGTCCCTGCATAATTTGATCCAAATCAGCCAAACGGAGTGACAGTGAGATACATGATCCAATGTTAGGGATTTTGGGGGATTATGAGCTTAATTGGGTGTGGATGGGTGGAATAAATTTTGTCCAAAACAGTGTTTTAGTTGGGAACTGATGGGCACCCCTACCAAATTTGATTAAGATTGGTCTAATGGTTTAGAATTGTAAAACTAACAAACATATATATATATATATGTATATAATTAATTTTATATATATATATGCTATCAGTATGTCAGGGCACTTGAGATCGTTTCACTGCTGGTATTGGCATTAGAGTAATACCTAAACAATGTATTTTTCATTTTAAATGACGGCAAACAAATAATTAAGTTATGTGAATTTGTAACAATTTTATAAAATTAATATTTTCACAACATGGTAAGAGATGAAATCATTATCCATGGTAACGATAAAGACAAGTTGATATTCATCTAGAGAAATAAACTGCTAGCAATGACCCCCACCCCCCGGACCCTTTTTGCGGCCGTGTAATCCCTCTTGAGGGGGGAACCAACCTGTCGTAGCATGTCACGCTGTGCGAGCCTACCTGCTGTATGGCAGAGCCTTAGTTCATGCGTAAGTCCGCTGGCGTGTTCACGCGCGTGGCAGCAATCGAAATACAACGTCTGTCTGTTGTGTTTCCTAGCCGGCGTACGTAAAGATAAGTGAAGATTCAGCGGTGGATCCGTCTACCTCAGGTATGTAATGCTAAATGCTATTGCAGCAATAAGATGAAACCGTCATATATGCTCAAGAGAAATACTGAAAAGTACGTAAAAATGCCACATTAATCTGCATTGTTTAAAAAGTAACAGTTTAGTTATGTTTCATGTAAGAACATGCATCGATCCTTGGTTTTATGTGTCCCGTAACGTTTCCAAAATACTAAGCTGTTGTTTTTCCGGCTAATTTGTGTTACTACGTTCGCTAGGGCCAATGTTTTAGCAATTATATGAAAATAAAATAGAATTAAAGATGGTTGTATTGTATCTAGACATTTTTTTATTGCAGATATCAGTTTGAAAACGTTTTATATCACGAGAAGAGAAATCCGAGATATAAAGTGACGTTCTGCGAGCTGCAGCATAGAATCAAAATGTTACTACTTAAGAGAAGACACACGAAAAGAACCAAGTGAAAGTCAGAAAACCTTGCTGACTTGAAGAAAAATAAATTTCCCTTTAAGTCCCAATAAAAGTCCTGTTACATGAAAGCGTACAGAATAAATGACTCTTTGCGAAACGTAATAAGGAATGGCTTGAGCCTACATTTTCATTTTATCAGTGTAAATGGAAGTAAGCCGACCAAAAAATTCATTTGAAGCTAGTCGTGAGCGCACAATTGGTTAGAAAACAAAAGACTTGAGCGAGTCTACACTGACAGTTGTTCTGACATACGCAGCTCAAATGAGTTGAAGAGCTGCAGATCCTACTTTACCTGGTTTGTCGTGGAAAAATCATTTCGTTAATCCACGACCTGCTTCCACAAATGACTACAGGCCTCTGAAAATATAATTTATTAAGGAATATACAGAATTATCGATTGCGGACAAGAAAGGAGGTTCTGAATAAATACGAAATATCAAGGCAAGTAATGTTCTGATCCAATATAGGCACGCGGAAGTCAGTCACAATTTAATATTTGCCATGATATACGGCAAAGTATATAATGCTCTGACATAAATCATTTTTGAACGCAAATTTGCTACCTCTGCGGGGCTACACTTTGAAGCAAGTTGATAACGTAGAGGACATGATTCGGAGGGAAATTAATACAGACAAACTTCAATTCGACATGTATATCTTACAAGCGTTGACTGGCATGTTCGAATGGCTTTTACATTTCCTCGTGCTTGCCACTTCATGATTGGCAATGAATAACATTGCCAATCATGAAGTGGCAAGCAAGAGGAAGAGACAACGATATTGTAACCTCAAATAAAGTTCTAATTCAGAGAGAGTATCTTGAATGCTGTGGTTTGATGGTAGAACAACCTATACCAGGCTTAGGCAATACGAATACCGGACATACAGCAAGACGGTTGTTTAAAAACCCAGACCTCCCTGCTGAAATCAAAAACATAGACCGGGACATAATAAAGAAAATTAATATAATAGTGTATGTTGTATCATGGTAACATGATATTTATTTTGACATATTTCAGGCTTGTGCTCATAATACGGCAATATACTTCGTTGAAAGGTAATCATAATACAACATGCCACCGATAGTAAATATGTATTTTTTATACATGAACCGAAAATTACGGCTTCAGAATTGCTTCAATTTTAACAATTAAAAACCGAAACCCAGAAATCACGCAATAAAAATCTTTAGAGTTACAGGGAGCACTATGACAGAAATTGTAGCCGAGAAAAAAATACTCATGATTTATTTAATCGATTCCTTCAAAGTTTAGATCCCGTTATATCTACTTAGAAGATTTTCAAATATATAACCACGCAGAGCCTTCCGAAAGAGGCACAAGAGGAGTTGTTTACAAATCTGGCAGTGATGCTGATGAAGATAAAGATGCTGACAGTGACGATGTCGATGGAGATGCTGATGAAGGTGTATATTTGATGGATGAATCCATCGGTTGGTGAAGATAGTGAAGATGTAACAAGGCCGACGATGGTTGAAGATGAAAATCTATACCATTGATATACACTGAGGAGCCAAAAAAATTGGTATAGGCGTCCGTATGCAAATAACAGAGGTATGGAACCAACCAGACTAACGCGATGCGGTCGGCAGCTCTTATATAAGACAAAAAGCGTCTGGCAAATTTGCTAGATAGGTTACTGCTGCTACAATGGCAGATTATCAAGAATTAAGTGAGTTTGAACGTGTTGTTATAGTCGTCGCACGAGATTTGATTTGGGACATAGAATTTCTGTGGTAAAGATAAAATTTGAATTTTCACGTACGACAGTTTTACGAGTGTACCGTGATTATCGGGAATCCAGTAAAACATCAAATCTTCGACATCGCTGCTGCCGGAAAAAGATCCTGAACGAACGGGACAAACGACGATTTACGAGAAACATTAAATGTGACAGACATACAACCCTTTCTCAAATTGGCCCAGATTTCAATGCTGGGGCATCAACAAGTGCCAGCGTGCGAACTATTCAACGGACCATCATTGATATGGGCTTTTTGAGCCGAAGGCCCACTCGTGTACCGTGGTTGACAGCACAGCACAAAGCTTTACGCCTCGCCTGGGCCCGCCAACACCGCCATTGGACTGTTGATTACTGGAAACCCGTTTCCTGGTCTGACGAGTCTCGTTTACAATTGTATCGGGTGGATGGACGTGTAGAGGTATGGAGATATCCTCATGAATCCATGGACAATACATGTCAACAGGGGACTTTTCAAGCTGGTGGAGGCTCTTTCATGGTATAGGGTGTGTGTAGTTGGCGTGAAATGGGACCCTGATACGTGTAGATACGACTCTGGCAGGTGACAGATACGTAAGCATCCTGTCCGATCACCTGCACCCATTCATGTCCATTGTGCATTCCGACGGACGTGGACAATTCCTGCAGGACAATGCGACACCCCACACGTCAAGAGTTGCTACCGAGTGACTCCAGGAACACTCTTCTGTCTTTAGACACTTCCATTGGCCACCTAAATTGCAAAACATGAACATTATTGAGCTATCTGTGATGCCTTGCATCGTGCTGTTCAGAAGAGATATCTACCACCTCGCACTCCTATGGATTTGTGGACTGCCCCGCAGGATTCATGGTGTGAATTTCCTCCTGCATACCTTCAGAAATTAGTCGAGTCCATGCCACGTCCTCTTGCGGAACTTCTGCGTGCTCGCGGTGGCCCTACACGATATTAGGCAGGTAAACACGTTTTTTTGGCTCTTCAGTGTATTATACAATTCGTTTTAATATATTGCATTTTGATTATTTGTTGTTCCGTTACAATGATTATATACTATGTTTGTTATCATTTAATTGCATCTTGTTTACAACCTTTTTATATCTCTTAAGCTCTACTACTAGTTCCGGACACGTGCAATATTGTCACGTCGGTGTTTTATTCATTTCTTCATACAAGTTAATGCTTGTTCTTCTTATAATTCAGATATATATATATATATATATATATGACTTTTGCGATATTTTATTTTATATTGCATTCGCTTTAATAGGTATGCAGCATACAGGGTTTGATGCACTACCTGAAATATAGCCACTAATGGAGACTTCTTGTCCCAGTGTGTGTTGGTCACATTTGGTGACAGTGTTGCCAGGAAGGAAATGTGTATCATTGTAGTGAGACCGGAGGTATGAGAAGGACTTCAGAGCGCATTGATCGTCGCATCAGAGACCATGCCGTGGTACAGCCACAATCCCCGAGTTATCACATTGTACGAAGTGTACAGGGTGGTCTTCATTCTCCGATATCAAAACGTACAGTTTCGCGCTGATTAGTTGAGGCAGTTATGTTGTCTGGTCGTATGTAGTTAAGGCTGCACTTAACAGCGATTTATTGTCGTCTTCGCTTAGAATGGAGTCGCGTCAGAGCTGTGCAGGTTGCACTATGGAACAGTATAACTTGAAGCGACGAATCCCGTACCTGTCTAGCGAATGATGAGCATCGTGTGAGATTAATAACGGACGTGGCCGTAGGGTGGAATATTTGCCATTGTGAAACACCACACACCCCGTAAACTTTAACGTGTGTTCATGGTTTGGGGTGCAATTAGTGCCAACATATTGTCATCTCTAGTACGCATTACGTGATCACTAATGACTCGTCGCTGTTTTGATGAAGTGCTGCAGCTCTTGGAAATACCATATCCAGTATTTTAGTTCACTGGATCCTTGTGTGTTAGTTACCTAATAATAACATGCTTTGCTTTTGTTTGGCAATCCATTCGTACAGTTTGGTCTCATTAAAGTATTCTTTCATGGCATCGCGTTGTGTCTGTCAGACAGAGTGTGTGCGTGTGTATATATGTATATTATACTCTGAATTCACATTAAATGCTATATATGTTCCTTGAAATATTAATTGCAACCGACATATTTACATCGTCTTCCAGTGGCAGTCAATCATAAGAGCTATGTTTACTTTTCCTTATCTGGTATTACTAAAGTATTGGAAGGCTCTGTCAATCTCAAATAAGTCGTACTTTGTGCAGTCAAGGTTCGTGGCGATGTTATGATAACCAAATATTTAGGAAAAGTATATATTTGGAGCTACATATATTTTTTATTCCAGATAGACTAAAATCTATCATCATTATTTCCCATTTCATATAGTGATAGCTAGCATAATTCGTTTATTTTTAAGCAGATAATAATTTCAGGATTGTTGAAATATTTGGTACACTGGCATAAATACTGAATAATTAGTGACGTTCAAATTAACGCAATTCAGCGACGAAGAGCTCACATGATTTTACGCAGAGATCTGTTTAAATGTTATATGAATATTTTCTCAAGTCATTTGTCCATTATCACATAAATATAACACAGTATTATTCCTTGATATTGGACATAAGTACTGCTGGTTATAGAAAATAAAATTTCAAATTCATGTTTAATTAAGAGCACATGTTCAAATAATTTTAATATTATTAAAACCAACAATTCTCCGATTTGGTTTCATGCATGTAAAGTATATTATAACAAACGTCAATAGTTCCCTAGTTTAGTTGCATTCATATAAAATATTAGACCATCACAAATGCACAACTCAGAAAATAAATAATCTAATGATCTAGAAAAAATGCCTTATTTTTTATAGATAACAATATATAATATAATCGCAAATTAGTAACACACTGACAGAGGTAATGTATTAAGTAGTCATGTAATTCAACGTGCGTGAGTGAAGAGATTTGGGCGGCTTATAACATCGAGGTCTTTCGAGTAGATGACGGTGATAGAGGTGAGTATGGCGCAGTGCCAGAATGAAGGGACAGAGGAAAAGGGAGATCCCCCAGAAAACCCACCGACCAGCGAATTCATCCGCCACGATTCCCACATACGCAAATCCGGGAGTGACATGGTTTGGGATTGAACCCGGTTCGGCATGTACGAAAGCGAGCCTGCTAAACATCAGCCAAGGTGTCCCCCAAATTTCAACTTGCTTGGCTACTTGGGTCCAGAAGAATAAAACTGCAGCAGGACAACGATAAACGACATGACTGACGTGGCCATGGAGGGAATGATTGGCAGGTCCAGAGTGAAGAAGCCAGCTGCTGTGAACACCAGCTCCTTGCTGGATATCTGGTCTGAGAACTCCTTCAGCTGCACTCGTGCCTCCTTGTCTATTCCTGGCTCCAGGAGCAGGTCCTGAACTACCTTTCCTGTGCTCCTTGCAGCTCTGATAGTGGCGTTGCTCACACATATGATCAACACAAACTCGGTGATGAAGATCGCTGTCCACATGATAAGTACTGCAACCTTGCCTTGTGTGCACAAACTAACTGTCAAATTTAATTATGTGAATATAGAAATCAAAGCCATATGTATGATAAAAATAGAATGTATGAATGCAGCCAAGATGACAAACAAAACCAGTACACCATATGATGAGTTAATCTGGGACACGACGTTACTGAGTTCATTGTAAACTTTTCTTAAGGCCACTGTATTTTGTATGCGAGGAAAATTAGTAGTGTTTTGTACTGTGGTTCTAGTTTCACGTATGTGAGTCACCAAAAGGCCGAGCCTTTCGGAATGCAAACATAAAGTGTTTTCTGAAGCGGTTCTTTTGTTTTGCGAATTTCTTCTGTGGGTACCAATATTATAAATTTTTTTCATGTGAAAAGTATCAAATAGTTTGGTATTCAAGAGAGTAAACCGCTGCCTTACAAGAAGTACAAAATTTGTGTAATTGGCCACCAGAGTGATAATTATAAAATTACCTACATAACCAATGGAAACATCTGTTTTAAATACAAATCCAACGAATACACTCTGATGAGTTGCTGCAATAAATATAATTACTACATACACACATATAAGAATCAATGTTTTGTACTTAGTCCATTTCCTGTAGAAATCGGCCGCGTTTCTTACTAGAGACTCATCCACAAATACAAATCTCTGTAATATCTCCTGACGGTGTTTGTTATTCAGACACATCCCTATTAATAAAACATAAGTGGCGATGGTTCCATTCCTGACGATAAATAAGAAGGATAATTCTTTCAAGTGCTCTGATATACCAAATTTGTGCTTCACTAGTCTGTACGTAAATATAACGAGATTAACTAACATTACTGTGACAATAATGAGAGTGTAGACAGTGGCTGTGGCGGACCTGTTGAGGACGGGCATGCTGCTGCCATCTTCTTGAACCTCTGTGGTTACTGTAAATGTTTCAAGACCCAGTAGTTTTGAGGCAGTTGTAGTAGGCTCTAGGCAACTGGCGAAGTCTGCTTTCTCTGCTGATACTGCTGAGGCTGGAACAAACCAAGCTGCAGTACATGAAATATGTAAGGATTTTGAATTTTGGCTCTGATCACATGTCATTGAAGACACTACGACTTCACATTATAGCACTATTTTTACTGAATTCTACAATCATATATTTATTGGTGCATGTACCAAGCATATGTTTTTGGCTGGCCTAATCACAACAATTCCCATGTCTGACTGACATCAGGAACTTTGCTACTTCAGGGCTACATATTTACCATTAGCTTTGAGTTTTGATGGCTGTATGTAGCATATGAAACACACATGATTTTAGTAAAGAGGAAATAATTTTATTAAAGTGTTATCTTTTGCTAAAATACAATATAATGTGATAGGCTTTTGAATGCATAAGAAAAAAGTACTTTTAAACATTCTTCATAATGTGCTTTCCTAACGTAAAATTACAATTTAATTCAACGTTGCTGTAATTACAGGTTTTAATTAATTTTTTTCCACCCGTTTACTTTCAGACGTAAATAATTAAATAAAAAAAGAATGGCATTTAATTTTAGATTAAATGTATGTAAAAGGCAAATACCTATATATATTCACCTCAGTAGATAATGTAAATACATGCTTGTTTATTAACTTGAGACTTTCAAATACTTAGTTTTGGTTCTACATTTATACGCAGTTTATATTATTCCACCATAAGTAAATTCGATATAGCAATTGATAAGAAGCGTCGATCATGTTGAGATGTGACATTGTCAGGAACATATTTGTGTTTCCAATATTAATACTTACACTTGCATATAGTAAAACGAAAATATGTGAAATAAACGTGTTCCGTGCTTAAAAAGTTTATAAACGACGTTGTGAGGGAGAATCATTTCACTTAAAAGTGCATTTACATTACTGTGCGCATGGCATGCAATGTCCCAGATATAATATAGGCATTCAAGGCCAGAGCTATTTTATAAAGTTCCTTTTCGAACATGGCCAAATAAGCACATAATATCTGTACATAAATTTTCGCTATAGAGAATATTATTATTGTTCTTTTATTGTAAATTTTTTATGAGTGATTACAGCTTTTAAATACTTGTAAATACAGGCTTATATTCTGATACATTCAAGAAGCTACAAAAAGTTAGTATATTATTGTAAAGTGTTTTGGCGAAATAAATCTGCCTAAAAAAGTCAAAACTTTTACCTTGAGAACTCTGCAGCAACGTTTGTGGGTGATCGTGAGGAGGAAGAGTACGTCCTTGCTCGCTCAACACAAGACTCTGCCTGGAAGACATTCTCCTTGGACTCACTCCAGCCATGGCACGCCTGCAAAACCCACTCTTATACAACGCGTAACACACACAGTTGATGTCGCAGTTGTGCTGTCCATTACATTAATAAAGGTCACCCTCAACAAATTATGATGCAGTAATCGATCGCTGAAATGGTAGAAATGTTTATTCCATATGATTATCCCATACGCATATTTCATTAAATTAAAGTGAATATTCAACCGCAAATATAAACGGTTGAAAAAATTCACATAAAGCGTATATTTTATAACTTACTTATAAGCACATGTTACAATTATTTATTATCATATGCTCATGCCTGCATTATATCATCACGTTAATCAGCGAATCCCGTAACCTAAAAAAAATTGTGTGAAACCCCTTTCATTTCTTGTAGACATATAATGTTTTTAGATTAGTAAAATAATTTAAAAAAATAATTATTTAAGTTAAAATTGTATTTTCACAATTATTGCATGAACGATGTCAATAGTAAATAAATCGGAACATTTGTTATCCTCAATGTACAATACTTACCAGTGCGGAGGTATGTAACATACTAACTACAAGATTTTATATATAAGCTTACATCCCCGTTAAGATTTAATTATTTATTTGGTTAAATATGTGTTTCCAATTATTATAGAACGTGCTCGAGGAAATATGTGCACGGGTTTTGTCAATGTACTCTGTATTTTGATATTTTTTATTTATGTGCAGCTCTCTTAATGTTACTTTCATATTTGGTTTCTAGCTGTGATGCCCTGAATACTGTATCTGCAATAATAGCTGACACATGAGCGTCCAAATATATATAATGGAAGCAATGTATATTTTTTCATGAAATTACAAATTCATGAGTATCTCAATGTTATATATTTATTCTTCAAATTCATTTAATAGAACCTAGTTTATGCGTCAGTGTATCGATCAAAATATTACCTCAAGGTAATGGTAACGCATTCTACCTGTATTTCAGTTGTGACATTTGAGATAACATTTGAAGGCAATAAAATTAGACCTTACCGCGTGTGATCCATATGTGAGAATTCAAAGACAGTTTACCATTCTAACACTGTGACCTTTATGATTATTTCTACTGACATCATGTTATTCGTTGAACCCTTTTGAGGAATGAGCCTTCGTGTATGTTGGTTAAATTCATAAAAATATCTAAGAATTGTCGGGGGAAATTTTTAATCAATAAGTCGATTAGTCGTTTATCAAAA
The DNA here is from genome assembly GCA_002778355.1 of Clitarchus hookeri. Classification (NCBI taxonomy): domain Eukaryota; kingdom Metazoa; phylum Arthropoda; class Insecta; order Phasmatodea; family Phasmatidae; genus Clitarchus; species Clitarchus hookeri. The sequence goes on from NQII01004499.1 coordinate 189,171, forward strand.
ACTGCTTCCAGCTGAGATTAACATATATATATATATATATATGGTACAAAATATTAAAAATATCTAAATCGTTGTTTGAAAAAAGGTTATGTTATATTTGTAACGCGAATAACAGATTTTTATGATATATTTAACAATTTATTGTCGCAAAACTGGTAAAACTCATGCGTCGAAGTAAGAACGAGTTGTTCAAATGGAAGCTACAATTAAATATGCAGGTTTTTTAAAGTAAGCTATATACTTTTACGTCCGAGTTTCTTCTGTATTTGGTTTATGAACGTAGTTAGATTGTGAACTGTTACTGGTATAATAATTATATGCAAAGTATGTTGAAGATAATAGCTTTTTTTTTTGTAATTTCTGAGCTATAGTTTATTAAAGTTCAGTTTTAAATATACGTTGAAGTGTAAGTGAAACATATTTGGCGTGTCTTTTAAATGTGATTTAGATGTATTTAGGACTTGTCTACAGTAAAAAAGATATATGTTTTGATATTAAAATATGCTTAAATAATGTGTTTATTGGGATAATGTGTCATTCTTAACGAGATTGGTGTGCCCAAAAAAACAAAGTTGATGAATGAGTGAGACGATAGTTGCAAGACTAGCATAAGCGATGAGTATCTGGTGTCCTGATAGAGTATTTTCTCTAAGCGTCTAGGTAACATCGTGGTTGTGAGTAAAATGCATACTTTATTGAATAAGTTCTCTAAGTTTAATACAGTGTAGTGAAGGGTAACAGGTTTATTAAACAGTGTGAGTTATTTCTTATTGTAAGCATAGTGATCGTAGAACCTACTTCACAACTAAGAAAAAAGCAGTGAATTGGAATGAACATGGTGTCGGAAATAAATCCTGTTGCTACAAATAAATAAAACGCAAGACGCGTACTCTGTAAGCAATAATTATTATTTAGAGTAGACGTGGAACTATCGCTCAAACCGCGATCTAAACCGCATAAACTGTAATACAGTATTACAACATTTGTTCATAGTGATGTTCGTTGACGTGGTTGCACGGCGGCATACAGTACCGCTGTACTCGAGGCAGCACACGTGGCTGTGGTGATGGTTGTCGTCGTCTACTTGACTTTGCCACGTGGTTCTAGCAGCAGCGCATTACTATTACACAGTTCCCTGCCATTCTGTTATGGACACACGAGGCACTCTTTATCCGCGAGGGCATCTTCAACAACTAGGGTGAGTATGGCGTTTTATTTTTAGCTTAATGATGCAGTTCCTATACCATGTTTAAGACAACAAAACACTCTTCTTGACACTCCCTTGCATTCCCCGAAATATCTGCGCTCGTTTCAAAAACATCCTGTATATTACTTAATATTCAATGGTGTTAAAGCAACCAAGCCGATGTTTTACGAAAACGTTTTCTGAAATGACTATTTTCGAACCTGATCGTCACTTAACGGCACATAACAATAATTTAAGAATATACATGTTTATATAAGAAAATAAGTTTCAAATTGGGCTAGTTATTTTGGTTTTAAGAATGTTTATAACACATGTTGTTATATAAATCCTGATTTTGTTTATCCTTCGTCCCACTTAACGCATTATTGCACTATGAATAAAATAATTTTATTAAATCTAAATAAAAAAAAGTATTAAGTTGAATTTGTTGATTTAAAAAATATCAATAATCTTAATTAATAAGAGCTTGTAAAATAAATATGATTAACTCATAAGATTTTCTTACAAATTTGAAAGAGTAATTTTAATTCCTAAGGAAATTGCATGTATAAATTTAATCATAATGCACACCAATAAGGCAGCGAGTCGGTGAGATTGAGACTTAACAGTTGGCATGTGATGGATTAGGAGTATTAGAGCGGCGCTGTCCCACAACCTCGCCTGCATAACCTGTGTAGAGACTTAGAGAGACACGTGGCAGTCGTCGTCCCCACAGTGGAGGTCAAGCAGAGGCAACCACGCGTTTCCAAACCTTTCACATGTCACTGCTGTGGAGGCCGACCCCCCTCCCCCAAGCCTCACCCACTACGCATCTAACCAGCCCGTGAGATTTGTTGAGCGCCGAGATATCACAAAATAATCATGTGTATTTCACCGAAAATCAGAAAATACGCACCGAGAAACAGCTGACAAGCTGGAAAAACCCCCCTCCCTTTTTAGCTAACCTGGGACAATGTGGACACGCATCGCGGCGAAATAGCTGACAGAGTAAGCTAGGGGCAAGGTGCCACCATCCACCCGCCACCAACCTTCAGGAACCAGGGCACGTTTTGTGAAAGGCTTTGTTCGGTTTCCTACCACCGCCCTCCTCGCCTCAAAGAAGGCGACATGTGCCGACAATTAGAGGGAGAGGCTGGAGGGCATATAAGGAAATTTACGCGATAAGAGGGATTCAGTCAATTATTACCACACAGAGACAGGGGACAGTCAACTATTACCGCACAGAGAGGTTAGATCAGTAATCAGTCGAACAGTCAGTTGAATATCGCCGTGCAGAGAGGGGTCAATGGCGCCGAGGTGGCCAGGGGCACATCGGAACTTCGACTACATCAGTACGTCAGTAGAGCAGTCCAGAGGGGATAACAACATACGCGGGCCTTTGGCAAGGCCGCCCAGATCGCCGGAGCTCATCCCCAGCTGACAGCATACAACAGCAGAGTGTAGTTAAGTATCAAGTCGCCGCCCAGAGAAGCCCCTCTCCACCACGAAGTCGCCCCTGTTAAATACGAGTAGCCAAATTAGAGTACCACACCTCGGAAGTGTTGCTGTTTGTTGTTTTTGTTCTAACTCGAGACAATATTTTCGTCCTTCAAAATGAACCAGCAAAAAACTACCTTATTGAAAAACCTTTAAACTTCTAGGCACCTTATAGTCTAAGCCTGGAGGAATTAACTACGACACTATAAGTCACCCTGTATTCTCCACAGGTGGGGAAAAGCGCAAGTTAAATTGGCTTCCCCAACTATTTAGCGTCATGTTATTTGTCTCCCAACAGTGCGACCACGCCATGTTATTTGGCGCGCAACTGTGTGGCGGAGATGGGTCACAGTCCACAGAAGTGCAACATGCAATATCACGTATGCCATGCTGACATATATTATCACGGGTTATGACATAACTTGTGGTTGTGAGTAATGTGGTTTGTAAGGCCACTACTAGCCAATGGTGATGAAGGTGTTGTATCGCCCTGTCTGTAGCTGTGGTACTGTCATGGGGGAGGGCTCTCACAATCTACCTGCACTCGCCGACAGTCTAACCCAGGACCACACACTGGAGGTGTGGGTGCATTCTGCAAGTCTGAAGATGGGAGTGTTTTTAAAATCTTTCCTCGAAATTATTTAAATATATTCTACTTATTGTTATTACAATTGCTTATTTAAATTTAGTCGATTTATTTAATTCGGTATTTTGAAATCGAATAGTTTTTTTTAAATATTTATCTATCTGCAATTTACTAAAACTTTATGTTGAATACCTCCAGAAAGAATGTTAAAGCCACCGAAGGTCCAATGGAGTAAAACACACGTAATTTAAATTGTTCAAAAATACAAATGATGATTGAGTACCGTAAGAATATCGTTGTAATAAATAAAAGTACAAATTTTACGCCGAGAATATAATAAAAAAAAATAGTTACCCTCTTTTAGGTGGCACATTTTCAAGGTGAATTGTGAGAATGTACCTATATGGACGAAGATATATTTTAATTTTTAAATAGATCCAGGTGACCTTTGACCTTGATCTGTAACCATGAACTTGACCCCGAGTCTATAACCTTGGATGACCTTATACTCAATTATATTATAAAAATGCCAAAAAATAATTAAATCGGAAAACAATTAGAAAAAATAAAAATTTGTTTACAAAATTATATATTTATTAAACAATAATTAAAATATGTTCATTTTAGAGCTGCGGGGTTCGATGACAATTGTTTCGAATAAGTTCCTGTAACTTCCGACCCTAGCCAGGTCGGCCAGTGTCCATCTCGTAAGTCATGTTATATGTTGATGACATCGACCTTGTACCTATAGCTTAAACTTGGATGACCTTGAAGCCAAAAAATCTACAATTTCGCAACAAATTTAAATTACGAAAATAATATTAATTATCAAAAAAAAATTACATCGATGACTTCGGCCATCATGTTGGATGCAAGTAACCATGACCCCAATGATCTTGTAAACAAACAACTCCAGAAGAAATTTTATAAAAATAGAATAAATTCATAAATGTTGGCTTGCATATTAGGTTATTAGCTAATTACTCCATGTGAATTATTGGTGATTTTGACCCTTGGCCTAGACATTGACCTCATACCCATATTTTTGGATGATTTTAATTCCCAAAAAAAAAGCGAAATTATTTAAAAATTCCTAAATTTATAAATAATAACAAAAACTTTTAAAACCGTATAAAAATTTTAAAATTAAGTAAGACATTTAATAAAAGAAATTGAATTTCGAATGTTTTGGCTAAGTGGAGATGGAAGATTGGACCCGACCAGCCTCAATGTAATGACATCACCCAACCCTCATATTAAATCAAAGTGACCTTAACCATGAATTCTGACTTTGAACCTATATCAATGCCCTTGAATGACCTTAAACAGAAAAAATTGAAAACATATTTAAATTTTTTAAAAATGTTTATTAATTTTACCATATATATATATAGACTTATCGAAAAAATTTCATACCCTCATAGAAAGAGACCATCAATGGACTTAATTGTACCCTGCTGATACGAGGGACTCATCGCATCATGTACTTGGCATCTTACTCGTACTCTGCCATCGGCGTGTTACAATGTGAACATTGACTGATCCGGCCTAGTGATGTTTTTCCAATTATCGAGGTTTCATTGGCGGTTTTCCCGCCCACGTTAGTCGTTGAGCATTGACATGGTGAGAGCAAATTAACCAAAGAGGTATTAAATATATTGTTGTAGAATCTGATACGCCCTACTGGCTCATCGGAAGTCGTCCAACTATTAAATGATAAGATATTATTAATAAGCAAAATGTAGAAAAGAATTCTAGTAAATCTAGCTGACACAGTTCCCCTTTGTCAGCCATTTTAGACCCATCAGCTGCAAAGTATTTGTATCTGCTGGGGCTCCTGTTACTGACGAAAAATTTCTTGAGTTAACCTGAACGTCAGATCTATTTAGTGGTGACACTTTTTTCTTAGACTTTCTTATAGATTTCCCTGAATTCATTAGAAGTTACTGGTTATTTGTAAAAAAATATATATTCTCATTCATTGTGTATTCCCGCACATGGGAGGAGCAGAAGGTACACTTGCGCAAGGTGTTGGAACGGTTCGAGCTCCACGGTTTGACGTGCCGGCTGGAGAAGTGTCACTTCGGCAAAACCCAGGTCGAGTATCTAGGGCATATAATCACCCCTAAAGGCCCCAAAGGCCGAAAAGGTACGGGAAATTGAACATGCCAGGGCACCAACAAACTGTAGACAATTGAGGCGGTTCCTGGGAGTATGCAATTGGCTCCGCGACTTCATCGAGGATGTCGCCCCTCTCATGGCCCCACTCAACGAGCTTGTACCCAAAACGGCTCGCTGGAGGTGGAACGACCAACATGAAAGGGCCTTCCGAGAACTTAAGGCGCGGTATAGCGGCATAAGTATGCTATATCGCACTATGCCCGAGTTACCACTAATCCCGCAGACAGACGCNTATGCTATATCGCACTATGCCCGAGTTACCACTAATCCCGCAGACAGACGCAAGCGGAACCAGAATGGGGGTGGTTCTGTATCAGGAACAGACACAGCACCCACCACGAATAATTTCATACGCCAGCACTATGCTCAAGGAGGCCGAACGGCGTTACCACAGTAACAAGCAAGAGCGCTTGGCGGTGATCTTGGCAGTCCGCAAGTACCGCTACTATTTAGAGGACAGGCCTTCATCCTCCAGACAGACAACAAGGCCCTCACTCGACTGAGAACCAAGAGCAGCGAGAGGGCGAAATTGGGGCGGTGGGCGTTGTTCCTAATAGAGTTCTCATTCACGATAGAGCATTGCCCACGGTCTGCCAATGAGCTGCCCGACGCCCTGTCCCGCCAACCACAAGGGTCAGGCCAGAACAGAGGGGCGGACGACTGGGACCATATGCTTCCCCCCTCCTCGTCGAAGTCACCACAGCCAGGGCAAATGGGGCTGCAGCTAATTAAGTTCCGCGAGAACAAAGGACTGCTACAAGACCTACAGCAGGCCGATCCCGCACTACC